>VXAU01003692.1:29615-46370 GCA_013399695.1 Formicarius rufipectus | reverse complement strand
AAAGTGTGTCCTTCTACCCACCCCACACCAGTCACCAGGTAACACCTTGCTTCTTTTGTTAGAGGCAATGGATGAAGATAGGCCTATTCACCCCTCATTCTGGTGGTTGGGGAAAGAAAAAATTCTACTAGATTCTAAAACTATAACAATGTGTTACTTGTATGTAAGGGATCTTCTCTTAATTTTTTTCTTTTTCTTTAGGAGTTTATGCAACACCATGACATGATGTTCTCATTGATACTTTGAAAAAGTTAAATAAGTCTTTATTCATAGAGAAAAAAAAAATAAATCTTACCTTACATACACTCTCTGGCAAGAATGTTTCCTTGGGCTTCTTCTTTTAAAGTAATTTTTTTTTTTCCCTAGGGATATTTTCCTGGGACTATTCAAGTAAGATCATTAGTGTATTACAACTTTTATACATTGATTACTTTGAGCAAGGCTTGGAAAGGTTCTGAGACTATTTTAAAGAGGAGACAACAAAAAAGGAGCCACCTGAAAGATGTTATGTTTTCACTTTCAAACATTCAGATTTTTTTAATTTGTTTTGTGTTTTCACTCCTAAATCCCCTTATAAGGCATATTATAAAAATCATTACCTTCAGTAAGGATTTTTCCTCCTCTCTTCCTTTTCTTTTCAGATTCAAATTTTGAGGATGAAACTCTATTTGGAAATGCTACTGACATCACTTGAGGTGAGTGTTAAGAAATGATTTGCCCATTTTTATTTTTAGAACACTGTTCTCATGTAACTGCTTCTAAAATTTACCTGACAATACATTTTCTCTCTCTGCTCCCATCACCTCTAACATTTGAATGCATCATTCTAGACCTGACAGTCTAGATTATACAACTTGATAAATCATAAAGCTGTAAAATATACTTAGCTTGTCAAGGGGGTACAATGAGTGCATGTGAAAAGGATATCTCACATGCACAGCTTTGAGTGTGTGGGGTCCCTGTCTGATGCTTTAAGTAGACCTCTTTCTGCTCCTTTGGGTCTACCAAGTAACACTAAATGTGTGCTCCTGCTTGGTGAATTATTTGCCAGATTCAAGCGACTCCTACAGCAGCTCTCAGATCCCTGGTAGATGTCAGCCAGGAGACAGGAAATTGTAGCTCGGCAGCCACTCTGTACCCCACTCCAACAGGACCATTCAACCACAACTTTCTGGTGTCAGCATGGACTCTACCCTATCATCTGTGTCTACTGTATCACACAGAACCACCACATGAGCTGACATAGCAGAGAATCGTGTTAGAAAATAAGTTATTTGAGGAGCCTATGAAAGGATTAACAGCAAAGCTGTTGAACCAGGTGTCACACTGTCATTTGGGGCAATCTGAGTTTGAATCCTGAGAAGCATTTGCTGACAGGGATGGCGATACTGGGGAAATGGCTGTTCAGTCTCCAAAGCAGGAAATACCTGAAATACCTGTCCTGGCTCCCTAGAGACCCTTCTTACTCAGTGCTTAGAGCAGGACTGGCAGGTTTTAGGTTTTTTTGTTTTGTTTTGTGGTTGTTTTTTGTGTTTTGGTTTTGTTTGGTTTTTTGTTTGTTTTGGTTTTGTTTGGTTTGGTTTTGGGTGGGAGTTTTTTTTTTCTTTTTTTCTTTTTTTTTTTTTCGGTGGGAGGTTGGTTTTGTTTGTTTTTGTTTTAGTTTTTTAATGGAACATAAGTTTAATGTGAAAGAATTAATAAGTAGCAAGTAACAGATGACAAGGGAGAAAGCTGGAAATTTGGTGAGCCCTCACCTTTGGTTGACTACATTATATTACTTCTGTGGAGCCAGTACAAATAATATAGCAACCCCAGTTCCTACACAGTTATCTAAAAAAAATTCAGATATCCACTGGTGCTGGGCATTTACAGGTACCATTGGCTATAGTGACAGCAGTATTTGCAGGAGTGCAATCTTGAGCCTGTTGAAGGTAGTGGCATATGTCCTACTGACTTCAGTGAGGCCAGTGTTTCAATCAAAATGTGTGGAGTTTTCCTGGTTAATGCTAAAGCAAAGTAAAGGTGATGGAAGAGGATAATTAATTCCTCAGTTCTGGGGCATTTATTTATGTTTTCAAATTATCTATAAATATATTTGCTGTTTTGCTGAGAGGTTAGTGGTGGTGGCGTGCTGTTTAACAGTGTAATAGACTGCATACCTATGGTATTCTGTCAGAGTTGTATGTGTCCAGTCTGTCCACACAGGGCTTTTGGGGTTTTGATGCGAAGGGAGCTCCAAAGTCAAAGATACAATCCTCATAGAGGTACCGTCTATGCTTCATTTTATTAGCAACTCACACGATTTATATAGGGCTCACATGCAGTTATTTTTTGCATGATTATTTTTAGCTCACACAGGTTATATAGGACTTAACAGGGTTCACACACTTCAAACTTAACATCTATTGGTCCTTAGGGCAGCCAGGTCCTCTCACCTTGCAGCCTGTGGCATTCTGCCTAACAGGCATTCCTTTCTTGCTTATCTGTAACTAACTTCACTTGCTCAAAGGCATGGTATTTCCACAGTCTATTACATAGGGTGGGTTGTGCATGCAGGTCTGCTATCCATCAAGATTCTCTCAACAGGGTTTAGTGCCAGGTCTTTGTTGCTATGCAGACTTGTCACCTGAGGTGCATGAGGTTACTTTTTTGTTTGTTTGTTTGTTTGGGTTTTTTTTTGTTTGGTTGGTTTGTTTGTTTGTTTGTTTTTTGGTTTTTGGTTTTTTTATGGATGTCTTGATCTTCATGAACAAAGATGAGAACCCATAGCAGTAGTTTTGCTCATAACAGTATCTCCAGAAAGAACAGCAATTCTCCATCATTGGTGCAATGAAAACCACCAGTTTCAAACCACAGTTGGATAAACATTCAGTGATTAAAAAAAGAAAAAAAAAAAAATAGACATAGCCCAATGGGGAAAGAATTTAAAATGCAAGAACATAGACACAAATGCTTTTTTGTTTCCTCATCCATCTCTAAAAAATGGCTACACTATTTAATTATGGAGGGTCTTAGAGGATTTAATGGATTGTACATGTATAGCAATCAGAAGACAAGGAACAAAAAACCTACTATGTCCTTACTCTTTTATGACCTAGGAATAAGCATGTCTTTAGTAGTAATTTCATGACAGAAAACACAGACAACAATTATTCAATTTAATTCTGGAAGACTGGAATTCAGTTAAGTGATCAACCAAAATCATACAAGTGAACTGAACTTAAGTAAGATGTCTGCCTTTGCAGAACCATAGTACTATTTTTAAGTTTTGTTTAAATACCATCTCTCTCTCTCTCATTTTCTCTGTTGTTTTAAAGTCATTGATGCTTGGCCTAAATTTAAAGTGAAGATTTCCAGCTTCTTTTTTTACAGGCTTTTTTAATACTCTTTCTCTTTTTTCCACTGCTATACTTTCCACTTCATATCCAAAGAGGTCTTTTCAACTTGATGTTCATCATGGAAACAGTCCAAAAATTGCCAATTGTGAATGTAATATTATTAGTGACTAATACCCAGCTTTTCAGAAGGTTCCTATCAAATTCAGCAGAATACAGCTTGGACCCATAAGTAGGGATCCTCAAAATAGGAGTGAGTGGGAAATAGAGTCCATCAGGAGCCTACTTAAAGAAAACTCAGGTCCTATGAGAGCATGCCTGAATTTGTATTTGGCCTCCAAATACCCTGGGGCACAGACTGCCTCTTTTTCAAGGCTCATGCAGTACCTGATACCATAAGGGTCCACTCTCTTTTGGCCATGGACTCTGTTGGAAAGGGTGTGAGTAATGATGAAGATATGAGAGCTTGACATGACCCTGCTGAAATGAGAACTCACCTGAGTGAAAATACGAGGTTCCCAATATGAGGGGAAATAGAGATAGACAGGAACAGACTGCTTTGCCTAGATGGAGCATATTAGAGATGGGTGACTTATAGAAGTATCTGTCCCAGTGGTATTGTCCTTTGGCTGTGTAACCAGGCCTCAATTTTAGTCCAATTGCCTAATTTTCTACATTCCCCGTGAAAGCAATTCCCTGGCTGCTGTGTGTCTTCTTTGTATTTCTTTATAATGTAGATTCTAGCTGTTTAACTGCAGTACGTTTTATGATAAGGCTTTTTTTCTCCTCTCTCTTGGCAGAAACCCAAGACTTAATTTTGAAAGACCCTCAAACCCCCAGACATCCCTGAATGACTTACAGGAAAAGCA
This sequence comes from Formicarius rufipectus, assembly GCA_013399695.1. Classification (NCBI taxonomy): domain Eukaryota; kingdom Metazoa; phylum Chordata; class Aves; order Passeriformes; family Formicariidae; genus Formicarius; species Formicarius rufipectus. The sequence continues at coordinate 42,166 of VXAU01003692.1, read as the reverse complement.
GAGTGTTTTCTAGCTCTGTTTTTAAAAATATTGCAATCTTTTTTTATTAGGCAATTTTATCATTGTTATAAATAAGTAATTGTACTGGGGAGAAGGGATAATCCTTATTTAATTAAATTCATCTATAGTCCCAGGTTGGCAGCAACCAGACATATGTGAGACTAATACCCACAGCCTGCCTGTATGCATGTGCAATTAAAAATTCACTCTACAGTAGCACTGGCAGTTTAGTGTTGCTTTTGGCATTTACAAATTCTTTTATTTTGTGACTTTTTTTTTTACCATACACATATGCTGGAGCAGATGTTGCTTATTTGTTGTTTATTCAAATCTGTAGTCTCTGGCAGCTAACTCCATTGTTCTGTAATGAAGCTTTATTCACTGTCCTGTATTAGGACCCAGCAAATGCATGATGGGCAGAGTTAGCTCTCAGCAGGAGCTACAGTTACGGTCCTTACTTATTGGCTGTTTATATTCTAAAGCTCACAGTTGAGAAAGCTGGCTGGGCAGGGTGAGTGGCTAGATGCTGTGTGCAGAGGAGAAATACTTGACTCCACTCACTGTATCCTTGCCCTGATAAGATGCAGGCTTGCATGTAAATTCATCTGTTGCAGAGGTTTCGTATTCAGCACTTGAAAAATAGAGCTGTTCTCCCCCTTCACTCCCCCTCCCATCTTTTTCTCCTCCTCCTACCCCTGCTGCTCCTTCCTTTTTCAATTAGCCTTTGTAAAGCGCTAGGTATAACTAAAGGATGTTTCAGTGCTGCTCACCCCCGTTAACTCAGCATGCACCTGAAAATTCATTAAGAGTAGTACCTATCAGGGAGGAATAGGAAGAGTGTTCTTTCAGTGCGTGTTATAGTCACCCACTCCCCTTCATTACTAGCTGATTTCCCTCCTCCACTATGGGGTGGCCATGCGCTGGAAAGGCAGCAATTCCTGCACAGTGCTGACCCAAGCAGACACTACTCCCAGGCACCTCAGTGCCAACAGAAAAGCATTAGCCTGCTGGAAAAGCCCTTGATGGCCAAATGGGTAATCAATCAGGCAAGTAACCACCTCCATCTGGCCCCCTGTGACATGGTAGCTTGCTACAATGTGCTCGTGATTCATCTTGTCCCAACTAGTGGTGCCAGGGATCACATACAGACAGTTTTTGCAGCAGCTGGGACCATCCCAGCTTCCCTGCTGCTGAGCTAACACGTTAGCTCCTGTGACTTATCAAGTAGGAATTTTTTCAATTCTCACACCTTCACTCCTCCTAGTCGCCAACTCCTCTGATCGTTTGGCACCATGGCAATGTTAACAGAATGCAACTGGTATTTCTTTTAATTGACTGAGTGTTGAGAATTTGAATCCTGTTTATTCTCCATTGTAAATTTTGCCTGACACTGAAGGAACAGTGTCTTCAAAAGTAAAACAAGAAAAGGTATGTCTATTTCCTACACTTAAAAGAGTACTGGATTTTCTGTGTACCTTTCTCTAGTTTCAGTATTAAGAAGTTAACTGCTATTTCATATTTCATATTTGATATATTGCCAACATAACACCATTTTTCTTCATGGATAACAGTGAATTTTACTGTTAAATACATATTAAAGGAAAGGCAAAGAGACAGGCAAAGGGAAGACTTGCTATATCTGCAATAAAAAATTGGGAGCTGAACTTAAAAATGTCCTACAACTATTCTTGTGTTGGCACCAAATGACATTTATAATAAAATGTGTCATTGGTTCTTCATAACACAGTTTCCAAAGAGTAAGTTCTATCTTCATAAACCATGATGAATAATATAGATCCATAGATCCCTCTCTCCAACAGTTTTACCTTCTGCAGGTGACCTGGCATAAGGAGACGTGCACTTTCTTTAGCTGCTTTGGATTGCCTACATTTGTTTTATGATGCCACAGCCCATGTTTTTCTCATCTTATACATATGAACCATGTAAAAGCTTTCTTATTCTTTCTTTAACTCTGGCAGCAGAGTGCTGTGGTCCCAGAAAGAAGCAGCGAGAAAAGAGTAAAGCATAAAGCGAAGTTGTAAAATGATGAGTCTTCAAGCTTTTTCTTTTTCCCATATGGAAAAAAACTTCAGTTGTCTGTTTTCCTCAGAGAAGTCCTCCTGGAAAGACAATTTACTTTTGCAGCTCTTGAGAATACCCCGTCTACTTCTCTTTGTAATGGTCTGCCTTGATGTATGTCACACATTTACATATGTCTAAGTCTAGCAATTGGTATAAAGATGGAGACTCAGAATGTGGTGATGCTGCATTCACAGTACAGAAACCAGATGGGCAGCAAAGAAAGAAACATGAGTAGACTTTTGAAATTATTTCTGTAAGGTTGTGACACCCAACAGTGATGTCAGGATGCCCTGTCTGCAGTCCTCAGGATTAGCAACCTCCCAAGAGGTTTAGGGGGTTGTACAATTTTTAGTGAGAAAACTTTTAAGAGTCATTGCACATTTATGTCATTTTGTTGCATGTGTATGTCATATTTTAGATCCTACTGCAGCAGGCCGATTCATCCTAGTGGGAAAGGATATGCACAGACTGTATACTCAAGGCAGATGGCACAGAGAAACTTATAAAACATGTTTTTGTTTAAATCATAGGGGGAAAAGGTCATAAAATATCTGAGGTATCCAGGAGGACAAACAAATACTTAATAAAGGAAAGATTGGTTTAGATCAAGTGACAGCCTTTTAAACAAGAAAAATTCTGTAATTATATCTAGTTATTCTGAAGCTGTACTGAGTCTTTGAAAGAACTTTTCAATTGCCGCCATCTCTACCTTTTCTTCCCATGCCCTCAGTAGAGCACAGGAGGATCAAAGACTGTGTGGTCGCAGTTCTCCATGTTGCTATACTAGTTGTTCCGGTTGACAGCATGATCCTTTGAACCTTGTAAAACTCAACATCCAAAATCCAAATCCCACATCCAGCTCAGGTTTTGAGGCAGCTTGGTGAGAACACCCATGCTTTTTCTGATGGCACCACTTTCCTTTGAGAGGACTGATTCGCCTTATTGTTGGTGACACCCCTGAGAAGAAGACCTTTGGTGTTATCCTGAATGTATTTTTATACTCTGGAGGGCTCTACATGATTCCTGTTCCAAAGATCTACATTCCTCTCAACTACTGACTGATACTTAGCATTTTTCCTTGGGAAACTATCACTGGCAAAGAGGCAAGCTTACTAAGTCTGACTCTCTTAGACCCTCTGAACAGTTTAATGGTTATTACCACTGAAATAAAGCTATTGTGAGTGATTTTTGATTTCTACAAAGCAACATCCAAAATTCAGTACCTATTCTGGCTTTCCAATTCCTTTGGGAACTGCTGACCAGGCAAAAGCTGCAGAACCTAGCCAAAACGTGCAAACTTGTCCTGGTTCTGGTCAGGGCAGAGTTAATTTTTTCAACAGCCAGGAGGGACACAGCCAGGGCCCTGATGTAATTCAGCACCACCTCACAACATTCAATATGCCCAGAGGGGGTGGACTGGTGTAGGGTTTTTCCAGTTTTGCCAGGGTAAGCAAGCAGGTGACATCAGGTTCCATGTGCTGAGTCTTGCATGCAAATCGTTCATCTGTGTTGTAGTGGTGTTATTGTTACTGTCCATTTTCTTATTTCATTGCTTTTTCTAGTAAATTATTCTTATCTCAAACCATGATCTTTACCTTTTTGTACTTTCAGTTCTCCTCTCCATCCTGACAGAGGGTGGGATGGAGGGGGTGGGTGGACAGGGAGTAAGTGAGCAAGTGGCACGTTGGTCTGGGATGTTTCAGTGAGTACACTAAATTGGGGAATACCATTCCTAAACCACAACAGGCTTTTTCACTCATTTTTGTTAAAGGTCTCTGTAAGGGTAGCTGAAAGCCATATTCCCTTTTGTAAGGTGGTCTCAGTTGCAGAGGGCCCTATGAGGCTCCCAGTGATCACTTCTTTTTTATTCATTGCCTCTGTGCAGCTGCTAATGGGAGCAGTTCTGATGTAATGTGATCTACAGTGTAGACTGATGACATTCAGCTCTACCTCCCATTTTCATCAGAAGCAGACACAAGCATCACCCATCTCTCCCGACATTTGGCAGTGGCACAAATCTGAATTAAAGACAATTGGCTGAAGTTCAGTTGAAATAAGATGGAAGTGATACTGACTCACAAGGAAAAGTAGTAGGAGGAGGACCTGTCAAAGTTTGAAGCTGTTTCATCAGCTGAGGGAAGATAAAAGACTGTTGTCAAAGTGACTGCAATTTCAGGTTTTGACTAGGTTCATCACTACTCCTAACCTCCCAGACTGCAGAAAAATGATTTATCACAGAGAACTGACTACAGTGTTCTCTCTTTCCCTGTCAAATTAAGCTCTTAGATTACCATTTATACTTTTACCATTTCTAGGGCAGTGTGTTCTTGTGTAGGACAGGCAGGAGATGATAGGAAAAGCTCTGGCTTGCAGAGTAGGCAGCCACTTTGTTCTTGAACATAGCAGTTTTGCAGGACTATGTCTGCTGCTCTCAGCAACAGTGTGGGAGATTCACGGTGTTGGGCTGTATTACCAAGCCTAACATGACCTCTTTCTGTAGCTCCAGCCAACGTGTTAAACAAAGTTTCCAGAGTTATGAACCAAATTGTGCTGGGGATATCCTTGAAAGAGTCAAAGGAGAAGACTTCTGAATGGTGAACATCTGCCACCAATGCCCAGAGACATGAGATATGACCCGCTCTATAGAGGCACAGGGTAGTTCATCAGTGCTGGAAATGACATCCTTTTCAGTGATGTACATGGTAGAGAACATGCTTCTTTCCTTGCCCATATTCATCTCTGATTTGGGTACAGAGCACAGAAAATGAACTTTTAAATTTTTTTTTATTATTTATTTTTCTTTATTCAACAGCTTTACAGCTTATGAGCTAATTCAGCTCATCTCCAAGGCTTCCTTCTACACAGTAGCTCAGGACACCCTGTAATGCCAGACAATGAAAGAGATCAAACCAACTCAGCCACCCACCTCAGGCATTTCACAAAAGAAGTGTATTTATACCTGCTCTTGAGGCACTGACTAAAAGGCACAGGAGAATTGCAGAAGTTGGTTTTAAATCAGTAAATATGTATAGCAGCTTTAAAAATGCTCGTATGCAATGCTGCTACCAGTGGCTGCCTAGCCACTGCATTGTGGAGCTCTCATCCTGCTTTTCAGACAGGTTTTGCAACCTGGGCAGTGCTCCAGGTTGCTATGCTCTGCTTGCTGGCTGTGCTGTGGCATAAGCATGCTAGACATAACCATACTATACACTGAATCTTAAGGCAAAACTTGGCTGGAATTATGTGCAAAATTTGTGTGTTCTGGAGGAGGACTGAAGCTGAATTCTCTGATGATAGGCTACATAGCTATTTCTGTTATACTCTCTGCCAGAGCAGTTTTTGTCTTTAATGCTTCATGACTTGGTTCTCTGAAGTACTTACAGCTAATATATGGAGAGCATGTAGGCCAGTGTCCTCCCAGGGGGATGTGGGCACCCATAGCTCTGCAGGCAGCCAGGTGCTGGATGAGGACCTGAGGCTGCACAGGAGGATGTGAAGCATGGTGTGTGTACTTTCAGTGCCCCTGGAACTGTGCGTGTGTGTGCTGCTAATGATGGTTGTGACAGACAGACCCCAGTGATAACCACATAAAGAACTGCAGGTTGAACATGGAGATAAAGCAAAATATCTGTTGCTGTCACGTGATGTATATGCCTCTTGGCTCTGTCTCACATCCTTGGGGTGCAGCATATGTTCACTTGTGTCCCATCTGAGGTGGCTGTAGTCATGTGAACTGCAGAACTTTATAGCTTTATCCCCTTTTTCACAATGAGTTTGGCTTCATCCTCACAGAATGAAAAGTATATATGAAGTCCTCCACATGCCAAAGGCAGCCAAAGTAATGGAGAGAAAAACTCTGGAGACTAGGTGAGAGCTGGAGTTTTGACAAACAGAAAAGGATACCTCAGAGGAGAACTTCTAAGTTCTTCTGGGCATAGACCATTCTTTTGTTGCATTCTTACTGCATCTACTGGCAGGATGGGGCACAATTAATAACAGAAATTGCATTTTGTAAAGATTTTTTAAAATATCTTTTTACCGAGTCATACTGTGTAAGATCATTGACAAGAAATTCCCTTTCAATTCAAAGGGAGCAGAGGATTGACAAATTTCATAGCTCACCTGATGAAGAGTAGGAGCTTTTGCCGCATATGGTGTGTTTTGGGTTGTATTATTTACTTTCATATAATATGACTGTTTTAATAAGATGGTTTACGTGGTTTCTATTAAAACATCTTTGAAAAATGGTATTTAGAAAAAGCTATGGTTTAAGTCTGGATTGTGCGGGCCTTCGGAAATAGTTTGTGTTTTATGTGCTGCTGCCATCTGGTGGGTACTGTCCTGATTTGCAGCACGACTCCGAGCCGTAGCTGCGCAGCAAGGAAGGGTCAGCGCTGCAGGACTGTGCCAGGGACGAGCAGGTTTGGACCGGGCTCTCCTGAGGGCAAGCTGTGGAAATGTATTGCATTTGGATAGAAAAGAAGTGTAGACTAGATTTTTCCAACCTCAGTTTCCTTGTTTGTCCCCATTTCTACACCGTGGAAAGCGAATCTGTATCACAGGAGTAACACAAGGGGAGTTACAAAAGGAGTGCTGAAAAAAAAAAAAAAGGAAAAAAACTTTTCCTTTAAAATTTCAGTGGCAATAGTTGATATGTTTGCTTTCATAGACAATGATCAGCAATTGGTGCAGATGCCTATAGAGGAGCTACTTCTTACATTAAGGAAAGACAGTAGAGTATGCTGGGAACAATCAGATTTTATGGAATATATACATAAGATCAAGGTTTTTCACATGGGAACTGATATGAATAACACTATTTCTTTTCCCCAAATACTGAAAGTTGTAAAAAATAATTTCTTTCAGTGTATCAAGGTCAAGTGAGCTTCAGAAGATCCCGTCTTGGATAACAGCAATAAAAAATTAAAAAATAGTGTGTTGTGGTTTATGCAGAATACATATTTTCAGTGAAGGTATATTAGCTCTTAATCATAGAATCATAGAATGGTCTGGGTTGAAAGAGATCTTAAAGATCATTTATTTCCAACTCCCCTTCTGTAGACAGGGACAACTTTCACTACAGTAGGTTGCTCAGAGCTCTGTTCAGCCTGGCCTGGAACACTTCCGCGGATGAGGCATCCTTAGCTTCTGTGGGCAACCCATGCCAGTGTCTTACCAGCCCCACAGTAAAGAACTTTTTTCCTAATCTCTAATCTAATACTACTTTCCGTTTGAAGCCATTTTTCCCTTATCCTGTCATTATATACCCTTATAAAGAAGTCCCTCTCCATCTTTCTTTTAGGCTGCATTCAGGTATCGGAAGGCTGTAATTCGGTCACTCTGAAGACTTGTCTTCTCCAAGCTGAACAAACCAAATACTCCCAGCCCTTCCTCATAGGATAGGTGTTCCATTCATCTAATCATCTTAGTGTACCTTCTCTGGATTCGTTCCAACAGCCTGATATTCTTCCTATGACAGGAATCCCAGAGCTGGGTGTAGCACTCCAGGTAAGGCAGATTAGAGGAGCAGAATCACCTCCTTCACCCTGCTGGCCACATTTTCTTCAGTGCAGCCCAAGATATGGTTAGCTTTCTGGGCTGCAAATGCACAGTGCTGGCTCACGTCCAACTTCTCATTCACAGGTACTCCCTATTCCTTCTTGACAGGGCTGCTCTTGATCTATTCATCTTCAAGCTTACATTGATGCCAGGAGTTGCCTTGATCAAGATGCAGACCATATTGATCTTATTAAACCTAATGAGATTCCTATGGGCCCACTTCTTGGGCTTGTCCAAGTCTGGATGGCATCCTATCCTTCAGGTGTGTCAACTGCAACACTTGGCTTGGTGTCATCTGAAAATTTGCTGAGGGTGGACTCAATCTGTACATCTATGTCATTAGAGAAGATATTAAATAACACTGGTCCTAATATCGACCCCTGAGGGACACCACTGGTCACTGATGTCCATCAGGACTCTGAGCTGTTGACCACTACCCTCTCGATGCAACCACCGAACACAGAGGTGAGGCTGACTGGTCACTAATTCACAGTGTTTTCCTTTCTGCCCTTTCTAAAGATGGGCACAATGTGTCCCCTTTTTCAGTCACCTAGGATTTCACCTGACTGACATAACTTTTCAAATATCATGGAGAGTGTCTTGGCAACTATCTCAGCTCATTCCCTCAGGACTCTGGGATGGACCTCATTATGTCCCATACACTTATATACATTTGGGATCCTCAGGTGGTCATGAAACAGATCTTTACTTATAGTGGTATGGACTTTGCTCCCTGGTCCCCATCCCACTGTCCATCCACTCAGAAGGTGTGGAAAGAGAGGTTACCATTGGAGACTGAAAAAAAAATTGAGTATCTCAACCTTCTCATCCATTGTTACTGGTTTTTCAGCACTGTTTATCAGAAGGGTACATCATCTTTGGCCTTCCTTTTGTAGTTAGGATACCTGTAGAAGCCATTCTTCTTATTCTTTATATTATATTCTTATATTTATATTCTATATATTTTATTATTTATATCTGACCTGGTCAAGTTCAGTTTCAGCTTTGCTTGACCTTCCTCACCCCATCTCTACACAACATTGCTTCATGTCTATACCCTTCCAAGGTCAGCTGTTCTAGCTTCAACTGTCTATGCATTTGATTCTTTACTGTTAGTTTGGCCTGCAAATGAACAGTCCAGATTTTAATTTGTCAATTTTAAGTTAGAATTTGCACAAATGCTCTTATATTTGAAGTGTTTGTGGTTTTGCTTCCCTATATACTCAAATTATGTAGAAACAGATATTGATGTACATTAATGTGGTGGTTTTCATCCAGAGTTCACCCAAACCTCCAGGCCCCCCACTTTCTCAGAGGGAAAGGGAAAAGGAGAAAAGGCAAAAACCAGCTGAGACATAATGGCAAAGCAAACCCAGAGTAGCTAAATACTTAAATTTATTGCTAACAAGATAAGAACTATAACTAAAACCTCTAAAACTAAAAAGTAAGAAATAAATCAGTCTTAAGAACACCCCTCTCCTCCCACTCCTCCCTCCCTCCAACAGTTCAAGAGAGCAGGGAATGGGGGTTTTGCAGGTGGTTGTTGTTGCTGGCATTGCTCTTGTCCTGTGGGTCACTCCATGGGGAGCAGTCGGGTCTCTGCGCCCCGATGGTCCTCTGTGAGCTGCAGGGGGACAACCTGCTCCCCCACGGTCCTGCCCACGGGCTGCAGGGGGGCCACAGCTCTGAGTCCTTCCCCTGCTCCCATGGGGTCCCTCCCATGGGAGACAATCCTTTATAGACCTCGCCAATATGAGTCCACCCCCCGGGCAACACTTCTACTGTGGGAAAAATCCTGCTCCAGGTGAGTCTCCTCCAGGAGTCATGGCCACAAGTCTCTTCCAGGATCTTGCTCCAACCTGGGCCTCCCACAGGGCAACAGCTCCTTTGGGCATCCACCTGCTCCTCCAAGGGCTGCAGGGGGGTCTTCGCACCTTGAAAGATCTCCATGGGCTTCAGGGAGAGGGCGGGGGAATAGCTTTCAGTCCTTCCCCCTGCCCCGCTCCAGCATGGGGTCCCTCCTTTGCCTCCTCCTGCTCCAACCTTGGTCTCTACGTTGTTATCTCATGGCTGGAATTTTTTTTTTCAACTGCACAACACTCCTGAATTCTTAAATATGTTATCGCAGAGGTGTGACTATGATTCTCAATTGGCTCAGTTCTGTCCACCAGTAGGAAGTCCCTCCGGGACCTGGATGCCATTGGCTCCACAGGACAGAAGAAGCTACTAGCAGCTTCTAACATAAACCATCCTGGAAGCCCCTCCCTTCTACTAAAATTCAGCTACAACAACCCATGACAATTAATCAATATTAATGTGATTCAATAGACATGCAAAAACGGGCCATTATTTACAAGCAGTGTAGTAGTAATCATGGCATGTTTTGCAGTTTGCAAGTATTTTCCTGACTAGAGATTAGAAACACATTGTGTTGTTTGCATCCAAGTTCACAGAAACCCAGCTGTGGAGCCTTCAGGGGAAAGCAGAACTGTACTCCAACACTTGTTTTATTACAAATTAGGAAACATTATTTCATTATTGGTGAACCTAGAAGCCCTATAGTTTCAGAAAGCAACTGCACTGAAGGCTGCTGAAAATGGGAGCCACTATATCAAAGTGCAGAAACAGAGAAAGAAGTCTCTAAATGAATTTGTATTGATCAAGTAAAGAGCTAGAAAGTTGGGCCACCTTTGGGATTTGGAAGTCCTGTGTTTACTTATATGATACGATATGAACTGAAGCAGAAACCTGATTAATAAGTTCCTCTACCTTATTTTTATTTAAGCTTCAGCTGAAGTATCACAGTCTAATCAGCACTGAAAGGTGAAGAGCCAAGGTTTTCTTCATCACGATCTTCAGGAGCAATTCTAAGGTTTCCCTTTTCCAGCAAAGCCAGATGTATTCATTGCAGAAGGCCCAGAGCTGTAATTTTTAGTTCACAGTTGAATATTGGACTGTGTATCTACTTCTCCAAATATACTTTGTCATTCCTTGGTGTGGTGCCCTGCATATATTTCCAGAATCTCTACATATTTTGGTATCTCCACACACTAGGAGAACTCAGTAGAACTACCTGAATAATGGATATTTGGCACATTTCCACTCCCGTCCAACCCTAAGGTCCCCTCCTTTTGCCTGATGGTGAAATGGATGGTGGGTGCATTTGCCTAAGGCATGGTAGAGTGCAGCTCCAACAATCTCTTCCTTGGAGTCCCTAATACTTAATATTTCTACTTCATTTCTCAGCTCTGCCATTAGGCTAAGCTGATCATGGACCACACAACTATTGTCTCTGCTCTCCTCTGAGAGCAGTGCCAGACTCTGGCACTCCCTGCAGTTTGAGATCTGGGCCTCTGAATGCTTTTGTGGGTGCTCTGTCCAGGTTGTCACATCCTCAGTGATGTATGCTGAGGAAGCAACTTCACCTTCAAGAGGGGCTGGCATGCTGGGATGTAATGACTAAATTAGGCATCTAAATGTAGCTGCAAAAGAACTGCAGTGCCAGGACTGACAATACAAATAATTAATTAAAAAAGAAAAAAAAACCAAACCGAAACATAAAATGAAATCTGTTTTTGAGTTTACAGTTGCTATATACAAATAGATTATATGATTTTCATTGATCGAGATTTTAAAAACATCTAGTCTGCTACTGTATTGTCCTACTTGCAGCTAATTGTCTTGCATTTGCCATGAGGGGGTGTGCTGGTTTAGAGTTAAACTGTCAGGAGAAATCAATCCAACTCAGAATGGGATTGCAAGTGAGAATAACAATTTCATAAAAGATCACAAAATACACAGAAGCCATTGATGAACAAGCTGCATCAAGTTGGGTTGTAGAGCTGAAATCCATCCAACTGTCTTTAGGTATGACTGAAGAAGAGAAATGGCCAGTGCTCTACTCTGCACTGACTCATGAATGGTAGCAAACACTCTATGGGGGTGGCTAGACCTATAGAGAAAGACCAACTGGCAGAGCAGAAGTTGGGCTGCTGAAACTGTGACAAGACATCAGTGCTGGGGTAGAGAACTTGGCAGGCAAAGTACACCATGTGATGCACACATACCCAAGAGGGTATTGAGGCTATTGAAGGACATTCCAAAAATGGACAAGTGGATTGATCTGCCAAGATTAAAGAGTCTCAGGTGGATCTGGACTGGCAACATAAGGGTGAATTATTTCTGGCTCGGTGGGCCTAGGACACTGCAGGTCATCATGGTAGAGATGCAACATAAAGACGGGCTCATGAATAATGGATGGACTTAACCATGGACACCATCTTCCAGGTTATCCATAACTATGAAACATACTGCAGTCAAGTAGGACAAGCAGGTAAAGCCTCTGTGATGTGGGGGATGATGGTGAAAATATAAATATTATATATTTGTTATAGTTTTAGAATCTAGTGGAATTTTTTCTTTCCCCTACCACCAGAATGAGGGGCGAATAGGCCCTCCATTACCTCTAACAAAAGAAGCAAGGAGTTACCTAGTGACTGGTAATTCACTAGATGTGGGGGTACAAGGACACACTTTTTTTTTTTTTTTTTTCCCTCAGGTTGCCGGAGGAGAGGAAGCAAGAGACAGCTCTCGGGGAAACATTTGCCCTACGGGTTTTGGTCTCCTTCCTTTTTTCCTCCCATTTTCCAATCCCTGGATTTGTGGAGTTCCCCATGCCAAAGAGAGAGAGAGAAGACATCGCTAGCCGGGACCTTTGCATTGGGCTTTCCTGAGGGGGCCCACTGGCAGCCAGCCCAGGCGTGAGGGGCCTTTGCATCGGAGGCTCCAGCCCTTTTTCCATTCCTGAGCGGCTTCTTCCCACCAACCCCACAGAAGGATTCGACAGCCTTGGAGGGACATGTCAAAGCCTTTTCCACCAACTCCAGGGGGGCAGCTCAGCACCAGCTGAG
>VXAU01003692.1:0-29485 GCA_013399695.1 Formicarius rufipectus | reverse complement strand
GTTGTTTTGTTTCTCTTGAATATATATATAGATATATATATTATAGCTAAGAACTGTTATACTTCCATTTATCATACCTTAATTAAAATTTGTTTTGAAATTAAAGGAGGCTTGTCTCCTTCTTTAGTTTCTAGTCCAACAAATTTCTTAAGTTCCTCTAAACTTAGACATTATTCTAATATATTTATATTTATTTGTACCCTCTGTAATTAGTAATGTTGCTATTAATGTTTGTTTTCTTATCTCATTGCTGTTTCCAGTATGTTGTTCTTATCTCAGTCTGTGATATTTATTTTTTGTGCCTCCAGTTCTCCTCTCCAGCCTGCCATAGTGGGGAGGGGGGAGAGAAGGGGAGGGAGTGGCAGCATGGTTTGGTGAGTCTCAGTGGGAGCACCAAATTGAGGACTACTATTCCCAAACCATGGCAACAGGACATTTTAAAGAACAGTGCTGGTATGGGGAAATAGTCTAGCAAAAGTGATACCCCACTTGTACAGAATGGGATGACAAAAGGGCAAAGGTTCTGCAAAATGGATGGTGATTCAAAAAGCACATGACGGTCCCCCAAAATGGGACTCCCGGAAACTTTGCAGTGGGCATCAACAGCACAAACTGAGAGGAGTGCAGCTTCAAGATGTTCTTTGCAAGTCTCTCTAAGGCCTCCCTCCTGCCTAGCAAAGGGGCCTGTATTAAGTTAATCTGAAGAATAAGAGACTGTTACCACAAGGGAGGTGTTAGGTGATAACAAATCAGAGCAGGAAGACACTGTCAAAAATGGTGAAATGGCTTCTTCTCTTCTGAAATTTGTTACTATTCAGATGTCTTCAGGGCTGGAGTTTATGTCAACAGTGAAGGGCACAGGACACAATGCTTCTCCTCGGTGAGACCCTTTCTAGCAATGATACTGTGGACTTCTTCAATATGTTAGCACACTGTCCTGAGAGTCATCCTCTCAAACAGTCAGACCTAGAGGCTTCAAAAGATGGTGTGAGCAGACCACTAAAGCATCCAGCCAAACTGATATCCTTGCAAGCAAACTCAGGTGGCTGCTCCTGCTTTGTCCACACTGTAAACACCTGATAAAATCAGACTCAGGACACTGCAATGCATAATCTTGCTCTGGTTAGTAGGTTTATTTCATATTATTTGCATGTTGTTGTTGTTGGCTAGACTTCGCAAATGAAGATTTTGGGATAAGCCTGCGCAATGGATTTTTTAGGTGAGGCACAGTGCGCGTGGAACTTGCCCCACCCTCTTTACTCCTGAGGTTCATTTTGCCACGGCCGAGCATGCTCGGACGGTGACAGTGAGTTCCTCGGGATTCAAACCGGCATCCTCAGAGGAGGAGCCAGCTCCAGAGGCGGCGACTTACACCATTCAGCCAACGCCTGCCGCCCATTTCAGATTAACATTAAAGAAAAAAACAACAAACAGAAAAGCAATAATGTCAGGTTGTTGAGCAATCCTGGGAGCCCACGTGGGTCAGAGCACCAGGGGAAGCCCTCGCCTTATCCTCTCTGCCACTAAATGAACAAACATGGCACTGCAGCCACGCCAGCAACACGAGCTGGGGCAGGTATGTGCATGTACAGCTGACATACTTACGAGCTGCCTTTTGCTTTCCTCTCTTTCCATGCTTGCTTCCTTAGTGATATATACCTTGGGAATGTAATTGTAAAAACAGATGGGAAAAGAAGCACTCTCTTCTGGGAAAAAAAAAAAAAAAAAAGGAAATATATCTATGTACCTTCAGTTTTGTTAGGCTTCTTCTTTCAGTAACTTATGTACTTAAGTTAAATCTTAAAATGGTTACTGTGAAGTAAGAGGTAAAGTTTACAGTCAAACGAGCTGAGAGATGAGATTGAGTTTCAGTGAATTTCTGTGAATCAGATGAATTTAGTCAATAAGTAACTTACTGGATGCAGAAAATTGAAGGTTACATGATTTAGTGTAATCCTTTTAATAAAAGATTACTTATTAAAGTTATATTACTTAGTGATAATTCAAGCCTAACTGTGTGCACTCAGATAGATACCATAAGCCAAACTACTGTAAATCAAAATGAATTGTGACTTCTTAGAACCTCAAGCCTTTTCACTAGGGTAGAATAAGAAGCTTGCATCAAATGTGATGTCCCATTAAGATGAATACTTGCAATAAAAATACCAATAGCAAAAAGTCACCAGATTTTTTATTTCTTTTTTTAGAATTGCTGAATGTTCCTAAAAGTTGTGAAAGACCCAGGATGTGTGTTGTGGAAAAAACAAGGAAGGGAGGTACAAATTACTTTTGCATCCTGAGAAAAGAGTGGAAGGAGCAGCATACCTCCTTCTAGTTTGCAGACCTTTCCATTGTCCCTCTTCTGCTTCCTCTTTATAAAGAAATGAAACTTGAACTGTTGTACAAATTGGGGAAGAAAAGTATTAGATAAACATTCCAGAAAGTAAACCTGGTGCATTTTATGCCGCTACATCATTGAATACATACATCTGCAATTTCTTTTCTTTGAACAGTATATTAGAAACTGTGCTTTTTGGCGGCTATCTTGCTGTTTCCAGAAGACAGCAGTCGGTGTCCTTCGTGGGACTGAGAAGCCCCTTCTCATTGATTCATTACTATTTTATCACTCTTCTAGTTGTGGCTAGTGGTGATTTGACTTCTGTCGTCTGTAGAGAGGCAATGTGCACCCAGAGCAAACTCACTTGAAATGCCATCTGGACTTTCACAGCAGTCTTGTTGTGAGAGTAAAGGGAGGACCCATACCATCAGGCTGTCAGCTTTTAATGCACTCAGCATTGAAGGGCTCAAACGAAAATAGTCAAGTGAAGTGTCGTCTTTCTTTTCTGTGTAGTGTACACTACACAAAATAGAAGCGTCCTCGAAGTAGGTGCTCAAAAACGGTGCACAGAAAAGCTCCTAGCACAAACATGACAGCAACAGACTCTCTCTCTGGCACACAGCCAGAGGCATCACCAACATAGGTTCCTATCAAGACAACACCTGAGCCAAATTCAGCCAAGCCTGAATTCTGCTCCACAGAAGCTCTCCATCAGTAAAAAGGAAATAAAAGGATACCCACAAGCAAAAATGGACTTTAAGGCATTCATACGCAATGTAAGGAGAGGTGTCAGTCTCAGGCTCAAGGTTTTAAGTGGAAGAGAGGTGCTGACCTGCAACTCAGTTTTACTATTCTGTATCTCATTGCCACAATCTAGATCAGGACTACTCCCTTCTATGTTGTGCATTTCTCTGCAGAGACGAAGCCAGTGTTTCAGGGCACTTTTCAGTTTGCATATGCAACACAGACAGAACTGAGACTGGATCTCGGCAAGCTGTGGCAATGACCTAGATGATCCAGAGAGAAGAATATATAAATATGTGGATTATACTTGTCTTTCTTGAACTTTGAATGCAACTATTTGACTAATAAGTATATTCAACTCTCTTGCACCATGTGAAGTTAGTAATTTATGGCTTCAAATTGTAGACACAATTAACCAACCTTGCAAGGTCAGTAAAGACAGTGAATTGGAAGGTTTCTTTTTTTCCTGTAGAAATTTCAAGTCATCATTTCTAACTGATCTGACCTTACAATGCAACCAGAAAAAATTCCTGCCTTTTTTAATACAAAATAAACTTAGCAAATATCTTGTGTAGCTCCCTTGTAAATTAATGGTCTCTTCCATCTAAACATATGTCCCAATTTTTAAGGGAATTATTATTCTCCTACATGATAAATTATGGTTAAATTCTGAATAAAGTTCATGTAAAAACCATGCCCTTTATTGTAGTCTTATATTATTTTATTGGTTTATGTTTGCAGCCATTTACCCCTACCTGAATGCCAGGTATCCAGTGGCCCAAAACAGAGGCCTTCCCCCGCCTCAACCTAGCCAGCACGAGGAAGAAGTGGGGAAAGAAAAAAAAAAAAGCCTACACTGGGAAAAGTAAGTTTTAGCAATACTAAAGAAGTATGAATTTATATACAAATATATACACAGAGAAGAAAAGGAAACTTAATATTATATGCACACACACACAATAAAAACAAATAAACAAGATCTACTTTCCACAAACAGGGTGCCTCTGTCCCCCAAAGAGCCATGGATCAGGCTGACACCTGAAGGTTGCTTCCTCTACCCCGAAACAGATAGCAGGGTCAGAGGCCGACGCCTCACACCACCGGAAAAGGACTAAAAATGTCTGTCTGTCCACTCTTATATCTAAACTGATGTAACATGGGATACTTTACTACCTAGTTCATATAAGTCATGTGACCTGGTCTCCAAAGAAGGCCTATAGCTAAACCATTACATATTGGTATTACCACTGATATTATCAAGCAAAATAAGGTTCCTTAGCACACAGTTCAAAGAATGAGACCCGTAGACTGAGGAACAAGGAACTGAAAGATTTTAGATAATGCTTTGTCATCTTTCACATCCATTTCTTTTTAAGACTGGCCTTGGTCTTTCTCTAAACATGCAAAGAAAGCAAGAGCTTTTCCCTTTATTTTTCCAGATGAAGAAATCTTTCCAAAATTCTTTAGTTAATGATTCAGCAGAAGGAAAAGACTGATGAACAACAGACTCAGAGATGTATTTATTTATTTATTAATCATGGCCTTTTTATTTAAATGCATGGCATATGACAAAAGAAAATTAACAAAATATTGCATTACAGAAAATTCTGATGACAGCAGTTTCATTTGCCATGAAATGATTGACTGGAAAAGCAGGCATTTTTGAAGGAAGTTTTGAAGAGAGGTGAAAGGGGGAGTGTCGCAGATTGCAGAAAATTGGATATTCTGTGAAGACTCTCTGAACAATCCAAGTTTTGTGGTTCCCATGAAAAGCAGGCCTTTGTTTACATATTCAAGAGAACAGTTTACAGCTTTGGAGTAAGAAATTATCTATAAGAAGAACATTTGCTGGCACTCCCAAATTCCCCTAGAAAACCGTCATGGGGTGGACTTCAGGAGGAGTTAATTAACATTAAGACCAATGGACTGCGAAACTTAGATGGCCTGAGCATGGACAGTTTTAAGCTATCCAATCATTTTATATAATGATGTAATCGAAAAGCACAGATTGTATAAATACAAGGCTTGATCTGTAAATAAAGGCTTTTAGATCCTGTTGTTCCTTCACTACATATTGCTCTATGTGAGTACTTGTGCGCCTTCATCAGTAGATGGCGCTCATGAGCCCAAAGAGGCCCTCGCGAGTCTTAAAGTGGCACGAGCTCTCTGTGAGCTTATAAACATATATATTTTTCTTTTTATTTTACTTTGGGGGAGGCTGCGCCAGGCTCGCACCAAGCAGGGCTATAGGTGCGGGCGAAAGCAGCAGTCCCAGCTCTGCATGGGCTTGGCTGCCCGGCCCAGAAAGTGGGGCTGTGAAGGGGGGCAGTGCCACGCGCGCCGAACTGCGCTGGGGGACCCCAGGGCTCCCAGGCTGGGCGGGCACAGCCCCGGTGCCTTGGCAGGCACTGACAGCCTTACTGAACACACACTTCTTTGCACTCTCTTGGCTCCCACTGGTCACCACAGACCCCCAGACCGACAAAGAGGCGGGGTCCAGCCGTGAGCCCTCGCTGGGGGTTTTGCTGGAGTTCCTGCCATCTCTGTACGGGACCTTCCCTGTTAACGGTACTAGCTGAAATTTTAAATGGCAGATTCGCTGAATTTCTCAACACACCACTACTCCTTCCCCCTCCCCCCAGGAATAGTGAGGAAGGCGGGAAAGGAATTGGGGAAGCCTGCACCTGGACAGGGACAGGGGGGACAGGCAGTGGCTTGGGAGGTACAGAAGACTCTTTCTGTTTAAGTTTATGATCTGCTTCAAAAGTTTCCAGTCACTGTAGAGGTTCGTGCATTTTTCTTTGCGGCTTCACAGTGCCTTCGCTACACTCACAGTTTGATTTTGTTTCTTTTTCTTTTGCTATGGTAACAGCGGCTCTCTGCTGAGCTAGCACAGCTGCTAGCGGTGGCTCGCGAAATTGTCGTGGTTGCCGTGGAAACGCCTCCGACTTGCAGAACTGGCATATCTGCTTTGTAGTGCAAAGAGGTGGCAGTTCCACCAGCTTGGGAACAAGCGGCGGAGGAGGGGCTGAGCGGCTCTGGGGCAGCAGCAGCTCTGCTTGCGGTGGTGATGCCTGCGGCAGCTGGCTCTGGGGTGATGGCAGCATTCCACCTTACGTTCTCCCATCTAGATATGGGGTCTGGGGGTTGCAAGTTTAGCTCATCGATAAAGCTATTTCCACTGCAGCTGCAGTGACTTTCGTCAGAGTCAGAGCCCAGAGCTGCTGCACAGCTTTCTCGGACAGCTGTGCGAAAATTAATTGTTTCTCAGTGGGATAGTAGCTGCTGGCAGACCTGCACATCGCCACTATTATATATTTCCAGCAGCGACACAGGGACGGGGTCGCCAGGGTGTGGCTCAGTGGGAGACGGGCAGTTCTCTTCTGGTGGGGCTGTCGGCGGAGCGCAACTACCGGGACTGTCCCCACCTGTCCCGCCCACTCCGGGAGGTGGTGGTTTCTTAGGGACATGGGCTTTTAAGGTATCAAAGACAACACACCACGGATGTAGGATTTTTGTAGCTTTATCGTCGTCCATGGTTGCTGCATCCAACAAGAGAATGCCAATTCGATCCCACTGAGTATCATCAAAGATGTTCGTTAAGTTCAGTTTAGGATCATTCTCCCGAGCCCAAAGCAGTAAGTTCTGCAGATTGCTCATCAATCTTTGATCTGTGCTGTTTAAGCAGGCTATCCACGATCAAATATACATGTTCTGATGACAGATTTCCCCCCATATTTTCCTACTTATTATTCGAAGCTCTTTTAAGCTTCAGTTCTTGGTCTGCTCACCTGATGCCTTTGTTCTCGCAGGGACTGTAAGTTTCAGCGCTCCTTCCTCAGTTCGAACCGAGCACTGCTACTGCAGCAAGAGGCGTACTTCTCTGCTCAAGCTCGACGGCTCTGGTTGGCTGACTTCTAAATAGTAGAAGCTGGGGTTCATAGCCCCTCAGTTGGGCACCATTTGTAGCGGTCGGGGTAACATGATCTCTGTTTGGGGGAGCAAACAGATATTTATTGAAGTTACATGATAAAATATATAGGTTCAGTGAGTAAATATTCATCTCAGGGGCTGGTTTTATGCCAAAGGATGGGAGGAGATATTACAATTAAAAGATTACATTATGTTTACTATGAAGGAATTCAGGAATGCAAGATCAGTCCGTATTTAAGGAATACGAGACAGAAGAAACAAAGGGATTGGTAAGGTGAGACTTCATTCGGGCTAGGGAGTACACAGAAACCCACAAATCTTGTCAACAGCAGGCAGCTTGGAGATACTGTGGCAGCAGATGTCTGCAGACTGTATTGAGTCTTATCGGCTCTGGGATACTCCCAATATTCTTTCCCAAGGCTTTGCTGAGATTCCAGACAGGCCTTTTGTAATCAAGATGTTCCTGGCCTCCACATCAACCAATACTAAATTTGAGGCCCAAAGTACCTTGTACAGTCTTAATGTAAGAAAAATCTACTTTATTAAATTTAGCAAATGGCAAAAAAAAAATAAATAACCTGTGAAACATAGAAGCATGGCAAGCAGGAAAGTTCTAATACAGCACATGCTGGATGATCAGGTCCATAAAGTCCAGAAAACACACCCTCATTCCAAAAACCGCACCTTTTGCAGGTTTCAAAGGTCCTGCCCCACCTATTTAATAGGGGGGAGGTGATCCCCTCTCCCTGGTTGGTTCTGGCATGTTGCCCTGCTCCGGAAGGCAGGGCCAAGGATGAGCTCCATCTGTGTACATGGCCAACCACATGGCAGAGAGATGCTGCTTTAGCCACATCTTCATCCATTTCATAATTTCCCTAACTCTTGGCTGCAGATTTCCCTGGTTCCAGCTCCTGATAGGATCAGGCACCTCACAACTATGCGACACACCTATGAGCAAAACAAAAATACGATCCCCAGATTTTTAAACCCTTGTTTAATTCATTTGCTTGTAATAAAACTGTATTTTTTTATTTCTCATATTAGCAATGTTCTAAATTTTAACTTGCTACTAACAGCCTTTGACTAATTTTGTAAGGCTGGTATCTATCCTCAGTATCAAAGCAGAAGCTCACTGACAGTGTACAAAATGTTAAATTGTCAAACTACTACTGTGCAAAGTCTTTCTTCTTCCTTTTCATATTTGCTTCATATAAATCCAATTAAAACCAAAATGGAATGAAGAACACAGGCTTTTCTAGACTTTAAGCCTGGAATCAGAATGCTAGTTCAGTTTTCTGGGGAGCAGGCAGAGCCTAGATTCATGCAGAAAAAGCTTCTCAAGTTTGGATAACAGCAAGGAATTCAATTGATTCATTTTCAAATCAGTGCAGTTTTAAATTTAAGGCTTTCCATATTGTGAAGTGTCCTACTGTCTTGTTTGTTTAATGCTCTGAAGGGATCTTAGGTGTCATTTAGACTTTGGTGTTGCAAATCACAGCTCTGCAAAGGTGCAAGTAGAAGTAACAATTGCACATGTTTAAAGACAAAATGGAATCAAACATGCTGAGCATCCTCGAGGCTCCTTGCACCTCCACATTTTCACAGATGTTCAGGGTAATAAAATTATTGGGAGAGAGAGATACATAATGTAGGAACTAGCAAAATCCTCCACAGCCTGCTGGGCCATGAATTTTACCGGTTGAAATTTGTCCTATTTTTGAGACCCAACATGAGATTGGTACACTACTTCCACACTACCAAGTGCTTTAGATTTTATATGACAAGGTTTGTGATTGTGATAGTATCTTCAGGCAGCATACAAATTGGACTGAAATATCCTTCATGGAAACTTCTGGTGGAATAAGCAATAAATTTGGCATAATATTTTCTCTCTCCACCGGCTTAGAAACTGCACTTGCAGCTATTGTACGTTAGTTTGTGGAGGAAAGCGAATAAAGAGAATGATGAAGGACACACAAAAAATGCTGAAGGCCTACTGCAATAAAGAATGGTTAAAAAACTTCCTTGCCTCAGCCATACCAGCAATTCCTCCCATGAAACAAGATGGTTTTTGCAAGAATCACTTCAACATTATGCATAAAAGCTCTGTAGGTATGTGATGCTGCAATTACTATTGGCCTGTCTTATGTCCATGTGTACAGAAGATTTGCAGGTGGCAACTGTTCTTGATTAAAAAGATCTTACAGGACCTCTCGCGCCACTTGAATTCTATCATTTATATTCTCAATGAGGACTGAATCTGACTCTTACTAACAAAATTTTCCTGTTTGAATGACCTTTAAATTGGTATGTGCAGTCCAGCTCCTCATTTCAATTTAATTATAAAATAATTTCATTCAAGACCTGTATGGGATAGGGTTATTAACTTTTTAAACTCTGTAGTTTATTTCCCTTTGGGACAGTCATAAGCAAATACGATGGGAATCTTGACAACTCCACAGAATTGATTAAATGATAACATATTTGATTTGGTATCAATAATCGCTCTAGCTAGCTAAAATCATATGAATTAGCTTGTAGGCTCATATCTTGGAGGAGTGGGGGAGCTACATTACTTGTGAAAAACATTATCACAAAGCAGTTTGCAAATCTGAAGAAAACTGACCAAGTGACACTGCAGGACTTCTGATGAAAACATAAAACCAAAAAATAATAAGAAAGAAATGCAAGTATTTCAGCAAAAGTGTGTTTTCTTCCCTATTTTACAGTCACCAAAACTAAAGTAGGTAGAACCACTGGCTCTGTTTCACAAGACTGATGAGGTTCCACAAAGATCTATGCAATATAGATCAGGTCAACTATGGGAAAGGAAAAGATGCATAGGGTTACAGCAGTGCTGTTTTCTTTGTTCTCCAGTGCTCTTTCAGTATCTCTTGCCTGAAGAATCCTAAAATAGATACCTGAAACTCTCTGCTAAAGGCCTGGCATTTCCTTTGCTCAGTTCACACTATCAGGAGTGCAAGGACAACACGCAGTCTCAACAAAGCAGGACAGAGGAAGGAGAGGGACAGGCAGAGGAAGGTAAATTACAGAATAGTTCCCTAACAAAGACAGAAAATTCAAAACCTAATAATTGCTTTTGCCCTACCCTATTTCAGTAGCAATTTGTGTCATTTGGATTTTACTTCTTTTGTCATTAACTTTTGCCTTCACTTGCTTTCCCTGATGTCCCATAAATCTTTGAACTCTAAAGGTAAAAGAGTCTGCATGGTGCACCAGCTTGAATATGGATTTTGCTAGAGAGTATAAAACCTAGTGAGATAATAAGGAAATCCATCTAAGGTAGCCTGCCAAAAGCTTCCGTTAGTTGCTTTATCAGGCATCAATTCAATAAACCCCGGAGACCATCACATGAATAAACATCAGAACCTTTCTGACATGTTAATACATTGGTTGTCTTATTGTCAATGCTGCCAGTAGACTCCAAAAAAAGTACTATCTTGGAAATTCAGCTCCTTCCAACTTCAAGTCTAGAGAAAATTTGGCAGAGACTCAGAAGAAGGCAGTACTCAGGAGAGGGGATGTGACAACCAAATAGTATAGGTGCAGCTGCTTTATACATAGGGTTGATCTGTGATAGATGCACAGCCCACCTCTACCCAGTCTGGGCATGCTGCCTCCCTCTTGCATCCTAGTAGGGTGGTAGGGTCCCCTAGGTCAGGCTCAGGGCTTTCCCTGTGCAGGAATGGAATCTGTGTTTGAACAAAACCAAGAAGTTTCAAATCTTGACCTCAAGCAATAGAAGTAAACCAGTTCTAAGCTGCTAAATATGAATGCCTTTCTGCTCTAGGACTTCCAGGGTGGCAAGAACCCCACGTCTTATTCCAGGCTATACCATGTGTCTTTTCTGTGACCATGGTCTTTTTCTTTACCCTGTGGGACCCTTATTTCTAGCTTAGCTTCTTTCTGTCTTATCTAATGAGGTTTTAAATTCCTTGCAGAGAAGTCATTCTATCCTAATATGTTCATACAGTGCCTGGCACAATAGGGGCCTAATATCAGTTGCTATCTTTCTGCTGTGATAGTAGTTTTATGAGAAGACTTTCATTAAGATTCACTACTATTTAAGAAACAGCTGAACTGTCACTTTATAAGGCTATTGACTGTTTTGACTCCCTCTGCTCCAGAAACAAGGTTTTGATCTTCCCTGTAGAAGTGGATATGGGTAAAAGAGTGAAAGAAGCATGAACAAGAGGCAATTTTGCTATCAACTGGGAAAATTCAGAACCAGACATCTGAGACTGCCAGGAATTAAAGGAAGGTGAAACAACACTGATCTCACCTCTCTGGAGAGGCACATTTGAATTCATCCATCTTCATTTCATTCATCATTCATTTTCTATTGTCTTTCAATGGATGAAGTACTTGTTCTATTAGTACGGACCACAGCTAGTCAGAGTGACACAGGTGTGTCCCATTGGGCCTATTCAACCTTAGTATGGTAAGCATCTAATACTACGACAACCAACAGAACACAAGCAGCCTTTTCCTGATTTCTTATGTCCCCACATCTTAAAATACAAAAATCTGGTTGGGCAGTAGAGCTTATGGTAATGACAATCACAGAAGTAGTGAGCAGGCAAAAAGAAGACTCCAGAAGTTGGGAAGCTAAGTTGGTTTTTTATCCACCTCGCCTTCCATCCTAAGGGCCTGTGACGATTCCCTGGGATCTCAGCTGAAGATTCAACACAGATATCCATTGCAGGTCATTATCAAGCTCTGGCATTGTCACCTGCTAAAAACTTCTGCAAATACACAAACAGGTAAACAGGACAGTTCTTCTGTATTCTCTGTTTAACCAGATGTCTCTGGGAATGACCACAGTCAGTATTTGTTATAAGGATTTTAGATAAAGCAAGCATCTGCCAAGGGTGGCAGGCTGTTAGAAGTCATGAAAAGGAACAGGATGATGATCCCAGGTGGTGAAGAAGACTGTGGTGTTCACCTCAATGTCCTGCTACTCCATACCATTTTAATTACACTGTACAAATTTTTGGGAAATTGCTTTATGTCTGTTCTCAGTTTGTGAAGAAACAGTAAGATGCACCTTCCACAGTAAGTACAATTTCCTTTACTACAGACAACTTAAGCTATTCTAGACCTGCTATGAAACAAGATGTGTGTGTGGAAGTCTGTAGTCAAGTATTACTTTGCTGGTAAATTAGCTTTTTTAATGTTGCCAGGACTTTTTAGAGGTCTTTTTTTAAGCTACTGACAGAGAGAGACTATAGAGCATAGGAAATAGTTACCGTCACTTGGGAAAAAAAACCCAACCAACCAACCAAAAAAAAAACCCCAAAAACAACAACAAACCTAATTACTTGAAAATTAGGGTCAATTGTATTAGTGACACTTCTGTAATGTCCTTTTAAGGGCTCCACTGTCCTTAATTTTTCATCTACAAGGAATAGCAATAATGACAAAATGTTATTCTTGTTACATCAGGAGACTTGTTCCAGATCTAGGGTTTCTCTAACAGAGCAAAATATGCTGGAAGTGTGATAGCCTAGATTCTTCAGATCCTTGTCCCATTTAACAAGCAGAGAAGTAAAAGCAAGGGCAACTAAGTCATCCCAAACCAGGCCAGACAAAATGTGACAAACACCTTTCTCACACCTGGGCTTCCTGCTGAGCTAACTCACGGAAGAGTGAGAGTGTGTGCATGGCTGAGGGTGGAGGGCAGCTAGAGTGAGATGTCCAAGGGAACCTGGAGAAGCTGGTGCCAAGGAAATCTCTTTCTGGGAGATAATAGTCTCATGGTATCACCAGACTGTATCTAGTTGTTGCCTGGTGAGTCCATGCTGTCACTGGTTAGCAATTGCTGCCATTGCATGCAGCTGCTGGGCATCACTGAGGGAGGAGGTGAACAAAAGGACATGTGAGCAGCATAGAGGAAAGATTGTAGCTGTAGATGGGATAGAGGAATCTGAAAATAAGGGGCAGACATAGGAAGAAATAAAGAGCAACAATTAAGCAGCTGTAATGAAGATGAAAGACCTAAAATTAGACACAAGTGGAATGAAGAAATGTATGTGTAGAATGAAGAAGTCTATGTGTAGATTCATCAGTGTAAAGGTAACACAAATATATTAGTCCATAGAGTCCTTCAATTAAATAAGGAAACTGATGTAGACCTCAGTCAAATTCAGGTAAACAAATTCGCTTGTTCCTCTTCAGAAAAACACTTAAGAGCATTTAAAAATCACAGACAAACAAAAGCACTAAGAACCGCAGTCAGATTAAGTGAAAGCTCAAAATAACAGTCAGTTTAAGGCTATCCTAATCCTATAGCATCCAGTGCTTAAATACCATAAGAAATGGGCTACAGGGCCAGACCACCTGTAACAGGGCTAGGAGAAACTAGGAGATGTTTGTCTCTGACAAGAGAAACAAGGAAAGCCTGACTACTTGCTTTGCAGGCTGCACTCCCCATGTTGTCCCCAGCACACACAATGATTGGATAAGGAAAATTAGCGTGTATGCTTCTGCCTGTGCCATTTAGCATCTGTTAATGTTACAGAATCACAGGAAGACAAGTTGAGAAGGATATCTTGAGTCAGTTGGCGAGGTGAGCTGCAACAGCAGCTGTGGCTATTATAAGTCCTGGGTGTAAAGCCCTAAAGCTAGCTGGGTATGGGTTCCCAGAGTCAGGAAAACACAAGTAACAGCTGAGGTACCTGCAGGAACTCACAGTGCTCACAAGCAAGACTGAGGTAGCGCGAGTGTTGCCAGGAGCAACTGCAATATATTTAAATGGCCCTGGAGAGCAGGAGTGAGTAGAGTGTGTAGTGTGGCAGTTTGCGAGGAAGGGTTCCTCTCCTTAGGAAGTCCATCACAGTAGCAGAACCAGAGAGGAATAGATATGAACAGCAGTTAATGCCAAGGGGAATGAGTAATCTGAGTTCCCAAAATTACGGTTATGACATGCTGTAGGGCTTGCTCTCCAGTCACTGTTGAAGGTGCTGCACTAGCAATGTCAGAGGCTTTCACTCAAACAGACCTTCTGACAGTAGATGTAGCTCTGCAGCCCTTTGGTTGTGAAGAGTGCTTGGTGACTCTCTGGGAAGCTGGGACTAAGAGTCTTCTCCTCTGCAGAAAGTGTGTCCATGTTAAGAATCACAGAATGTGCTGAGTTGGAAGCAACCTACAAGGATCATTGAGTCCAACTCCTGTCCCTGCACAGGACTATCCCCAAGAGTCATGCTTTGTGTCAGAGACTATTTTCCAAATGCTTCTTGAACTCTGTCAGGCTTGGTGCTGTGACTACTTCTCTGGGGAACCTGTTACAGTGCCCAGCCACCCTCTGGGTGAAGAACCTTGTTCTAATATCTATCCTAAACCTCCCCTGAAACAACTTCAGGGGCTTCCCTTGGGTTCTGTCACTGGTCTCCATAGTGCCTACCCCTACTTTGCCTCTCATGAGGAAGTTGAGTAACTGGATTATTATATTAATTATTGGCTCAGACCAACTCAAGGGTGTGTGTGGCGGGGGGTGGGGGGTGTGTGTGCAGGCAAGGGACAGTTCAAATTTCATGAGGAGGAATAGTGCCCTGTTCCATACCTGAGCCTCCTGAGGCAGCCCTGGAGCACGCCCCATCCCAGAGGCCCAGTTCAGCCTCAGAGTGGCCAGTGGACCAGAAGCCCCACTTGGGGGGTGTTTCCACATGGGGCCAGAGCAGATAAAACCAACACCATGCAGCGATCACATGGGCATGGTCCTACAATCTCCTGGGTTTACCTGGGTGGTACCTGTAATTCTCTCTTTTTCTCTCTCTTTCTCTACTTCTTCTCCTAATCGCCTTTCTTGACATTTGGGTAATTTAGAGCTGGGTGGGTTGGATTTTGCTAAAGCTGTATGGGTTAGCACGTGCTAAGTCAATGCTTTGTGAAATGTTTTATTTTGGTTGAATGTTGCCCTTCAAACTTTTGCCAAGTTCTAAAATTTGCCAGTAAAAGTGGGTTATTTGACCTCCTGAGAAACATGTGTAGTGTCTTATTCTGTGCACTGTGTCAAGCTATATAAAGATCTGAAGGCCCTTTCAATAAATTTGGCAGGAAAAATATTGGAGTTCTATATAAAGTAAAACTCCTTTGATGACCTCAGAGTGTGAGCCTGGGGTCTACCCTCAGTCTTCTCTTCTCCAAGCTGAACAGACAAAGTGTCCTCAGTCGTTCCTCATATGGCTTACCCTCAAGGTCCTTCACCATCTTCATTGCCCTCTTTTGGACACTCTATAACAGCTTAATATCTTCTTTATATTGTGATGACCAAAACTGCCCCAATATTCAAGGTAAGGATGCACTGGTGCAGAGCAGAGTGGGACAATCACCTCCCTTGGTCAGTTGGTGATGCTTTGCCTGTCAAGGAGCTATGTCACCAGGTCAAGGAGTTATGTGAAAAAGTGGGTAGGTTGCATAGGATTTGTGAGGATGAGAAAGAGAGAGATTTTCTCAGAGACTTTACAGACTCAAGAGCCTCAACCACTTTTTACATTGGATATGTGGGCAGGCTCTGCCCCATCTCAGAAGAAGTTAGAAGTCAATAGACAGGAAAACTGGAAAACTGTCACTGAATGTAAGAAGATGCTCTTGTTTCTCCTGAAGACTTGCCAATAACAAATAGGTCTAGTGCCCTCCAAACTGACGAAGATCTGGGTAAGGCTTCACTTTCCTCAGTGGTGCCAAGCAACAGGTCAGAAATTGATGCACAGGGAATTCCATCCATATATAAGGAAGAATTTTACTGTGCTTGGTGACCGTGCACTGGAACAGATTGCCCAGAGAGTTTGGGAAGTGTCTCTCTGTCTACATGCAATTCTGTGGAATGTACTCTAGGATGACCCTGCTTGAGCTGTGAGTTTGGACCAGATAACTGCACTGGTGATACCTTCAACCTTTACCTGTTCTGTGATTTTGAGCTAATCCAACATCTCACTTAGAGAGGGACTAGTTTGCCTTCTTCATTAGCATTTCTACTCCTTTTAGTATTATCCAACCATAAATTTCCACTACTTCCTGTGAAAAGTAAGTTCAGAAAGTAGCTACTTGGTAGGTTAACTCTTTTGTTTTATCAGTTTTAAACTGATGTCCTACTTTAGTGAATGGTCTCTAGAACTGCAGGATTTGGTGCAAAAGTGGTATGCATTCACCTTCTTCACCACTTTTCTGATTCTGCAAACTTGAGAAGTCTAGCATGTCTCAACTGAAGAATCTCAGTCTCTTTAATCTGTTCTCTCAAGGCAGTTCCTTCACCTCCTTAATCTTTCCCACCTAAATCTAGCTGAATGACAAGAAAAATTTTTCAGATTTTCAACTACATACATTTCTTTCTGAAGTTGTTAGAAATTCCAGGAAATTTTCTCCTCTGGTCCAACTTACAAAGTCAACTTTATTTATTTCTTCTGCCATTCTCCAAGCTCACTGTAAAGACCTGAATCTGAGTCAAGAGTACTTATGAATTTTGAGCACAATCATCATAAACTGCAAACAAGTGTTCAACCTCAAACTCGTCTCTCTTTTTGACATTTTTCTCAAAGTTCAACACTTCCCATATCCAAGTCTTTATTTCATTATAAATATACCTCTATTATCACTGGAAATGTTATGCAAAACATACAGTATCTTCTCCTTATCAAAATAATAAAAAAACAAAACAAAAAAATGGAAGAGATGTAGCATTGACAAAAATATAGAACTAGAATGAAGACAGAAGGTAGAAAGAGAAGCACAGTGAGAAAGAGAGAGGACTGAGGAGGCAAAAAGAAAGATGAAATTGGAGTCAGACAGAGGTGACTGCAAACAGAAAAAAGAGGAAACCTGGATCCCTGTGCTTGGGACCATGCTTGAGGCAATGGCTATCAGGAAAGGGAATCCTGTCTTCCCTGGGAATTCACAAGGAAGGCACAGGTCATTCATGGTACTTGCCCACCTGATGCATCTCCTGGACAGTAAACACCTATCCATGGTGAAGAAAATCCAGGGATGGACATCAACAAAGAATCCAGCTGGACTGAGTTTGCAGATC
This sequence comes from Formicarius rufipectus, assembly GCA_013399695.1. Taxonomy (NCBI): domain Eukaryota; kingdom Metazoa; phylum Chordata; class Aves; order Passeriformes; family Formicariidae; genus Formicarius; species Formicarius rufipectus. Next base: position 12,425 of record VXAU01003692.1, on the reverse strand, counting down.
CTTTCTAGGACTGGCAAATAGATGAGTGATTCTCCCCATGTGACTGGGCAGACATTTTTCTGTTACTATTTTCCCCTTAGTTTATAGTTTCATTTCTTCTTTATTTCTACTATGGGAGCTCCACTGGGTTGGGGTTTTTTGGTTTGTTTGGTTGGTTTGTGGGGTTTTTTTTAATATCATAGTCTCTCAAATTCAGTCTTTTTCTGTGATATTTTGTAGCCAACTTGTCAGGTAAAGCTTTAGAGTCAACAAAGACAAGATCATAGCATCTCTGTGGAACTATTTATGCAAGAGGATGTCTTGATCTTCAGGTAGGCAGCTAGTACTGTGTGGTAGCAGCAAATTCAATATAACAGTTATGCATTAATTTAGACATGTGACTGCTAATCCTTAGATTAAAAAGGGGGAAGGAAATGTGTCAAAACAATAAAATTAATAATAAAAAGGCTGTAAAGATAGACACTGATCCATAGTTAGTGCTGATAGATGATGGAATGTTGTCAGTGAAGAATGAGCTGTCATATGGCAATGCTCTGTTCAGCAGAAACCTGATGAGCTGGGGATTTCTGTCAGATTTTCTGGGGATTTCCAGACATTGAAAGAAAGAAATAAGGAAAACAAATGTGAAAGAAAAATATAATAATAAATGATTTATATTTAAATCCTTACCTTAATTTAGGTTTTTAGTGACTTATCCTTTTGTTCTCTGGATCCACAGGGGGAAAATTACAATCCAGGAGGGTACTCATGAACTGTATGAAATTGCTGTCACAGTCACTGGAGTCCTTTGGGGGAATAAATTAATTACGCTTTTTGGAACATATATGGAAGGAGGATTAAGATCTGAGAGGAGGTGTGGCAGTTTTGACCCAGTGTCCACCAAGGCTCCAGGCCCTCCTTTCCCAGAAGGAAAGGAAAAGAAGAAAAGGAAAAAAACTCAGAGAAATGATGGCCAAACAAACTCAGAGTGGCTAAAGTACTTAAATTTATTACTAACAGGATAAGAGCTAAAGAGTAAGAAATCTTACAGTCTTAAAAACAGTCTTAAACAGTCTTAAAAACACCTTTCCCTCCCACTCCTCCCTCCTTCCAGAGGTGCAGGGGAACAGGGAATGGGGAGTTTACAGTTTGTAGTTGGTTGTTGTTTCTGCCATTACTAATGGGAAATCCACCCCTTAGACAGCAGTTCTTCTCAATCTGATGTCTTGTGGGTCACTCCATGGGGTGCAGTCGAGTCTCTGCACCCCAGTGGTCCTCTGTGGGCTGCAGGGGGACAGTCTGCTCCACCACAGTCAAAACCATAGGCTACAGGGGTGCCACAGCTCTGAGTCCTTCCCCTGCTTCAGTGAGGTCCCTCCCATGGGAGACAGTCCTTGATAGACCTCTCCAGTGTTAGTCCACCCCAGGGCATTAGTTCTACCCGGGGTAAAAACCTACTCCAGCACGGGTTTTCTTCTCCATGGGTCACGGCCACAAGTCTCTTGCAGGACCTCGCTCCATTCTGGGCCTCCCATGGGGTAACAGCCTCCTTCCTGCATCCACCTGCTCCAGCACGGGCTCCTCCATGGGCTGCAGGGGGACATAGCTGTGAGTCCTTCCCCCCCACTCCCGTGGGGTCCCTTCTTCTCCTCGTTCTGCTCCAGCCTTGGTCTCTGCATTGTTAATCCCATGGCTGGAATTTTTCAACTGTGCAACACTCCTAAATTCTTAAATATGTTATCACAGAGGCATGACTATGATTCCTAATTGGCTCGACTTTGGCCAGGAAGCAGGAAGTCCCTCATGGACCTGGCTATCATTGGCTCTATAGGACAGTAGAAGCTTCTAGCAGCTTCTAGCAGAAACCATCCTGGTAGCCCCCCCTTCTACCAAAATCCAGCCACAGAAACCCATGTCAGGAAGACAGGGACTTCAAAAGTTTAAGACAGCCAAAGAGTCTCAGAGGCTATGTGAAACACAGGGATTGTCAGGTACGTATTCCATGTCCTGCTGATAGTTTATCAGCTAAAAAGACGTAAGTGAAGCTCTGGCTAATAATGTTTTCATAATGTTTCAGAAGGGAAAGGAGAGCCTCTAAGCTGTTTTGTGAGGATGCTCTGGGATAACTCCACCATATCCTAAGGGGATATTGTGGGAGTGATATGATACAGACCAGGACAGCAGAAGTCAGATCGTGGTTGGGACCAGCACACTGACTCTGCCTGACTTCTGGATGGCACGTTTGGCACAAGCAGGAGCTCAAAATCACAGAATCACAGAATGGGTAAGGTCAGAAGGACCCACCAGTGTAGCCATCGGGTCCAGACTCCCTGCTCAATTGCACACAGTGGCATCCAGATGGTTCTTGAGTATCTCCAGTGAGGGACACTCCACAACCTCTCTGGGCAATCTATTCCAATGTGTGGTCACCTGCACAGTGAAGTTCTTCCTCGTATTCAGGTGGAAATTCCTGTGCATCAGTTTTTACTGGTTGACTCTCCTCCTACTCCTTGGCACCACTGAGAAGAACCTGGCTCTATCCTCTTGACACTTCCCTTCAGATACTTATAGACATTAATAAAGTCCCTTCTCAGTCATCTCTTCTCAAGGCTGAACAGGCCCAACTTTTTGTTGTCCTCTGTTGGATTCATTCCAGGAAGGAGCTCCACATCTCTCTTGTACTGTGAAGCCCAGAACTGGACTCAGCACTCCATATGTGGCCTCCCCAGGGTTCATTAGAAGGGGCAGGATCACCTCCCTCAACCTGCTGGCAATGCTCTTTAATGCACCCCAGGATAACCATGGCCTTCTTGGCCACAAGGGGACACTGATGGATCATGGACTGCTTGTTGTTCACCAGGACCCCAGGTCCTTCTCCCCAAGTGCAGCACCCTGCATTAGCCTTTGTTGTACTTCAGTCAATTCTTCTAGTCCCATCTCTCCAGCCTCTCTAGATCCTTTTGAATGTCAGCATAGGACTCCTGGGTGTCTGTCACTCCTTCCAGCTTCATGCTGGCAGTGAACTTGCTGACAAGGCACTCCACCCTTTCATCCAAGACACTGATGAACAAGTCAAACAACACTGGACCCAGTACTGAACTTTGGTGGACACACACAGGCCTGCAGCTAGACCCTGTGCCACTGATTACATCTCTCTGGGATGTGCCATTCAGCCAGTTTTCAATCCACCTCACTGTCCACTCACCCAGTCCACACTTCCTGAGTTCCTATGAGGATACTGTGAGAGACAAGTGTCAAAAGCCTCGTTGAAGTCAAGGTAGACAGTATTCACTGCTTCCCTTCATCCATCCAGGTAGTTGTCTCATCATAGAAGGCCATCAGGTTGGTCAAGCATGATTTTCCTTTGGTGTATCCATGCTGACTACTCCTGATCGTCTTCTAGTTATTGATGTGGATAGAGACTGCCTGCAGAATGAGGTGCTCCATCCCCTTTTCAGGGATTGAGGTGAGGTTGAGTGGCTGGTAGTTTCCTGGGTCCTCTTCTTGCCCTTTTTAAGGATTGGGGTGACATTTCCTTTCTTTCAGTGTTCAGTCACCTCTCATGATCTTCACAACCTTTCAAAGATGATTGTGAGCATCCTTGCTGTGGTGTCCGCCAGCTTTCTCAAGAAGCACTTGTGGTTGCATCCCATCAGGACCCATGCACCTGTGGACATCAAGTCTGCCTAGGTGTTGTCTAACCCAATCCTCCCTGAGCAAGGGAGTATCTTCCATCCAACATTTCTTTAACCTGCTCTCCTGGGTCAGAGGTTCCAGAGGGCTGGCCTTGTCAATGAAAACTGATGCAGCAAAGGCATTCAGTTACTCTGCCTTCTCTGCATCCTTTGGTTATGAGGGTCCTCCCTGCATTTATCAATGGCTCCACATTTTGCTTAGTTTTCTTTTTGTTACTGACATATTTGAAGAAATCCTTCTTGTTTTCCTTGACATCCTTGGAGAGATTTAATTCCAGATGGGCCTTGGCCTTCCTTGTCTCACTTCTACGTACTCTTACAAGCTCTCTGTATTCATTCCAAGTGGCCTGTCCCTGCTTTCACCTCCTGTGTATTTCCTGTTTATGCTTGAGTAGTGACAGGAGATTTTTATTCATCTCTGCTTACCCTCTTTGCCCAAGGCATCAGGGTGCATCATTCTTGAGCCCGGAGGATGTGATCCTTGAGTATCAATCATCTCTCTTGGATTCCTCTTCCCTGCTGTGCCTGTTCCCATGGGGTTCCTCCCGGGAGATCTCTGAAGAGGTGAAAGTTAGGTGTCCTGAAGACCATGGTGACAATCTTACTTGCTGCCCTGCTTTCTCCTTGTTCACTACTGAATTCAACAGTCTCATGGTCTGTACAGCCAAGACTGCCTCCAACCTTCACATCCCATAGAATCAAGAAAAGTCCTCTGAGATCATCAAATCCAACCTGTAACTGAACACCACTATGTCAACTGCATCGTGGCACGCAGTTCCAGGTCCAGTCTTTCCTGAAACACCTCCAGGGACAGTGACTCCACCTCCCACATGGGCAACCTATTGCCATACCTAAACACCCTTTCTGTGAAGAGTGCTTCCTCATGTCCAACCTAGACTTCTCATGGTGCAGCTTAAGACTGCTACTGGCTACAATTTCCAAAGAGGAAATTCTGTGTTCATTAGAATAAGTAGCACACCATTACTTCTGGGGTTCTCCACTACCTCTGTCAGGAAGTTGTCATCGATGCTTTCCAGGAATCTCCTGGATTTTTTGTGCTTCTCTGTATTGCTTCTCCTGCAGATCTCAGGGTTGATAAAGTGCCCCACGAGAATCATTAAATGAAAAATAAAGGGGGTGGGGTGGTATATATGTGTTAATTTTTTTTAGTTGCTTTATGTTTTTGAGCCTTGCTCATGATTTTTTTTCTATAAGCAGGATGTCTAGGAACTTACTTTGTTGTGTCACCCTGTATCGTATTCAGAAATTAAGCAGCATACAGGACGATACACTCTTGGGCAGAAGGTCCATGGGAAAATGAAGATGAAGCTATCTCTCTCTCTCCCTCTCCTTGTTATAGCTTAAGAAATACCTGTTTGCTGCCCACTGAAGCTGTCTCTTCCCAGCATGCATTAACAGAGCATCAGTTTTCAGGGAAAGAAAATGTTTTTCTACAATCTCCTGTGAAATGTCCTACATTTCTAACTTCTTTCTCTGCAAATACCTCATCAAAACTGTCTGTACTGTTTAAAAGAAGGTTATGTGTCTATTGGTGTTTTAAAGAATAAACTTGATATCTGTTTTTATAGTTTATGTTCTTAATTATACCATACCAAAAGAGATATTTCAAGGATAAAGATTAATTACTTTCAATGTTGCTTCATATTTGTTATGCTACAAATAGTGCTTATTGTAAGTAAGTGGAAACAGGTGTGCAACAATTGATTTAATTAAGGTAAATAAGCAAGTAGGGATTGAAATACACACAGCTATTTTCTAGGAGAGATACTGTAAGCACTAATTAAGCAGCTGGAAATCAATAACTACACAAAACTATTCCTTCTTCCTAATTTTATGAGATGGAAGAAGTCCTGATGGTTTTAATCATGACATTGTCATTTATACATTTCTAAGGTATAAATAAGAGGTGCCCATATCAGGCCAGTTATGACAGAGATGCAGCTAGCTGAATTTTCCTATCTGGCCCTTCTGAATTCTGCAGAGGTCCAAGAAGCATGATGTAGCATTGCTTTCACACTACCCATTGAGTCCCAAAAGAGACAGTGACTTGTCTAAAGTGAATCATTTTCAGAACTAATTAGCAAAAATAATCCTCCATTCGCCTTCTGGGTAAAATCAGTTTCTTAAGGGATGGCTCGTACCTTTCCAGGGCTGAATTACTATGTAAGATTACTGTAAATTTTGTGTGTATATGAATAAAAAATACTTTGAAAGAAGAGAAATGGATTTACAAAATTTTCCAAGTGCCAATATATCAATATATCAATTGATATATTGATAAATATATTAATTTATATTCTTAGAGAATCCTCATTGGCATTTATCTTAATCAATACATGTGCTCCCTGTAGAAGCACAGACAGTCTCTTGGCTTTTATCAAAAAATAATTTTGATGGCTTTTTCGACTATTGCTAGCAGAAGTCAGCACAGCTAAGTTAGAGCTAGAAGCTACTTTCCAGTCTGTTTTGTGCATTCCTGTGTGCAGGTCATAGCAACTACCCATGTGCCAGCCCACAAGAGGCAAGAAATGGCACAAGTCAGATACACAGAGGATCCACACAGATGACTTACCTCATGGCATTGCTTTCCCAGGTCTTCCCATGCTGGTTAAGGAAGAGATTTCCCTATACCCTGCAGAGCAATGCCTATGCTGGCTGAGGAGAAGGAACAAGTCCTAATGCTCAGAAAATCGTGGCTAACCATCTGCTTAGCATTAGCGTTCATAAAGCCTGGCTGTGACATGTATTGCAGACCACTAGAAATAATAATTTAAAAAGAAAAAGGTATGTGGAATGCAGTCTTTTTTTTTTTTTTTTTTTGTTCCTAAGGGTCCCAGAAAACATGAGTGATACAGGTTCAATCTCTGTGTTATGCACACCATTTTCAGGGAATAATGAACCAGGTCTGTGTATATTTTACAAAGAGGATTGTGGAGTGTCACAGGGTCTGGATGGATGTAAGCTGTCTGGATGTAGAAAGATGTTCCACTTGACATAAATAATCAGAAATTAAGTGGAACACATAATGGACTCTGCCCACCCTTCTCTCTCTGCATATTTCTACCAACATCATCTCCTTTTCCTGCTGCTCTAATGGGAAGGCCATAAAAATACTATTCCAGAGAAGGGTGACAGAGGGGCAGAAAAGGGAGCAAGGAGGAGAGTAGGCTCTTCTCTTCCCTCCTGACTTTACAGATATGCATCTGCAGCTTTTATTTTGGATTGTAAGTGCATTCAGATATTTAACTGAAAAGCTGTATTTAATGTCACAGGAGCAACTTCAGCAGATACATACACTGCTGCTTTCACAAAGTCCGCATATGTAAATGCATTTGGGACAGTGACTGTAGAAGGTGGGTCCTCTGCTGTTATTCTTCCACAAGATCCTCATGGAGGTGTGCTTGTGGTTGGAAACTCAGGGTATTTGGTTTAAACATGCATCATACCTTTGATGAATAAGAGTTTATGTCATGAAAACCGGGTTCAGTTTGACTTGTTTTCAAAACCTACTTGTTGAAAGATCTATCTGCCTTTTCTTTAATGTTTATGTTAATAATTTTGTGGGCCTGCCAAAGAAAAATAAGTCCTTTGTGGTCTGACTGGACCATTGAAAGAGTGCCTCTGCAAAATTTCCTGGTATAAGCAGTTGTTGTTCTGATGTCTCACGATTGATTGGACATTTAAATAACCTAACCAAAGATGACTCTTTATTTAAACTACAGGCAAAGAGGCCCTTGAAGTTTGAACACTGCTTGCATTGAAGCAGTCCTTATTGCTGTAACCGAAATACATACTGGCGACTGCATATCAGCTTCACAAACATTACCCTGGCATTGCTCTTTTCTTGTAACCCAGATGGTCTTTTTCACTATGATATTATTTCAGAAAAGGTATTTCCTCAATGCCTTGTGGGCAAAAATAGTACTGTTCAAGTTACGTTCATGTGTGATTGCCTTTAGAGAAAGAAAAGTGGCCCAGTTTGTTCTGGTGATGACCAAACTCTACTCACATAGCAAAGATAGTTTTGCATTAACTGATTAATCAAGCATATTTTCTGTGTACTATGGCAATGCAAGCTGTCATTATTCTAATGGTTGCCTCATTAGAAATAGCTTTCTGGTAAAGCACAAAATTTATCTTTGTGAAACAAATTAGAGTTTTGTTTCCTGAGGTCCAGACTCCATTGAACTCACTATTCTGAGACAAGTTTCCAGTTCTTACACTCTTCTGGGGAATTAACTTTGTGACATCCTGGCCCCATTAGACCACTGGCAGTTTCGCCTTGTACTGCAGCAGAATTAGAATGTTGCGTACTCTATGAAAATTGAACAGGAAATTATAGGAGCATAACCTTCCTTCTGCTTTACTAATGAGCTTAATAACTTGTAAGGAACAAGCTTCTGCAGATAAGGAATCTGTGCAAAGCTTATATGTCTAAAAAATTAAATGTAATGTACCATGCTGGGCTCAACAGCTTGCTCCCAAACCTTCAGCAGACTCAGCTCTATTTAAGTTATAGGAAAAAATGATAAAATGCTAATGAATAACACACCTTTTTCATATCACGTTTGCAAACTTGAAATGCAGGCAGTGAATTAAGGGGAAGTTAGGCTTGGTTTCAAATTCCTTTCAGTAGAAGGGTGTATTCTTTTCTCCCTTTGAAATACTTTGTGCTATCTAGTTTGTACCATCATCTGTAATGGGAGACATGGCCTCACACAGAAGACACCATCCTGCTCTGAATAGCAGGCAGTAATCTGCTTAGTAATAGGAACCAAGAAAGGACCACTAGCACACTTCCCTCTTCCCTCAATTTTGCTGCATGGGCTGGAGCTCTGGTCTGAAAACTTAGTAATGTGGGATGAAAACAACAACAAAAGCCTTGCATGATTGCCACCACTGCTGCAGCACCAGTGCTAAGAGCACTTCTCAGAGTTTGCCACGGGTTGCAACAGCCCCTTGGCATTCAGCACAGCTACAATCCTCAGAAGGCACGGCTACAAACTAGGCAGCAATCAGTGGGCTGCAAAAGTCCTTGTACTCTGCAGGAGGCCAGAAAGCTCTTGCTCTGACACCTTGTCTCAGCAACACAGCACAGAAATGCCTAGTAGTGATCTTTCAAGCAAGCTGTTAATGACGCTCAAATGCCTCTTTCAAAAAAGAGGCGTTCAAATAAGCTGTTCATATGTGGACTGTGAGGTGTATTGATTTGCTTCACTGGTCAACATAATATGGGTTTCTTTAGTATCTTTATTATAGCTCCCTAATTGTGCAAGCAGAAACAACTTCTGAAAATTCTCAGAATTATATTACTACTCAGAAGTGATAGTATACACAACATGTATATATAATCTGGATAGATAGATAGATAGATAGATAGATAGATAGATAGATAGATAGATAGATAGACAGACAGACAGACAGACAGACAGACAGACAATCTCCATTAAAACAACTGTTTTCTTCAAAACCATATCCTAATAAGAAAGCTGCTGTCCTTAGCATACTGTCACCATATGATGGCCATCATAGCTCTGACTGGGCCAGCCAGTTAGCCAGGCAAGGACTTAGTAGTAGCCAATGATAACAGTCAGAAAAAAAAAAAAAAAAAGGCAAAACTGCTCCCTTGAACTCTCATTCTCTGTATTCTCTAGCCAGCATCAATTAACTCATTAGTTTTTCATCTACTGAATTTTTCAGATTGTTAGTCTTAAGATGTAAGGAAAAAACACCCCAAACACCACACCTCAGGGGTATCTTCTTGTCTCTTGCTACAAAAGGGAAATGCTGAAAAATGCAGATATGCAGCTTGCCACTGACTGAACAATAGGGAACACAGCAGCCTCTCTGGCTCTCTCAAGACCTGAACCAGTCACAAATTAGACTTTGTCTGCACAGCAATGTATTCTCATTGCATGGTAGCGCAGTAACTGGCAAAATATTTGTGGTGCTGCTGTAATGTGAAGAACAAAAGATGAGTAATGATTTTTCAAGATGCTTGCAGCAAACTGGAAAGTCCCAGGGAAGCTGAGGAGGCCGTATTCACCTTCCCTGAACTTTTTTTGAAAGCCCTCCTATACAGATCACTCTGCTCCTTGCTTTTTTGTTTAATATCCTGTGGTGATAGACTTTTGATGTGTTTTCAATCAAGTCTAGTTTATTCCTCTTTTAATAAAGTGGTTTTCTGAATAACACATGCTGAAATATTTTTGCCAGGGAAGTTCACAGACCATTTCAGATGTCTATAACGCTTTGCTGTCCTGCTGTGAGGCCAAAACAGGCTCAGGGAGAGCCCAAGTCTTCCAAAATGGGTCTCTGTCTCTAATCTAAGAGATAAGCGTATTTTGTAAGCACTGATCTTTCTCACACTCATAACTGTAATTTCCAGTCAGGGAAATTGTTTTCTTTCCAGTTTCATGGTCTAGTAAGTCAATGTAAACACTAAGGACAGTGTTAAAAAAGGGAGAAAACACAGTGGTGTTTCAGAAGCTGTTTAATATTTTAAGCTATCCGTGCAAAGTAGCTGTGATGATATTTAAAAAGATAATGCTTGGGTGCATAGTTAGAAATGCTGTAATCTTGTCAAGGTCAGTATGTTTTAGCACAAAGACCCTTTGTGTTTATGCACAGGAAGACACATAATTAACTAGAGCAAGAACTTAGAGGATAGTCAGAAAGAGCAGTGAGTGCTCCAGGAAAATGACTAACTTGACAGATCTAATGCCCCTGGAAAGGGATGCAGACAGAGACTTCTCTATGAGGTGAAGTGCAGCTTTCACCTCATCCCAGCTCCCATCTTGCATAAGAATGATGGATTTGAGGAAACACACAAATTACATGGGCCAGATGTCATCTGCTACTGCTTTGTCTCCAGTCTCCCTGGAATAGAGTTTTCCACTACCATCTGCTATTTACTGGAATTGTAACATCTGTCTTTCCCTAAAATGAACTCTCCCAAAGCCCCCTGACATAAGGACCAATGAAAATTGTGCAGTGGAGTCTTTACAAGCATCAAACTTGAAAACCTTTCTCCTTCATGCAAGGCCACATCTTTTACTTTCCAGAAGAAAGACTTGGTTTAGTCAGGTTAATCTACAATCTGCAGGTTAATCTACAATTGTTTTCATGTCAACTTCGTGTGGTAGTTTTTCCTCTTTGGCTTTGCATAGAATCTTGACCCTTTGCCACTCTAAATGGGACTATTCTCTTTCAGACTTCTAGGCTTCCTTTGTAAAGGCAGCAGGAAGGACATTTGCAAGAGAGTCATATATCAATGTAGATTAAAATCCCTGACTCCTCTGGGCCTTTGAGAGTGCTCCAGCATTGAAGGCTTCACTCAGCAATACAACAAACACAAATGGTTTCCCTCTTGGACTGTGCTGCCTTTCAGGACATGATCATGATTTAATCAAGTAAGCCTTCTGCTCATAAAACATGACATCTTTATGTTTGTGTCTGTGATAAATGCAACTTATGTCCCCATATGCATATACTTTTACATATGGGGAAATTGCAAATGTAATATTTAGTCTGAAATGTAATAATTACTCTGAAAAATGAAATGCATTGAGTGCAGGTTTGGATCTTATGCACTTTTAACCTCCACAGCTTAAAGGGAAACCATCAAAGCCAAGTGTTGACTGTACATCAAACATTCTGTTTGATAAAAGACCAACAGAACACATTAGTCTATTGTTCAAACTGCTGTGGCGGCAAAGGAACTTCCTTAATCAACTATAGTCTGTTTTATATCTATGGCAACATTTCTAACTGGATTAAATTAATAAATTGGTCCTTAGAAGATAGAATTCCTTAATTCTCCACATATAAATTTACTTTGGGCATGCACATGCATGCAGTAGCTAAAGAGCATAAACCTGGAACAGACTTTCTCTACTGCATAGTACTTTCACACACAATGAGCAGCACAGGCTGAAGCTGGATTTAATTATATCAGGATAGTGTGAACCTTGAGTTTGCTTATCTGGGGTGAATATTATCTTGAATGTAACCACATGTTACTGTATAGAGAAGTGTCTTGAGGTTAAATCATTAACAGTGTTCAGATGCCTACGATCTATAAAAAAATCACGCTTTACAGCAGTTGTTATTTCATCTGAAAGTAGTGTCAGGGTTGAAAGCAAATCTCAACAAACTTAAATATAAAAAATTGAATATGAAACCCCACAGAATGACAATGGTGCATATGTCTTTGACTGTATAATAGTTTTATACATTTTCACAGTCTTCTGTGGAAGATATGGAATATTAAGAGGTGACAACCACATCACCTTTAAGGTGAACAGGCCTTCATGGTACTGATAATCATGCTCACCTTCATCTCTTTAGAAAGAGGGTTTTGTATGGCAAGGTACTCTGATATGACTTACCTGGTAATCTCCAGTGTCTTGTTTCTCTCCTTTTTGCAGCAAAGCCTCACCTCCTTCCCAGCAGAACCATCCTTGCCTCTGCAGGCAGCATCAGCTGCTTTGCCCTTACACCCATGACCAATAACAAATGCATAGGAAGGTAATAGCTATGCATATATGTACGTGTGTCTTGTACTGTGGTGGTTTTTTTTTTTAGATCTTCTCCTACTTTCTTATCTGTCAAAGTTGCATCACTTGTCTTCTAAAGCACCAACCTGGAAACTTGCAGACATGTTTTTTAATTGCTGGACTAGTTTCCCAATAAGTACTTTTCCTAAGATGGTGTCTAAGTTTAGAGAAC
>VXAU01003691.1:1155716-1175189 GCA_013399695.1 Formicarius rufipectus | reverse complement strand
GGAGGAGGTGAGGAGGAGGAGGTGAGGAGAAGGAGGTGAGGAGGAGGAGGTGAGGAGGAGGAGGTGAGGAGGAGGCAGCTGAGGCTGAGCCCGCCCGGATTGCAGCTCATTGAGCAACAGAGACACGGGCGAGCCCCTCCCTATCACAGGAACAATCTGAACAGCTCTCAGGCGAGTTCTGGTGTTGCAACAACCCCTAAGGGAAGGAGCAGAGGCGGCTGTGGGGCACAGGGGCTCTGGGGGATGCTGGATGAGCCCAGGGCAGGAGCCGTGGCTCCAGCAGCTGGCCAGAGGAGGTTTGGGGGCACCTTCCTGCCCAGGTCACTCCATCCAATGCCCACATGAGCTGGAGCCACTGGGTGTTAAAGCAGAGTCAGCAGCCTGTCCGTAACAACACTGAGGCCACAGCAAAGCCCTGCCTGGATGCTGCAATTTTGGTCTTCCTTCTGGGCAGGTTTTTAGCACCAGCTCAAGAGAAAGGGTTAAGCCTCTGGTCCTCACAACCCAGGGAAGACAAACAGATGGGGGAAGCACTTGAGGAGCATTTTGGTGCTTCTGTTTTCAGTTAAAGCTGTTGCTGGTTCTTCACCTCCCTTGGCCTGCCCAAACAGAAGTGTTTCCACGTGGTGCTCTCAGCAGGTGCCCCAACACCTGGAGCGGGTTGACTGCCATGTCCTGCACGTGGGCAGGAGGGCACTGACCCCTTCCGAGGGGTGTGCAGGTCGGTTCAGCCTCACCCGAGGGCAAATGACAGCCAGAGATGTTGGAAGAAGGGAAGTGAGAGCAGTGAGAGGCCTGGGAGGATGGATGTGCACGTGGAAAAGCAGGTGATGCTCCCCACACCCCCCCGGTGTGCAGGGCTCCCCCCATCCCTGCCAGGATTCACACCTCCCCACCGGGATGGCTCAGGAGAGTCCCCCCCACCCGTGTCCCAGCCCCACAGTCATCCCCTCTCAAAAGCAGACCCACCACTCCCGGGTGAGCCCCGTTTCCCCAGCCCTGGCAGGACATCAGTGTCCTGCTCAGCTCTGCTCTTCCCCCAGCAGGAGCTGCCGGGTCCATCCCGCGCCCGGCCGGGAGATAACGGGGAACAACTGGTTCCCAGCAGCAGCACCAGTGAGTCGTGGCTGGTGAGACTGCCTGTCTGCAGCCATCCCGCCCTCTCCATGAGCCCTCTGGGTGCTGACGGGCCCTGCCAGTGCTCCCACTGACACCAGTGCTCCCACTGACACCAGTGCTCCCATCCACACCAGTGCTCCCACTGACACCAGTGCCAGCTCACACCTCCCGCAGCTCCAGGGATTTGACGGGGCTGCAGAACTGCCCCCTGGGCACAGAGCAAGGGACCTGCGGGGCTTCCAAAGAACATTTCACAACTGGGGCACTGAATGAAAGCTCCCCCCGCCCCAGTTCCCGAGGAAGCCCGGCAGGGAGGGGGCGATGGGCAGCATTCCCTGTGCCTCTGGAGCAGCTCCAGCACCCGGGGATGGCAGAGCGTGGCCAGGGAAGGGGAAGTGGAGTTCACTCCGTGCTTCACTCCGTGTCTGGCTGTCTCAGCATTTCAGGGCCCGTGCTGGAGCTCTGAGGGACTAAAAGGGACCAGCAGCATTGGGTGGGTCACTGGTGTGGGGGGCAATGCCAACGGTGCTGCTCAGCCAGCTGTGGGGAGTGCTGCCTGCCTGGCACAGGATCAGGGAATGGTTTGGGTTGGAAGGGATCTTAAAGCCCATCCATCCCACCTCTGCCATGGGCAGGGACACCTCCCACCAGCCCAGGGGGCTCCAAGCCCCGTCCAGCCTGGCCTGGGACACTCCCAGGGATCCAGGGGCAGCCACAGCTGCTCTGCCCACCCTGTGCCAGGGCTGCCCACCCTCCCGGCCAGGAATTCCTTCCCAGTATCCCATCTATTCCTGCTCGCTGGCACTGGGAAGCCATTCCCTGTGTCCTGTCCCTCCATCCCTTGTCCCAAGTCCCTCTGCAGTGCTCCTGGAGCCCCTTTAGGCACTGGAAGGGACTCTCAGGTCTCCCTGGATCCTTCTCTGCTCCAGCCTGAACATTCCCAGCTATCCCAACCTGTTTTCAGCCTCCAGAGCATCTCTGTGGCCTCCTCTGGACTCACTCCAAAAGCCCCACATCCTTCCTGTGCTCCATGGCCAACTGGTGCCAGCCCAGGACACAGGGAATGCTTTGAATGCAAACCAATATTCCTCATTTACCTGCTTTGCTGTTTGTGTTATTAATCTTTGTGTTAATTAATCTTTGTGTTTTACAGTGGACTCCAGAACGTGGTACAAACGTGGACTCCTGGAAACACTTGTGTGGCTTTATCAGCCAGCTCTGAAACCTGCTTCACATGCCTAATGCTCTGGAAAGTGGGCAGGAATGAGACAGAGAGCACCTGGAAAGTCTCTGTCAGCAGGAGACATTCCAAGTTCAGCAGATCCTGCCTGAGATTGTCTGGAAGGGGCTCTGTTGGTGTGTCTGGGCTGACTGTGCACCCCGAGCCCATGGGGGTGGTGAGCCACCTGATCCCATGGGGGTGGTGAGTGTCCTTCCCTCAGCCTGTCCTTCCTGGGACCTGGCACGGGATGGTTTCCAACCAACACCTGTGGGCAGCAGCAGAACCAGCCGGGTTGGGTCGGGGTTGGAGCGACCTGGTCTGGTGGATTGCAGAGGTGGAAATGGTCAAGGGTGTCCACGGGTGTCCTACCATTGGCTGGGCTGGACTAAGTGAGAAGTTCACTCTCCAAGCTGGTCCATGACCTGGTCTTGGAGCTGGACGGCAGGTCCTTCCTCTGTCTGCGTGGACATCAGTGGGTCACGGGATCATGGAATGGTTTGGGTGGGAAGGCACCTCAAAGCCCACCCAGCCCCACCCCTGCCACGGGCAGGGACACCTCCCACCAGCCCAGGGGGCTCCAACCTGGCCTGGGACACTCCCGGGGATCCAGGGGCAGCCCCAGCTGCTGTGGGCCATCCCCCCAAGCTGCCCCCGTGTCCCACCAGCCCATCCCTGAGCAGCTGCAGGGCTCGGTTGGAGCAGCGCCTCCTCTCCCTGCACAGCTGGAGAGGCTCTGCTGGCTCTGGGTGGGGTGGGTGAGCTGTGCTGGTCCTCTGCAGAGGTACAGCATTGCACAAGGTCTGACACAGACCAACCCCAACTGTGGATCAGCACATGGGAATGTGCTCCTGGTGGAAGGAGATGATTTGTAACAGGCTCATTATGCTGGAAACAACTCGTACCCGGCTGTTGGGAGAAGAGGGCGCCCGGAGAGGACTGAGGCAACAACAACCCTCAGGTCAACCTGACATTGCTGGTTGGGCCCGCGGGGAAATATCCTCATCAAAACAGACTTTGTAGCCAGAAGAGAAAAATAAATATTAACGCAGAGGATGTGTTGGGTTGCTGTGATGTCACCGTGGTGTTGACACCGTGGTGATGGAGGAACCCCAGGGGCACCCAGAGATTCTCCTACATCTGTCACCCAACTCCCAGCTGTTGTTACTGTGCAAGAACCTCAGATTTCCACATTAAAAATACAGATAAAAGGATCTCAACCCCCAAGCTGTGCAGGATGCAGGGGTTTGGTGGCAGAAAGCAGGAGCCTCCTGGTGTGTTGTGCTCCACTGAAGGCCATGACTCAGCCCATCACGAGGTCCCGGCGGTGCTGAATTCCTCTCCAGCTGGAGGAAACCCTGGACCACACTGTGCCTACCCTGCTGTGACACCGAGGGCACAGTGTTCCCCTGGCCTCATCTCACTGCACCTTTCCCAGCAGAGCTGAGAGGAAAGAGGTTTTTTCCCAGGGCTGGGAAGAGCAAGGCTGGACTGAGCCACGGGAGAGCCACAGAAACCCTGTGGAAGTCCCTGGGAACGCCACCCAGCAGGAGCTCCTGCCTCCTCCTGCCAAGAAACATCTCCCTGCATCCCTTGATGGGCTCCCTCAGCTCCTCCACCACCTCTGCACCCCCTGCTCCAGGTCTGGGAGGTTTGCACCCCCACTGCAGCCCATGGGCACCAGGAGCTGGGACCTGTCCCCAGGGGCAGCACAATCCTGCACTGAAGGGGTGTTTTTACTCCTCAACGAGGACACTGCGGTGGTGGGGAAGGTTGTCCAGGAGCTGGGCAGCCTCCACCCACTGCAGGTTTTCAGGTCAGGCTCAGTTAGCCCTGAACTACCTGGTCTGACCTCAGAGCTGACCCTGCTTTGAGAAGGAAGTTGGTTTAGACACCTCCCAAGGTTCCTTCCCACTCGAAGGGCATCTCCTGGGAGTCCTTCCAAGCACCATCACCCACTGTCCCCCCCTTTCTCCAAGCCACTTCCCCAAACAGCTCCTGCAGAGCTGTCCCAGGGCTGGGAGCTCTGCCCTGCAGCTCTCAAGCCCTGGAGGGAGGGAAAGGGGGGGTCTCCTGCTCCAAGGTTAGTCCCCTTTGATGAAATCCAGAAGCTGGACAGCCCCAAACATCACCTGTCCAAGGCACAGGTGAGGCAGAGACAGCTGAGCCCCTGCCAGGGTGTCCCTCAGCCCAGCCAGGCTCCAGCTGCCCATGTGGGGAGGGTGGATGGTGGGGAGGGTCCCACACGACCTCCTGGGCAGCTGGCACTTAAATGTCTCCCCAGGGAGCAGCTCCTGCCCTCCTGCCCTGCTCCCAAATCACCACATGCTCAAGCTGTTCCTTCCTCCTGCCCTCTGAGACACCTCTGTCCTGCTGTCCAGAACGCTCTGTGTGCCCACAACCTGCCCATCACCACGTCCAGACACCACCAGTGCCCTCACCTTCCCTGCCACCCATGTCAGCACCCAAACTGCTGCCTCTGAGCTGGGGGAGCTGACCTGGCAGGGCCCCCCACGCTGGCACACCAAGAGGGCACTGGAGCCCCCCAGATACCCGGGGTACACACACACCACATCCCACTGCCCACACCAGCTTCCCACGGGTCTGGAAATGCTGGGCACAGCCCAGTCAGCCCAGCAGGTCCCTCTGTCACAGGTCCCTCTGCTGCCACCCCCACACCAGGCACCAGTTCCCTCGTGGGTTTTTTAAAACCCATGGCCCTGCCCAAAGGTGTGTCATCCTCTGCAGAGTGGGTCCTGACTCAGCGAGATCTTTATCACGAATCCTCCTTTGTCACCTGGTTTCATCCTCGAATTCTTGCCCAGTGACACCACCAAAACCAGGCACCACCACTGATTCATCCCACAGCAACCCCCCAGCCCAGCCCTGGGGCTCCAGGGGCGTGGGGACAGACAAAGCCAAGCTCAGGGACACACAGCAGGGCAGGGTGGGACACCTGGAGAGGGGATTGCACCAGGGAGGGTGTCCCTGCAGTGATGAGGACAGACACCAACGGGGGACAACAGGAGCAGCTCCTCAGCCAGGCTGGGATCAGGCCTGTCCCCTCCTGATATTCCCCTTAGGAGCAGGATTTGGGAAGGGCCACCATTCACAGCCCAGGTGGTATCAGGGCCAGCTCCACCCCGACTCCCACGCAGCTCCATCGCTCCCGTCCCAGCAGCTGGAACCCAGGAATGATCCTGCACGAGCCCTGGAGCACCACAGATGGACATCAGGGGGCTGTCCACGGTCACCTCACCAGGCACCAGCAGCACGTGGGACACGGCAGTGCCAGATCCCAGCCAGGACATCCCTGGGGCTGGGTGGGATCCCTGGGGCTGGGTGGGATCCCCATGACCAGGTGGGATCCCCGTGACCAGGTGGGATCCCAACACCTGCAGCCACACGAGCCACAGGGCCAGGCTAACATGGGCACAGAAGGTGCCATCCTGCCTGTGCCCCCACACAGGACCATGGCACACCACAGGATGTGCCAGGGAGCTGCAGAGTGGCTCAGCCTTTGGGGATGGTTCAAACACTCAGGTCGCCACGGAAACACCATGAATATTTTCAGTGCATCTGCCCGGAGCTCCTTATCCCACATCCCCACATCCCCAGGGAAGGCTGAAAAGGGGAAGGTTCACACAAACCACGCTGGGAGCATCCCATGGACCAGCTGGGCAGAGGAGAAGGACCCAGCAACCCAAAACCTCTTCATGGCATCCAAGGAACAACTGACGTCCCCACTGATGGAGCGTGGGAGGGCAGACACACTCCCCACTCTCCGCAGCTGTCCCACCTCCCACTCCCATCCTGTTCCTCCCCGTCCCAAACTGGTCAGAAGCCTTGAATAGGGGAACTCCTCAACACAAAAGCCATGAGAACATCAACTCCTATTCAACACCTCTGTCCTTTCAAGTCCATCTGGAACCTGTTCTGGAGCAACCCCAGATCCTGGTGAACAGACACCTCTAAACCACACACACAGACCCCCCTGCAATGGCACCACCTCAGACAACCAGTGGGATCCATCCCCCCTGCCCAGGGCACTGCCCTGTGCTCCCAGGGGTGGCAGGGACAGCGACACACCCTCAGAGTGTGGAGGACTCCACAGAGATGCAGGTGACTCCATCATCGGCCACCACCCACCCCCTCCTCCACGACCTCCTTACCTTTCCCAAGCCATCCCTTGGGAAGGTGAGCTGTTGGCCAGGAGCAGCTCCTCTGTGTCTCACAGCCCAGCTGGAAGCTCCCAGCGCACCATGCCAAGGTCTCCTCCTCCAAGCTGAACCCCTCCAAGGTGAGCTCTCCTCTGAAGAGTCTCAGGAGAGACTGCTGGAACCAGCTGGTTGGATCTTCCCCCTCTGCTCACCTGCAGCTGAGCTGCCTGCAGGTGATGAGGAGGGATCCAGCAGGAGAGGAGCCAGGAGTGCTGCTGGGAGCAAGGAATCCTCTCCCATGGCAAACCACACTTTTGCTGGGCCCCAGAAAGCAGGTACAGAGCAGGTTGTCACAAAGCACAACTCCAGGCTTGGCTGAGTTTGCTGCTGAGCCACAGGAAGGCAGAGCCTGAAGGTCCCTGCCCACCCCAGGGCGCCACCACACCTGTGCCAGGGCTGCCCACCCTCCCAGCCAGGAATCCCTTCCCAATATCCCACCCATCCCTGCCCTCTGGCACTGGGAAGCCATTCCCTGTGTCCTGTCCCTCCATCCCTTGTCCCCAGTCCCTCTCCAGCTCTCCTGGAGCCCCTTTAGGCTCTGGAAGGGGCTCTGTGGTGTTCCTGGAGCGTTCCCTTCTCCAGATGAACCTCCCCAGCTCTCCCAACCTGTCACTGTTCATGTTTCAATTTAAATGTAGTATCAGTCACATTAATTTTCACAAATGTTCATGCTTGATCAAATGTAAAGCCTCACCAAAACCAGGCTCTGTTTAGGGTTTCTTTCCCAGAGTCACCCAGGTGTTAAACCCTCTCCAAGGACCTAATTTGACGTGGTTTGAGAAGATGCTCTATTTGTATTGTTCTGTTTAATAACACAAAGTATGAGCAGGGTGGTAGTTTCTTGATCTCTCCCAATGTCTCTGCAATATTATAATAAAAAGAATGGTGGGTAGAATCTCTTATTTAACATCCTTGGGATGAAAATTATCTGGCTGTGATTCCCTGGAAAGGGACATCCTTAAATTTTGAGATCAAGGCACAACACGCACAAAACCCCAGGGAAATTACACCCACAGGAAGGTTTTTAACCATGAATATTTACTACCATAAATAGTGTTTTATAACAAAAGGCACAGATTTTCAACTATAAACAATGGAAAAATATGTACAATTTGCACACAGGGAATCAACCAGCCAAGTGCACAGTTGGTCACTTCAGATTTCCTCTCCCAGGAGCCGGGATGACTCCCTTCCGAGTCACCCCACCGGTGAGGAAGTGCCCACGTTGTGTCTCCCCACCGAAGCCGATGCCAGACGAGGAGTTTTCCAGCAGGAGCCCCGGAGCAGCCCAGGCTCTCAGACAGCCACGGTGCCGCTGAGCTCCTCGTACTGGATGATGAAGTAGGGGTAGCTCTGGTCGTCGTTGAAGATGACGAAGATCTGGGGCTCGAAGTAATTGTCCACGCAGGAGTCGTAGAGGTCGCTGGTGACGCTGCCGGGCTCCACGGGCGGCGGCCGCCTCATGGTGTGGTTGCCCACCGTGTACCTGCCCGTCAGCACCTTGGCCAGGAACATGTAGTGGACCCCCTTGGGGGAGCGCTTGGAGAAGTTGTGGGAGTAGCTGGCTTTCCTGGCGAAGTAGCTGCCCTGGCCGAACATGGTGGCGTGCTTGCCGCAGACGCGCGGGTCGAAGTTGTGCTTGCAGATGCCGCCCACCACGTCCTGCGACGTGCCGTGGAACAGGTGCCTCTCGCTGAGCAGCCTGTCCAGCCCCGACAGCTTCTTGCACATGTACTCCTTCTTCCTGCAAGACACGGGGCGGGGCAGGGGGCAGAGCTCGTCAGGGTCGCTCGGGGAAAGGCTGCTGCTGCTCCCAGAGGCTCAGGGGCACCCGCGGGGAGGGAGTTGGGCTCAGCTCAGCTCCCCCCCAAACACAGCTGGGAGCTGGGCAGCTCTTCCAACCCCCCTCCCAAAAAGGGGAAAAAAAGGAACAAAAAGGAAAATGTAGTAAAAAAAAAAATATATATATATATATTTACAGCTATTTCATGTATATACAACTGAAGGCTGTGTAGACAGGATACAACACTATGGACGTATGGACCCAGGATACAAGGATACAACAGTACGGACATATCCTATGGACACAGGGTACAACACCCTGGACATATCCTATGGACACAGGGTACAACACTATGGACACAGGATACAAGGATACAACACTATGGACATATCCTATGGACGCAGGGTACAAGGATTCCAAGCAATCCCAAACAAGGGATAAAGGGGAAAGGAGAAGGGGAAAAGGACCAAAAGGGTAAAGAAACAAAACAAACTCACACAATTGATTCCCAGGAATTAGCTCAGTAAAACAACTAACACAATAAGATTTCAGCAGCTTCCCTTAGGAGAAGCAAACTCCTTCCCTCCTGTGCCCACACAGCCAACAGCCCTCAGCCAGGCCTGAGCTCAGATAGACAAGCCAGCCCTAAACACCAAGAGCTGCTGTGTCTGAGCTCACCCAACAAAGGAGAGAAGAGAACAGAGAGAGCCAGAGGAACTGCCCTCTCAGTCTTTACACATTTACCTTGATTCCATAAGGGAATGATATGGCCTTAGTTTTGCCCCCAGTTTCTAGGGAAGCCCTCCAGACAAACCACAACACTTGGGAACAGCAGGAGAGGAGATGCAAATGTCCCCTATAAAATCCCTACTCTACAAACCTTCACTATTAAGGAACAGTTTCCATTCTCTTACCTTTTGTATTTCTCCCAAAGGAACTGGTTCTGCACTCGCAGGATTTTCAGAATCTTGTATTTGGTCTCTGGCACAGTCTTGTGGAACAGGTTATAAATGGTTCTATAGCTTTTGTCTTCCTTCAGAACAGGCACTTGGATGAAGTCCTGAGATGGATCCATACAAATCCAGGTTTCAGGATAGAAGCTGGGAGAGGTGACAGCAGCTGGAGATAAGATGTGTGTGGGGCCAGCACACGGGGAGGGCACTGAGGAGCCACCACCCAGGGTCCTGTGGGGAGGAGAAAAGGTGCTTAACACTCACAGAAGAGACTCTAATCACATTTATTTTATCCCCAACACATCTTTAAAGATTAAGATGGAAGTGTCCCAGGCCAGGTTGGACTGGGCTTGGAGCAGCCTGGGCTGGTGGGAGGTGTCCCTGCCCATGGCAGGGGTGGCACTGGGTGGGCTTTGAGTCCCTCCCAACCCAGGAAGACTCTTACTGTCATTTGCACAGGCCAGAGGTAGATTTGCATTTGTAGCTGGTTATTTTCCTGCCCCTCCCCTGGGAATGCTGCCTGGAGAGCAGCAGCACTGAGAGGGGCAGCTGGGGCCAAGCAGCACCACAGATGCCAGGAAAAAAACCACTGGAAAAGCCAGAGAAGGCCAGCAGGAAGACTCTGCCCCCAGTACCCACCTGGAACCCTCACAGTCTTGAAGCTGCTGCAGTCAGAGGGGTGGCTCTGGTGGGTTGTGCCACCCCTGGAGGAGCAGCCCTTCCCCAGCTGAGCCACCCCTCCTGTGCCAGGGGACGCCCCTGAACGAGGTGCCCACTCAGGCTGTGCCTCCACCTGCAGCTCTGGGGCTCAGCTGCCCTGGCAGATGCAAGAATACTTGGAACTGTCTCAAAATTCCACCAAGGAGTATTTTCCCAAAGTATTTTTCTAGGAAAAGCTGCCATTGACTCTGGGACCAACGTCATGGAGCCATGGAGATGGATCCATACAAATCCACCAGCTGCCTGGCAGGGACCAAGGTGGATCTTGTCTCTAAACCCCTTAAATGAAATCAAATGTCAATATTTCTCTCCCTGTTCACATCTTACCTACAGAACTGCCAGTTCGGGTTGTGCCTCTCTGAATATCTAATGCTCCCAGTAATTCAGGAGCCTGAAAGAACTGGGTGCCACCCAGGAAACAATTTAATGTGATTTTCTGACTGCAGGTTGAGCTTTTTAATTCCACAAAAAAAGGCTTCTGGAGGAAAGAAAAAAAAATAAAGTCTATTTTTAAATCAACACGTTTGATTTGGATCAGAGAGATGGAAAACTGTGCCAGCCCTCCAACTTCTCAGGGCAGAAACACTCTCAAGTGTTCACATGGTTGTCACCTGGTGCTCTAGGCCAAAACCAGCCTGCCTTCATTTGCATGGGCTTGACTCAACTCAGAGTTCTTCTCACTGGCTATTAATAGTTGAGCAGAAACCCAGAAGACGGATTTTTGTCAGAATTATTATTCAAATAGCAATTAAATATCACAGTGTGCATTTGTATTTAATTTATTTTTCCTCTTGAATGGGTAAATGGGTAAAAAAATGTTATTGCAGGGCCTCAGTCACTCACAGTGGACTAAAAGACCAAGCAGAGATTTGCAGTAAGTCATGGGTTAATAAGACATCAAATCCAATAAAAATCCTGCAATCCTTTATGTACTTGCTTCAGGTCTCCTGACTAGTGCAAAATATTTGTATTATTTATTCTAGAGGGGGAGCCATGAAAGAGTCAGCCTTTGTCACCCTCAGTTTCCATTCAGGGAATCTTTCCCAATTTTAGGGCAGATTTAAGCAGGTGGGAGGGGAGGGAAAGAACAGATCTCAGGTATCACCGCGTGGGAAGTGGAGGCAACACTGACTCCTCAAGGATGGATCTCAAATATTTAACAACCTCTTTTGTTCCTGCTAAGAACTGGGGATTTGGGGTGAGCATTGCAAGGTCTTTGGGCAAAGGAAACAAGAATAGGTTTGGTGCAGAGCAGAAGTGTCACGGCTCAGTTTGGGAGCTGGCACAGGCAGTCGTGGCCCTCAAGGTCCAACAAACTCGGTGGGAATTGCCCCATTTCAGCAGAGCCCTGTGGCAGGACAGCTCAGGCAGAGAGGAGCACACCTCAAACCCTCACTTCTCACTGAGATGAGAACCTGGGCTGCTCTAACCACCTTGGGTTTTCACCTGTACCCCCCAGTTTCTCTTTAATAACTTGGGCTTTGCTTCCTGCCAAACCATCCCTGTGAACGTTTCCAACCCCACGCGCTGTGCCCAACCCCGAGCAGGGGCTGAGGACCCTGCAGGACCCCCAGTGCTCCCACCAAACCTCCAGGGGATGCTCTGCGCTGGAAGCACCTTAAAGCCCACCCAGTTCCACCTCCTGCCAAGCACAGGGACACCTTCCCTAGGCCAGGTTGCTGGAAGGAGGACAGGAATTTGGCAGGCCTGGAACACACCCGAGGCTCTGAAATCCACCCATCCAAATCAGGGAACAGGGAGGAGTCCCTCAGATGAACACTCTTCTGGAGAGGGCAGGAGCTGCCCCTCTGACCCAGATGTTCAAGTCTGGTTCCAATTCCCCCCCCAGCAGTGGCTGTTTCCCCGTCCCCTGTCAGGGGACACGGTGCCCTGGCCGGAGCAGCCCGGGGAGCAGCAGAATTCCCGTTCTCCTGGGATACCTACTGCAGGAAGGGCATCAGCACCACGCAGGAGCGCAGCAGGGGCCGCCTCTTGATCTCCCTCCGGAAGCAGGAGTTCTGCTGGAAGCCATCCTTGATGTTGAGGATGTACTGGTTGTGCCAGGTGACGAACCTGACCTCCTTCAGCCCCCGGCACGAGGCCTCCTCGATGAGCCTCACCACGGGCTGCTCGGGAGCAAAGGAAGGCACACACGTGAGAAACGACACCTTCAAAGAGCAGGGTTTCTTTTCCACACCACACAAACACTCCTCTGTGACTCCTCCTTGCACCTCAAGCACCTTGAACTCGTTATCTGTGGTGCTTTCTGCCCAGCTCTCTCCCGTTCTTGGGTTTGTGCTCAGCAGGTCCCTCTGGGGCTGCCGACCCCGATGAGGCTTCATTCAAAGTGTCCTGCACAGCTCTGACCAGCCCAAGGGCTGCTCTGGAGGGGAACATCCCGCCCTGCCACAGCTCTGGGGACAGAGGAATTAAAACCTGCCACGGTAAATTGCAGTGGGGTTACAGGGGCAGCAGAAAGCTGTCTGTGCAGCAGATTTCCAGGCTTGGGAAGGGCCCGCCTGGTGCTGAAGGGGCTGCTCTGCTCTCCAGTGTGCCAATCTGCTCAGCCCCCGTGGCTCTGAGGTCCCAGGGGGCAATTCCAGTCCCAGCAGCACAGGATCCCAACCCAGCAGAGCTGAGCTCTCTGCTCACCGCCCTCTCAGCTCAACTCTGACTTCCTCCATTCTCTTCCTCACCGGGAACTTCCCTGAACCTCTGAGGAGGCACCAGACCAAAGAGGCACCCGTGGTGCACCCAGCCCGGGCTCGGGAAGGTGTGGGATACCTCGGAGTACTCCCTCCAGCCAAAGTGGTCCCTGCAGAAGTACTTCCAGACGGTGTAGCAGCTGGAGCTGGAGCTGGGGCAGGTCGGGGTGCACAGGCGCCGCACCAGGTCGAACTCGGCGGTGTCGTACAGCTTCAGGAGGTTCAGGTCCACACAGAACTCCTGGCCCCTGGGCACAGTGGGGAACACACAATCCTCACCTTCCGCAATCCATCAAACCCATGGTGTTCAGCACGGAGGGACAAAACCCCAAACCCAGATCTCCAGGCTGGATTGGGGTGGAGGGACCCAAAGCCCACCCAGAGCCACCCCTGCCATGGGCAGGGACACCTCCCACCAGCCCAGGGGGCTCCAGCCCCATCCAACCTGACCTGGGACACTCCCAGGGATCCAGGGGCAGCCACAGCTGCTCTGCCCACGCTGTGCCCACCCTCCCAGCCAGAAATTCCCTCCCAGTATCCCACCCATCCCTGCCCTCTGGCACTGGGAAGCTGTTCCCTGTGTCCTGGGACTCCATGCTCTTGTAAGAGGTCCCAGAGAGACTCTGCAACAGAGGTGGGAACAGAGATTTCTGAAGAACTTCTCCCTGCCAACGAACCAGAGAAAGGTCTCTGTGTACAAAATAAAGCAGTTCAGTGGAATTGTTTGCACTGAGAGAATGAGCACATTGAACTCTCAGAACAGGGCACACAACCCCAGATGTGGTGCTGCTCAACAGCACAGTTCAAAATAAAGCTCCACACGCCCTCTCAACTGCAGGACCTGCCTCCTCCAAAAACCTGTATCTTCTCTGTCCCCTAAATGTAAGAAATAACACACCAATAAAATCCCTTCAGGACACGGAACTGAGCAGGTTCCTTGACTGGCAAGTGCTAACACTGATGGATGTTTATAAACACATCATAAATATGGTTACAGTGTTTTCAGAAGAGTGCAGCCTGCTCAGATAAGGCTGTTTGGCTCTCCCTTAGCTCTTCTTGCCTCCCCCTCCAGAACTTCAGCCTGAATGCCCCGGGCTCCTTCCCCTCAGAGAGGCAAACACCCCACAAAGGTTCAGCACACCCCGCAGGGCGAGAGGCACGTTTGGTGAGAGCTCGTGTGGTTCGGAGTCACCACAAGCAGGTTGGGAGGGGGCAGAGAGGAGGGGCGGGCAGGAAACGCGAGGCTGCTGCCGGCAGCACAGCCGGGACAGCCAGCACAGGAAACTGCGCTTGGCTCTCTGACTAAACCAGTTCCTCTGCAGCAGCGACAACCTGCCGGCCCCGGGACCGCAGAGGCTTCAAAGGGCCGGGAAGGGTTTGTGCGCAGGGCTCAGGGTGGGCTCAGCTGCCGCAGCACGGCCAGCTCGGGCAGGGGCACCGGGCTGACCCGAAACAGGCACGGTTCCACCTCTGCAGAGGGGCTGGAGCTGCAGGTGCGGGGCTCGCTGAGGGACCAAGGGTTTGAACTCCTGCAGGAAACCGACGGCACTGAGAGTTTATTGTCTTCACAAGGTCAGGGAGAACCTCAGAATGGTTGAAGTTGGGAAAGCCCCCTAAGCCCACGGAGTCCCACCATCCCCAGCACACGGAACTACCCTCCTGCCTCTGCCCCCCAGCACTGACCCCCAGCCCTGTCCCCCAGCCCTGCCCCACAGCTCTGCCCCCCAGCCCCGGCAGCATTCGGCAGCAGGGCGTGGGGAAGGCACGGGAACATCTGCAGGGGCAGCAGCACAAGCACCCACACGAGTGGGGCCCCCTGCTCAGCATCCCCCGGCCCAGCAGAGGGGCAGCGGGGCAGGGCAGGCACTCAGGGTCACACTGCACTGCCACTGTCCCCTCCTCGTGTCACCAAGAGCTGCAAGGCAGGGGAGGGGGGGAAAGGAGAAAGGTGCTGCAGACACCTCTGAGCTCAAGGGCTCCATCAACACAGGAAGAAATAATCCCCCAGCACAGTCCTGGCTTTGCTGCCTTTATTTATTTTTTAAAAAGTCAGAAAGACCTTTCCCTGTGTTTCCAATTGGTAACTGGGGGTGCTTGGGAAAGCAATCTTCTGGAATTGTTATTGTCAGGGGGTGCAGCTTGTAAATTTGAAACAAATGCTGGCACATGAGCCCACATTTTAAATACATATATATGCACACAGATACATATATATATATTAAAACCATATATAAAAATATAAAATCTAAAATATAAAGATATATATTAAATACATATATATGCACACCTGGCAGGGACAACAACAACAATAATAATAATAATAAAAATAAAGCAGCAAGGTGTCCCCCACCGTGATACCATCTCTGAACCAGGAAGGCACTGAGGCAGAGCTGCTGCTGGCAGAGAAGAGCAAGCACCAGGAGGAGGTTTGTTCTGCCCAAGCACCCACTGTTGGCCACCTCTGAGCCCGAAGCTCTGCTTATTTCTAAACCTCCCCAGCGATGAGGATGCAGAACACACTCCCATTTCCCAGGAATTGCTGCCTGCACCACATTTCCTGCTGGCAGCCCAAGGCACAGCCGCTGTTTGCAGGGCACAAACACCTGCCCGGGGCGGGTTGCTGGTCCTGGGGCTCCGGATGGGGATGTGTTTGGGACAGCTTTGTTTGTTTGCTTTGGTTTTTGTATCAGTAGCTGCTCACAGCAGGGAGTGGGACTCATGACCTTTAAAAGCCCTTTCCAACCCACACTACTGATGTTTCAGAGGAGCACAAGCACAGCTCTGAGCGGCTGCAGAGCTGATACAGGAAGGGACCCATCCAGTGCCACCCCTGCCCTGGGCAGGGACACCTCCCACCAGCCCAGGGGGCTCCAAGCCCCATCCAACCTGGCCTGGGACACTCCAGGGATCCAGGGGCAGCCACAGCTTCTCTGCCCACGCTGTGCCCCCCCTCCCAGCCAGGAATTCCTTCCCCATATCCCATCCATCCCTGCCCTCTGCCACTGGGAAGCCATTCCCTGTGTCCTGTCCCTCCGGGCCCCTGTCCAAAAGGAAAGTCCCACATCACCCCTCACACACCCAGCTCCCCAAAAAACGCTGCTGAGTGACTCCTCTAGTGTAGCCACGTGGCTAAAGAGCCAGACTTGCAATTCCTCAGCTCAAATCCCTCCTGATTTCACCAAACCCCATGAGCACCCCTGAGGAAGAAGCTCCACGAGGGCAGCTCCTGCTGAGCAAGTCCTTGTTCCAGCCCCTTTCTGCTCCTCTCCGTGCCGGGATGGGCAGGTCCTGCCCTGTTCCCATTCCCTGGAGCAGCCCCTGCCCTGCAGCAATCCTCGCAGCAATTAAACCCTTTGTCTGAGCGCGGGCTGCTTTATTGCCCTGAGCAGCCAGGGAACAGCCTGACCTGAGCCCAGAGCAGCGTTCATTGACCTGGAGCAGGAGCAGGGCCACCACCGGCTCCTCCACAGGCACTCCCAGCTTGCCCAGTCCAGGTCCAGGAGGGGCCAATTAGTTCCATTTCACACGCACACGATGCTCTGAAGTGGTGCAAGAAGGAACGCACCGATGGGCTGTCACACGGCACAAGGGAAGGACACTTCCCGAACCGATTCACACGGGGTTTGTTCTTGCATTCCTCCAAGTAAGGAATCAAAAGCGGTTCCAAAGCATTCAGCTGGGTTTAGCCAAGAAACTCCCCCAAAGTCAGGCAGAGGACTCTCAGCTGGTTCCTCATCTCCGCTGTTATCACTAACAGCCTTATCTCAAAGTGGCAGCTGTTGGATCACACTGGAAACTTCTGAAATTTAACTCTTCAATGGGCCAGCGACCTGCGGAGCTCCCTGAGCGAGCACTGGCCCAGAGAGGCTGGCGCTGCCCCGGCCCTGGCAGTGTCCCAGGCCAGGCTGGACGGGGCTTGGAGCCCCCTGGGCTGGTGGGAGGTGTCCCTGCCCACGGCAGGGGTGGGATGAGATGAGCTGTAAGGTCCCTTCCAATCCAAACCACTCTGGGATTCTGGGATTCTATGGCTGAAATGCTCCCCCCGTGCTCTGGATGATTTTAACATCAGATCAGCATTTTGTGCCAGCACCAGAGAACGGCCATCCCAGGCACACAAGGGGGATGGAAAACCAGCTTCCTCAACATTTATTTGTGTCCACCCCCCTCCTTCCCAGGTCCCTCCACGTGCCCACTGATGGCTCCATTGCAACACACCACATTTAGAGAATCCCAGGATTCCTGAGGCTGGAAAAGCTCCCCCAGCCCACGGAGCCCACCCTGTGCCCCATGCCCACCTTGTCACTGAGTGCCACGGCCAGTCCTGCCCTGGACACGAGGGCTGGGCACTCCAAACCTCCCTGGGCAGCCCCTGCCACGGCCTGCCCACCCTTTCCAGGCAGGAATTCCTCCTGCTGTCCCACCTGAGGCCATCCCCTCTGCTCCTGCCCCTGTTTGCTCTGACCTCACCCAACCCCCAGCCTGTGCCCTCCCTGCCTGCCCTGCCTGCCCTGCCTGCCCTGCCTGCCCCAGGCAGAGCACAGGGAGCTCCCCCTGCCTTCCCCTCACTGCAGCCACTTCACTCTGCCCTTCCTCTGCCAGCCCAAAGGAGCCATTTCACAAAACTTACAGAAATTACAGGAAAAAGAAAACAGCTCAAAGCAGCAGCAGCAGTGAGAGGCTGTTGTGTCAGAGCAGTTGGGATACCTTTTTGCCAAGACAAAGGGTGGAATTTCCAGCCAAAGTGGGGGGAACTGACGGGTCAGGAACTGCAGAGTTGTTTTAAACAAATCCTTGTGTAATCCATAATGATGCTGCTTGTTTTGAAAAGCAACGTATGCATGACTGGACAGGTGTGTGTGTGGGGAAACCTGCTCAGCTCCTCAGCCAAGGACTTCCCCTTAGTAAAGAGCATCTTAACATACCCCAGCCTGGGTATCTCCTGCTGGGAAGCAGCACTTGGCATTGCCCTCTCCAACACTCTGCTGAGAGCTGCAACTTCTCCAGGGCCTCTCCTCACATCCCCAGAAAGACCTGAGGGCTTTTGAGTATTTAAACCTGCTTAAGTTGATATTCTCCCATTTGTTTAGGTAGCTTGGTATGGGGCTCTACATACCTGGCAGACTTAAGAATGCAAAAAACATAAGTAATTTATGATAAATATTCAGTCTGAGGCCAAACTACAAGAAGTACCCGAAGGAGTTTCATGACAAAGTAACCAAACAAGGTTTGCCACTTGTCCCGCGTTCAGATCACATTCCCTTAGGTGGGGCAACAACTTAACGAGTATTTTACACCACTCATCTCAATAACTTATCTCCATCATTACTCATCTCGTTAATTAAGAGGAAGGAAGATTTATATAAATAGCTAATTGAAGAGCATCATAAGGCAGAGCTTATGCCCTGATGGGGCTGAGAGCCAACCCTTGCTGGCAGGGCAGCACCACCCCCGCCGTGCCCCTGCCCTGCTGCGGCTCTGGGGGGCTCTGGCAGGACCATGGCAGTGCCCAGCAGGCGTTTGGTGCTGCTTGGGCTGGCAGACAGGCTGGCACAGCCCGGCTGCCCACGGGGACTGGGGGGGCTTTAGCAAACGATGCCACCAGCAGGGCACACACGGGGCTGGGGACACGAGGGGCACAGCAGGGTCACCTCCCCCCGCACTGCCCGAGGGGAAACTGCAGACAGGGGGGGGCAGAGCAGTCACCCCCCACCTCAGAACCCTCCCACGTCTGAGTCTGATCCTCCTTACAAGTTTGAAATCAGCAGCTCTGGCATTGAACACAGCTCCACTCCCGGGGTCTCACTGACAGCCACACACGGGGCTCTTCCAAGGGATGGAACACCAGGAGAGCAGCAGGAACTGCCACGGGGACAGTCCATGCCATCAGATATTATAAATGTGCAAGTTTCCCAACCTTGCATTGGGGTACGAACTGGTAGCACTGCCCTGGCCAAAGATCTTCACAAGGGCTTTTAAGACAAGGAAGGAGAGTGCAGGCTATGGAATTAGCAGCTTGAAACAGAATTTAGTAAGAAAATGCTGATGTTATAAATAGTTTTAGTCTCTGTAGGCTACTTATGCCTGAAGAAAGCACGTCACAGAATGGTTCGAGTTGGAAGGGAACTTAAAGCCCATCCATCCCACCCCTGGGACACTCCCAGGGATCCAGGTCCAGCCACAGCTTCTCTGTGCCAGGGAAGGACTCCTTCCCCATGCCCAGCCTAAATCTGCAGCCTGGCA
Organism: Formicarius rufipectus; assembly: GCA_013399695.1. Classification (NCBI taxonomy): domain Eukaryota; kingdom Metazoa; phylum Chordata; class Aves; order Passeriformes; family Formicariidae; genus Formicarius; species Formicarius rufipectus. Next base: position 1,156,230 of record VXAU01003691.1, on the reverse strand, counting down.
GACACCCACTCAACTCAAGTCAAGCTGGGTCCCTGTGCCAGGGCGAGTCTCTGCCCCGAGGGCAGTGCCAGGCTGAGCTCAGCAGGCACTCGGGGCCATGTGAGCCCAGCTGCTCCTGCAGCTCCCCTGGGTGCCACAGCAGGTGCCCCTGCTCTGGCACAGCCCCAGCTGCTCCCTGCAGGGTCACACAGCCCGACCCCACGAACCCTGCCAGCCTGGAACCTGCCCCGGCCCGGCTGGGTTGGCTGAGCTGGGACAGAGCATCGTTCTCATGCACTCCTCCCTGCCCAGCCCAGCCTCGGGAACACTCGTGTGCAGGGATGGAGCCAGTGAGACAGCCAGGGGGTCAGTGAGACAGCCAGGGGGTCAGTGGGGCAGCCATGGGGTCAGGGATACAGCTGTGGGGTCAGTCATACAGCCGTGGGGTCAGTGGGGCAGCCATGGGGTCAGTGGGGCAGCCATGGGGTCAGTGGGGCAGCCATGGGGTCAGTGGGACAGCCATGGGGTCAGTGGG
>VXAU01003691.1:1035197-1138188 GCA_013399695.1 Formicarius rufipectus | reverse complement strand
GCCCCTGGAGGGGACCGGCCCGGAGGGACCGGCAGCCTCGGGAAAGGGATCAGAGGCTCCCGGGGTGATCAGGGCTCCCGGGGTGATCAGGGCTCCCGGGGGGATCAGGGTCTCTCTGTCCCCCTGCCCGTTCCCTCCGATCCCACCCCCGGCGGCACCGCCCGGCCGGGCCCATCCCGATCCCCTTCCCGAGCCTGATGCCGTTCCCAATCCCGATCTCGTTCCCGATCCCATTCTCAGTCCCATTCCCAGTGTCTTTCCCGTTCCCATTCCTAGTCCCGTTCCCATTCCCAATCCCATTGCCCTGTCCCTGCCCTGTCCCCCAGGCACGGGCAGTTCTCCCTCCCGAGGTGTTTCTGACCCAGCTCAGAGAGCCCCAGGGACTTGGCCGGAGCTGTCCTTGGCCGGGCAGAGCCGGTGCCAAAGTGCAGGGCTCCTGCCCTGGGTGGTGCTCCTGTAGGGACACTTTTCTTGGAGAGAAATTACTCAAAACACTATTTTTTCTTTTTTGAAGGGCTTTATTGGAGAATATGGCACATGGATCTTGTTCAGTCTGCAGTCCTGTACAGCGTGATGACCCTCATCAGTACTTACCTGGTGGCTTTTGCCTATAAGAACGTCAAGTTTGTCCTCAAACACAAGTAAGTTTGGTGGCTGTTGGAAGTAGAATTTATTATTTAATAATTTAACAAAACCAGCATCTACAATGTTATTTTTTTAATGAGTGAGAATGTCTGAAATGGTAGTCCAAAAAGTATTTTTCACAGAAGTATCTCCTAATTGGTTTCTGTTTTCTTCTGTGGAATAGTCAAATCTTGTCTGCTAAGGGTACAGTGGAATAGCAAAACCACTTTCATGCTCAGTGGGTATTACTACAAGTTATATTTAAATTATATATATATATACAGTATATATGAGTTAAATTACTTTTAGGGATTTTGTTTGTTTGTTTGGGGTTGTTTTCTTGTGGGTTTTTTTGGTGTGTTTTGTTTGTTTTGGTTTGGTTTTTGTTTGTTTCTTTTTTTTTTGTTTTGTTTTGTTTTGTTTTGTTTTTTCCCCTCTGATTGTCCTTTCAACTTCACAGAACTGTTCAGTGTCTTGGCTGTGTTTTATTCTTCCCTGTAAATACATCTTTGTGTAACCCCACGTTTTGGTTGGGTGGTTTTTTTAACCAGGGTTGGGGGTTTTTCTCCATTTTTGAAGTTGAACATAAGTGATGTTGCTTCCAGGGTTGCCCAGAAAAGAGAAGATGCTGTTTCCAAAGAAGTGACTCGCAAGCTGTCCGAGGCAGACAACAGGAAGATGTCCCGTAAGGAGAAGGATGAAAGGTGATCTCTTTGTCCTCCTCCTTCTCTCCCATGTTGTAATGCTGCCTGAAATATCCTTGAGGCTCTAGGTAGGCTGTGAGGCACTGTGCCTTTGCTTTTTCTGTATTCTGGTAAGCAGAAGCTGCACTGTAGCTCTTGGTTCATCTTAGAACCTTCCTGAGGTGAGTTGCCAAGGAGAGGTCTCAAATGCATTTGGGATTAGAGTGGTTGCCCATTGGTCTGTGCAGGATGGGAACTGTCAGGCCTTTGGAACCAAAAGTTGTGTCTTCTAGAAGCTGGTTACAGCAGAAGTTCTGCACACTTCATGATGGTGGATGTGCCAGCCCTGGAATGTTCCAGGCCAGGCTGGATGGGGCTTGGAGCAGTCTGGGCTAGTGAAATATGTCCCTGCCCGTGGCTGGGGCTGGGACTGGCTGAGTTTTAGAGCCCCTCACAACCCAAACCACTCTGTCGTTCTATGACATACAGTGATTTGTCTGAAGTATTGTCTCTGCTTGTTCCTAGAATTCTGTGGAAGAAAAATGAAGTTGCAGATTATGAAGCAACAACTTTTTCCATCTTCTACAACAATACCCTGTTTCTGGTCCTGGTCATCATCGCTTCGTTTTTTGTGCTGAAGAACTTCAACCCCACTGTGTATCCTTTGTCACCGCCCTGAAACACCCACAGCCCCACAGTGTCAGCTGTCATTTCTGGCTGTAGCTGTCGTGGGCGCTGTGAGATTACTCTGCTGGGAAGTGCAGGTTGGTTGCAGTACATCAGCTCAGAGCACTGTAACATCAAAATAGTGAAGAAAATAAAATGTCTTCCCATCACACAAATGTGTTTTAAGGATATTACTTGGACAGTCTACAGAAGTTCTCCTGGCTTTGCCATTGTAATTTTGGAATTAGGAGGCAGCTCACTTTCCGGTAGAAGCCCTGTGTCAGTGTTACTTGCTAGGAGGTCTTACCTTACAGGATGCTTTAGTTTCAGTGACTTCATGAGCTAAATCTTTACATGTTCCTTAAGGAAATTAGTATTGCCAATCAGGGTAGTTAATTAAAGATGTTCTGTATTTAACTGTATTTATAAAATAAGAGAACAGGCTAAACTTTATGGGTGTCTTGACTTTGAAGGTAAGTTTGTACCTTTATTGTGAGCTGTATTTCAGGTTACAATATTGCAGTTCTAAAACTATAGAGGAGGACCATTTCAGTTCCTTGTTTTCCATGAAACTTTTACTAAATATTCTGTACCAAAGAAGTATCTTTACTTCTCCTTAACCCGTTCCCTACAGAAACTATATTCTTTCTATAAGTGCTTCATCAGGACTGATTGCTCTGCTCTCCACAGGATCCAAGTAGACACAAACCCCACAGCAGTTTGTTCTGTGAGAGGCTTCCTCTGCCATAAAAACGTTTCAAGGCAGAATAGGAATACTTTTTTTTTGTATTACAAGTGTAATGGGGAGGGTTTGAATCCAAACTGGTTTAATTGTATTTACTTCTGGTACCTTTACATTGTATTATTGAATATCTGAGTTAATGCATTTTTTTACTTAGCAAGGGAAGGGAATGGGGTGTGAGCTGTGACCAGACACAACCTTTGTGCAGCACCACAGAGGTGTGGGGGCTCTGCAGCCCCCTGGGCAGCTGCACCATGGGGACTGCCCAGCTCCACACACAGGGCTGCCTGCAGCTTGGAGCAGGATGCCCCTGGGAGTTTGCTGGGCAGTCTCAGAGCCAAGCTCAAACTGATCACAAAAGTGACAATCCACCGTTTATCATTGTAACTTGAAAAGTTGTAATAAAAAGGAGGGGTTTTTGCAATTTAATTCCTTGTATTTCCAGTCTTTTTTTTTTTTTTAAATGGGTATTTTATGTGTAGGTTTGTTAACTCTGCTTCTGGTCTTTTCTTCTGCTCATTGGACATAGTCCTCATGTTTAAGTAACTTGGAGTCAGGACAAAATCTAAATCTCCCAGAAAAATGCTTTTTTTGAATGTACTTTTTTTTTTTCCATTCATCTCCAAGGTTGTAAATAAATAAAAGGCCCTGCCAGTTCCCTTGCACAGCTTAACAGAAATACTTCAGCTGGCTTTTTGTAACGGGTTTATCAGACAATCCTGTCCCTTATTTTCCAGCTATAACTGAAGCAGCTGTTCTGTTCAATGCCAAACTCTACTGCCATTAATGGCATTCTAGTGCAGAAGTTACAGATCCTGCCATTACAGACTCAGGATCCTAAACAGGGAAGAAGGAGAAAGCTTATAATCAGATTTAATCTAACAATTACTCTGCTAATCTTTACTTCAATAAGTTTTATGGACAGTAGAGGAAAATGAATGAAGAGCAGAGCAGGAGGTGGTAAGGGCTCTGTTTCTGACAAATGCAGCCTGTCACAAAATAATTCCTAGTTGCCCAGTGCCTGCTCACTGACTTTTCAGACTTGTCAGCATCCTCTGGGACTGGAGCTTGGATGGGGGGGCTTCAGTCACAACTCTCCACTGCATAATATACTTTTCCTTTGCTTCCCACTATAGATAGCACTATTCCTGTATTCACACCATAGAAGTTCCAGTGGGTTTGGTGCACTTCAGACCTGCCCTTGAAATCACTTTTCTCGTCATTTAACACTCTTTAAATTGATTGTTTCCCCTCAAAATACATGGATTTTTCTGTATCACTTGTGCCTGGTGATTCACCAGCAGAAGGAGACACTCCATATTGCTGGTGCCTGCCTTCCACAATTGTACTTTCCTACTTACTATAAAGGGTATAATTTCTGTATTTTAGGCTATTTGGCACACACAAAGCAGGTTTTTATCAAAACTCTAACCAGTCAGAGCCCAGCAGGAGGCCAGGGTGGCAGCTCTCTAACAGAGGACTGGGTGGTGCTGGGTTTTGCTCTGTTCCTCCCAAAATACCCAGTACTGAAATTCAAACATTTGAACAGACAACACTAATATTCTCCTTGTACTGTCAGGGCTCCCACTGCCCTGCCAGGTGTTTAGCAGGTGACAGATGTATTTTCCAGAAAACCTGCTGGCTGGAGAAGTGCTTGGAAGCAGCACTTTCTCTCTGCTATTACTGTCACTTCACTGAGTCTTTTATAACAGCTTTTCATCTTATTTTAGGGATTTTTTGGTATTGACAGTTGCTGAGGCCTGCAGCTCAGAGAGTGTCAGAGTCTTCCTGGCGAGGGAATGCTGAGCACTGACAGCCTGAAACCAAAGCAGGTGGCTGGGTGGGGTGGGGTGTGTGCTGCACAAAGCCTGACCTTGGGCCTTCACAGAAAAGTTTCTGGTGGTCTTTTGTTGTTGTTTGCATTTTTGTCTGCTTTTGGGGTGTTTTTTGAAGTAGTGGTTGCTTTTTCCCCTCACAGTCTCCACTACAAGCTGCAATGATATGTATAAAATTCAGTATAATGTGCTGAAATTACATTTCTTCAGCATAATGCTGAGGGTTAACCTAGAGTTGAGCTGTTGCTTGGCACTCACTTGCCCTCAGTTTTAAGCTTTTGCTCCAAGTAAGGGACGATGCCATCTCCTTTTCAAGTAAAGAAAGTTGGGAATTAATCTATTTTTAATACATTGTTGGATTCTCACATATGTGCAAAGGGGAAGAGAGAACATTAAATTGTATCTCCAGAGGGAGGGAAAGGAATTAGTCAGCTATGGGAAAGATAATCATATTAAATTAGTAAATGGGTTAACTGTGTGATGGTCAAAGCCTTTGTAAAACGTAGCATTAGTTAATTTTCCCAGCTGATAGTGGGGATGTTGCCAGGGCAGTGGAAGTTTCACTGGGATGGTGGCTGGGACTGGCCAGTGTCCCCTGGGAGAGGCTGGGACAGCTGCAGGGGGACTGGAGCCACCTGCAGGAGGACATTCCTGTGTCCATTTCAGGCCAGAATCACGGAACAGTTTGGGTTGGAAGGACCTCAAAGCCCACCCAGTGCCACCCCTGCCACTGGCAGGGACACCTCCCACCAGCCCAGGGTGCTCCAAGCCCCATCCAACCTGGCCTGGGACACTCCCAGGGATCCAGGGGCAGCCACAGCCTCTCTGGGCACCTGTGCCAGGGCTGCCCACCCTCCCAGCCAGGAATCCCTTCCCAGATCCCACCTGCCCCGTGTCCCCAGCCCTTGCCCCTCCTGGGGACAGCAGGAATTTCCCCCAGGGAACAACACCCGCCATTCTCCACACCAACCACTGCTGGTTCCAAGCAGCTCTTGCTGTCAGTAAGAGGTCTGTAGGTGTAAATTAGATGCACAAAATGCTTTTATTGTGTCCAAGCAGGATCCAGTCAGACTGCAGGTCTCATATACAGCAGGAGTCATTTACACAGACCACAGCTTTGAATATAGGAGGAGATAACTCAGGACTGGGGTCTGCTCACCTGGCCCAGGTGAGCCCAGGGGTTGGGGACTAGAATACAAGGGTCCTACAAATACTGTACAGAGCTGTATCCCAGGAGGGACACGAGAAATACAGACTGAAATCATAGGAGCATTATACAGAGCAAATCCATGGGAAAATACAACATGGTTCTTCAGCTGGGCAAATTAATGTGGAAATTCTTACTATCAAGTCCTGTAAATGCTCACAAAAATCTGTTTAAAATGTGTCTATGCATTTACTTATCCCTGATTCCAAACTAAAGCAGATGTAGCCTTTTAAAGTACATACCTGATTTTCCTGGTAGTTCTCAGTGGCTATATGTTACATATATATTTATAAGTATCTATGTCCTTAAAAGCTCCTGAATATTGAAATTTGCAGTAGCTCTGTCTACAAGCAGGCAGAAGTAGAGGCAGGTTTCTATAGATGCAAAACCCAATATTTAATCATGGCTTTTTTGGTTTAAGGTTTATGGAGAAGTAGAACTTTGCAGAGAGCTGTTGGTTCAGTAACCTGACATGCGTGTTGGGATTTCCTAACACTGCTCCAGGAATGCTTCCCAGGAGCACTCCACAGCTGGAGTAACTGTGCACTTAGGAGATCAACTATCTTCATTTCTAACTAATTCTCTGTCTTACAGCTTTTATTCAACTACAAACAAAACCTAAAGCTTATTTTCAGCATAAAAAAAGCAAAGTCTAAGCTTGCCCCTTCCACCTATTAACCTGAAGAAACTTTATAGTTGAGATTCCCCAAACATGGTTTTATTAAAAACCTGAAGTTGTGTCTGGCTTTTCTTCATTGAAAAAATAGATCTATACATCCTTCTTTAATTACCAAGTACCTGAAGGTTATAAATTATTTTTTTTTTTGCTTTACAAGTGTTTCTCACAGCACAAGCATGAGGTGCAGCGAGTAAAGTAAAAATTAATGAATTCGGTCAAAGGTAAGAAAATACAAGATTATTCTTGGTTAGAAGAGAGATCAACTGTGCTTTGAAATTTCACTGCAGAGTGGTAGCAAGAGCACACATCTCAAAGGGTCCAGAGAGAGGAGACACCGAGCAGCAACCTGCTGAGTGATGCTCCTCACCAGAGCTTGGTTGGGGCTGTCCTGGTGTACAGAGCACTTCAAAACCATGCAGTCCAGGGAACTCATGCATTGCATTAGGATCTGTAGTCCTTCTTGCTGTAGGGCTTATTTCCCAGGATATTATCTATCTCATTTACAATGTGGGATGTCATCTTTGGAAGGACCTGGGGGTAGAAGAATACCCATGTTTAATCAAGGTTGTTCCAAATTTAAACCTAGATTTTATCAAGTGACACTTCCTCTGGAGTTTTTTATTTAACATTCTGTGGTAGTTGATAAATATTATTAAATAATAACTTTCTCCCCTAAAGGAAAACCACTGGAGTGTCTTCGCTCAGTGAGAGCATCACAGCGATGCCCCTACACTTGATCTGTGGGATATTGCTGGGCTGCAGTGGGACCCAAGCTGGTGGCAAGGACAGCAGAGGGAGAGGAAGCCGATTGTGAGAAACAACAGATCAATTAAGGTGGGTGCAGGTGACATGTGACAGCAGAGAATCCATCACAGCATGCCCTGGAACTGTGTCACTTGCACTCCCAGACACGTTCAAGCTGCTGGTGCCACCCTCGTGTCTGCAAGGACCACAAATGGTGGTAAGTTGTGGTGACACCATAGATTTGCCTAATTTAGGTGCATAAATAGAAGTGGAAGACGAAATCCCAAGTAACACTGACGTCAGAGAAGGAGGGTGCTGAGGTGTGGGAGCTGAACAGAACTAAGCCCCCCACCCCATGGAGGGGCCACCACCACCTGCACTTACCTGGATGGCTCCGAGGTTCTCTATCAGCTGCTCTGGGTTGGAAGATCCCAGGAGGACAGAGCTCACCCCCTCGTTCCTCAGGCACCATGCTGGAATAAAGGACAGGAAGGTCAGGGACGAGGTGGAGGGGCACTGAGGCTTGGCAGAGCCTCTCTGAAACAACAGCATTCTCCCCTGTCTGGCAGCCCCCTGTGCTGAACAACTGGTGGCTTCCATGTGGGGAGGGAGCAGAGGAACAGGCAGGTGGGACCCCTGGGCATGCCCAAAATACCCTGCCAGTCAAAGGCTGGTGGTGATGCTGGAAATAATCTTATTTTAACTAATTGTTGCCCGGAGAAGCTGTGGCTGCCCCATCCCTGGAAGTGTCCCAGGCCAGGTTGGATGGGGCTTGGAGCCCCCTGGGCTGGTGGGAGGTGTCCCTGCCCATGGCAGGGGGTGTTAACAACCCAAATCATTCCGGGATAACCAAGCATTTAATGACTTTTAATAATAAACCCATCTCTAGCTGCAGGCCCAGCCTAAGCCATCCTTTGCCCTGTTTGAATGATGACACCTCTTTTTCTGTGTTGCCCTTCACCAAACCATCCCTGACACCGAAACAACAGAGAGAGGAGCAGCCCCAGAGCCCCTGCAGCCCTGGGGGCTGCCCAGACCCCCACCCCGGGGTGCCCCCAGCCCAGCACCCACCGACAGCCAGCTGGGGCAGGGTGCAGTGGGGCAGGGTGCAGTGGGGCTGCCCAGACCCCCACCCCGGGGTGCCCCCAGCCCAGCACCCACCGACAGCCAGCTGGGGCAGGGTGCAGCCGAGGCGCTCGGCGATGGGCGACAGGTCCTTCAGCTTCCCCTGCTGCTTCCTGCCCTCCTCGCTGATGATCTTCTCCTTCAGCCACTGGTAGCACTGCAGACCAATTATGTGGCATTAGGCTGCTGCCTTTCATCTTCCAAAATGGAAAGTTTAAGCCAACTTATAATTACAGACATAATCTATACACATATATATAGGCACTTGAAAAGCCATATCCAACCCAGGAGGTCATGGAGGCTGAAAAACAAAAGTTCTGCTACCCAAAGCAATTAGGACAGGACCAGAATGTCCCCTGGATCTACATCACCCTGGCTCTGTGCAACTGATGGACTCACTCCAGAACCTGTAGCCTCCAAAGTTTTCTCTTTGGACCATTGAGTCCCCTCAGAGAGCAGGAAAACAAAAGTGAAATATTAGCCAACTTGAGAAGATTTTGACCCAGATCCCTCCCAGAAAACAGAGAATATGTTTTTGTTCAAGATTTATTTTACTGTTCAAGGTTAGATCATTAATTAAAGCACAGTGAGATTTCAGTTCTCCCAGCTCCAGACTTGGAAGTTGGTTCTGCTGCACTCTCATCAATTTAATTTGGATCTCTCTCTGCCATCCACCTTCTCCAATAGCTTTTACCAACAGTTAATATATTTTGGTTTGGAAAAAAATCCCAAATGCAATGAAATAGCTGGTACAAAGGCTCAGATCCCATTTTTGTCGGTCTTTTTCTCAAATCCACAACATTTTAGCACTCTGCCATCTTTCAAATCATTAAATCATATGCCTGTGCCACGATGTGGGAGGAGACCCTACCCCCAGTAAGGATAAAATCAGGATAGTTGTGGAGGAACCAAGCTCAGACCACACAGGAATGCCACAATCTGATAGAAGGGGCTGCTGCCCTGGCAGGAAAAGAGGAAGACCACCAAGGATCCCCATGTTTCATGGGGCACTGGAGGGATACTGGGGGCTGAGCTCCCCCCACTGAGCACCCCCTTGCACTAGGGCAGTGCCCAGGGAAGGGTGGTCAGGAAAATGATGTCCAGGTCTTTGTGCCTGGTGTGCTTCAGGGGGCTGGAAGTGCCACCAGCTGTATCAATCCACAGTTGGGTTCCATGCTCCTTCCCAGCCTAACAGCCCAGGATTAAGTGAGGACCACCAGGCACAACAGACCCCCTGGGCTCGTGCCTTCTCCCTGCCGATGCCACCCATGTAGGGTGGTGACAGCATCCTGCATCCAGCTGCAGCCCCCTCCTGGCTCCAGTGCCCCCCTGCCCCAAGCCCCCTCAGCCCCAGCTCTGCGTGGGGAACCCGAGCACTGCTGTAACCCAGATTCTCCTGCACTTTGGAGGGTGGTTGCCAGAGAAACCGAGCTGATCCATCAATACACAGCCAGCCTTCTCAGGAGGGATGTGTTCTTTCCCTGCCCTCACAAAAGCAGCACAGCTAAAACATGCCACAAAAAATACCTTGAGAGAAGCCCTTGAGCTTTCAGGGACCCCGTTGCCATATTTCCCTGAGATGATCCCACAGGCCAGAGGAGACCACGTCATTGCTCCCACCCCTGCAGAGAAAACAGAGGAGGGCGCTTCAGGGGAGTGGGAGAAATCAGAGCTGTATCAAAAATAGGACTTTCAGTTAAAAAATTAAATGAAAGCCAGACAATTTCTGCCTGTTTCTATTGCCACTGACAGTGGTGTTCAGTCCATGTCTTCCAGAGAGATGCTGCTGTTGCCCTTAAGTATTTATTTATATGATTAATATAATTAAAATAATTATTACTCCTTAATGCATCAGCAGCATCTCTCTAAAGACATTGTCTTAATCATCCAAAACCCCTCTTTCAGGAGCCTCCAGCCCCATCCTGGCTCCTGCTGCAGCAAAGCACCCGAACCGACCAGGCATCTCCTCCTGCCTTCCACCATCACATCCCTGCTGGGCCGGCCCTGGTGGCAGAGGACCAGCTCCCTCCCCTCCCTCCCAGCCTGGTCCTCAGGGGCACGAGGAGGCACCAGTGGCCTCACATGCAGGGGAGAGGTGGCACTTGCATGGGCCACACAAGTCTTGGAGAACAAGCAGCAGCCATGGCAATTAATACTGACTATTTTTAATACCCTGCATTAATATATAATATTAAGTAATACTTTATCGGAGGGCCAGTGAGCTGGTTTTTCTTTTAGGTCATAAAAAGATACTTGTCTGCCTCCTGTTCCCCCCTGGAGCCCCAGATCACCCTGTCTTTGTGGGAATGCATGAGCCAAAAGGCACAGCAGCCTCAGACTCACCAATTTTGTGATACAATTCTGGCAGCTGAACCTCCACTTTCTCTCTTTGGAACAGATGATACTCAGCTTGTTCACACACAGGTGGGATCATGTTGAACTGCCTGGCCACAGAGTAGGCTTCCTGGAGAGGAGAAACCAGCAGGAAAATGCTTCATTACATGAAACTGTGCTGCAGGAAGCACCAGCCAATGCTCCTTGAGTGCAGAGACAACCAGCTCCAGTCTTGCTGTCCCTTACCAAGGGAAAGGGGGGACCAGCAGGATGGGTTGGGAGGGACCTTAAAGATCATCAGTCAGACCTCCCTGCCACAGGCAGGGACACCTTCCACTAGACCAGACTGGCCATGAACACTGACATCAAACCAAAAATCTTGAATTCAGTCAAACCAAAATAACATAAACCCCAATTAAACAAGCAAAGACACCCAAACCCCCAGCTCAGCCTCTCTTCTCCTAATTAACACCAGGCTTTTTCCAGAAGAGGCTTTTCAATTATCTGAGGTGAGAACGTACTGGATGGAGTAAAACTGCCACACCCCAGAGAGTTCCCAGTGCCAACCCTGCCCTCAGCAGCCCCTTACCATGATCTCCATGGCACTCCAGCGGGACGTGCCCCAGTACATGGCCATGCCCTGGTTTATCACGTGCGTCATCGCTCGGACGATTTCTGAAGGGGGGAAGAGAGGAGGATGAGAAGGGCCCAGAGCCCTATTGCCAGCACCAAATCCTCCCAAATCCACCTGCAAATTCCAAACACACTGACAATCCCGAGCAGTTTGCATTGGACACCAATTCTGCTGTTTTCTCTTGCTCGAGCACAGATGGAAAAGCATTTCCAGTGCAAGCATGACGACCCTGCCCTCTTGCCTACCAGCACCTTAGGACAGTTTGTCTTAAAAATTAGCACAAGAGGGCAGCACAGTGGAAAAAGAAACGACAAGATCGACTCAATTGATTTGGACATTTGATTACTAAAAGCATATATCTGGCTCTGCTTGTCTTTGCCAGAAATATTGGGATGCTGGGGATAAAGTCACAAAACTGGGCGACTGAACCCCACTTCACTGAGGGCCCTGTCACCCTGGGGTGTCACCTCTGCAAAGCACAGACAGCTCTCCAGCACGGCAGTGCAGGGCCCTCGTTTGCTCCTTGGGAAGCTGGAAGCTTGCAAGGCTGCACGCCAGGACAGGAACCTCAAATCCCACCCCTCAGCCCTCTGCTGAGCAGCTCTGCCCTCCTGGGGTGGGGGGAAACCAGCCATGAAGTTTGGTTTCATGGAATCCCAGACTGGTTTGGGTTGGAAGGGAGGTCAAAGCCCACCCAGTGCCACCCCTGCCATGGGCAGGGACACCTCCCACCAGCCCAGGGGGCTCCAAGCCCCGTCCAGCCTGGCCTGGGACACTCCCAGGGATCCAGGGGCAGCCACAGCTGCTCTGGGCACCCTGTGCCAGGGCTGCCCACCCTCCCAGGGCAGGATTCCTTCCCACATCCCATCCAACCCTCTGGCACCATTCCCACCAGTAGCCCCAGCAACAATCCCTGTCTGTGACTGGGCTGCAGGCACAGGCACTGCTCTGCCCACCAGCCATGGCACTAAAATGGGCAAAATGGGGCTGAACCCACTCTGAGAAGCAGAAGGAGGTTGCTGTTGGTTGGTGCTGCCAGTGCCACCACAGGCACCTCATGGTGAGCAGGCACTGCCACCTCTGTGTGCAGAACTGGTGCTCTCCAGCTGCACCATCTCACCCTGACGCCCTCGGGAGGGATGTGGGGCTGCCCTGGGGAGCCTGGCATGCCTGGCAGCCCCTGTGCCCTCCCTGGGGAGTGACTCCAGACCGAGGGGAGCTGCCTTTGACACCGTCAGGATTCTCATCCTACTTATGCAAGAAGAAAGTGAGGAGGTGACAGTGGCAGTGTGGGTCTGCCCCGAGGTGCTGCTGCAGGCAGGGCAGGCAGCTCCTGCCAGGTCCCAACCCAAACACAAATCCACTGCTCTGAAGGAATCAGGGAAATGCAATAAAAATCACAAACAATGTTTAAAGGCAGCACTGAGACATAAAGGAAACTTCTGAAAACAAACTCACTTCATTGGGGTGGAAATGCAGGATCACAGACTGGGTGGGGTTGGAAGGGACCCTAAATACTGCTTCATTCCAGCCCCCTGCTATGGGCAGGGACACCTTCCAGCTGAGCAGGTATGCAGGGCTCCAGGATACCCCAAATGAGCTATTTCAAGCTGCCCCACCTGAGCATTTAATTAAAAATTGTTTTTCATTTCCTACCCTCATCAGTCTAAGCCTCTAAGTGATCCTTCCCTCCCTGTCAGCACCAGCTTCTCCCTGGGTTTAGGTTTCTATTTTTGCCCCACCACCATTTCAGAGCCCTGAGAAACATTTCGTCACACGCCTCTTACACATCTCAGCCCGTGGTTGTTGTCATTGCTCCAACCCAAGTCAACTCAGAAAATATATGTATCTTCTTGTTTACAGAGCCAGCTCCCATGGCCACAGCAGTGGGATTTGGGAAATTTGGGAATAGCACATCCCTGGATCTGCCAGCTGAACGTCCAAATGGTATCACTCAAGAACAGGAGGTTTTAATATAAATGTTTCAAATCTCAGAAAACAGCTCCTATCATCATCATCATCACCATCATCATCATCATCATCATCATCATCATCATCATCATCATCATCATCATCATTTTGAAGGAGCTGGAAGTTCCCTGCTAAGAACGCTGTCGCCTTCCCTCCCTGTGCTCCAGGGCTGTGGGGTGGGTGCTGGGTGTGCTGTGGGCACCCAGCACTGGGGCAAAGGGACCCCAGGGACCCTCCTTCCCCACAGCAGGAGAAACCCCTTGGCATGAAGGAAAAGCACCTGCCTGCACAGCTTGGGGGGTCAGATCTTCAGCCTGAGCAATGACACATGGAGCTCATGGGAATTCAGGAGAGGAGCTCAGATCCTTCCAGCACCTGATGGAGGGGACTGTGGTGGCAGTGGATGGCAGGGACACCCCACACATGGCTGGCATCATCCCACCCTCCTGGCAGAGCCCAGCCCAGCTCCAGGGCGTGGGCACACGGCTGTCCCGGCCAGACCCACCTGCAGGACATGGCAACGAGCTCACAGGGGGTGCTCAATCCCAACTGCTCCTTGACATCAGCATTTAATGATTTCACAATGGAAATCTTTTTTTAGTTTGCTCAGAGGCTTTTAAGGAAGGTAAACACGATTCTGAGTGTAGGTTAAGCAGCTTTGCCTGGCTGTGGGACTGGAGTCACCACCAATAAACACGTGTCTGAAATGCTCATCTCTCCACAGGAGCTGAGCCAGGCTGGGGGAGCAGAGGGACTCTGCTCTGACCTGGGAGCACCAGAGGAGGGTCTCCAAACGTCTGCTCTGTCTGATGGCCAGACACCTCACGGCAGAGTGGAGACCCTGAGGGACAGCAGAGGAGCCTGCCCTGCCCACGTGCAGCAAGCACAGAACACACCGCGAACACCCCGAGTTCCCCCTGGCGTTTGGGGACACCCCCTGCACACCACAGGCTCCAGCAGCACCTCGCGTGTCGCCACGAGGAGGCAACATTTTCAGGTTACCTCCTCCATCAGAAGTGGCCGCCCCATCCCTGGGAGTGTCCCAGGCCAGGTTGGATGGGGCTTGGAGCTGCCTGGGCTGGTGGGAGGTGTCCCTGGTCATGGCAGGGATATCGGAATGGGGTGAACTTTAAGGTCCTTTCCAGCCCAAACTGTTCCATGACTTCCTTGTGGGAGCAGCACAGGCACTGGAGCAGGGATTGTGTGCCTGGGGAAGGCAGCACAGCTCTCCTGGAGAGCTCAGCACCACCAGATGGCTCAGCAGATGCTCTGGGATAGAAGTGGCTTAGTAGGTGAAGCATAAAAAAAGCACGAAGAACACAGGAAGGATCTCCACCACACCGTTCATAACAAAACTGTCCCTTTTCTCACCCTGCCCAGTGTCACTGGGCACCACAGACCAGGTCTGGCTGCCAAGGCTCTGCTGCCAGTGGGATCCACAGCAGCTCCAGCCCCCGGATCAGCTGGGAAGTGCATCCCACTGCTCCTGACACTCCCTGAGCAGGGAGCTCAGCTCCCCCTCCGAGACACAGCATCTCATCTTCCTTGACCTCAGCAGCGACTGAGGAACCTTCACTGGTCCTAAAATCCCAAGCCAGTCCCTGATCCCGCAGCTGCTGGCACTGACTGGTACCCAAGGGCCATGCCAGGGCCCCATATTCCATAGGGAAAGAGGTGTCACAACTCCTCACATCACGCCAGGAGCTTCCAAGGGGGCTGCCAAGCTCCAGAGGTTGGTTTGATTTCCAAATCCCCATCCACGACAGCTCCTGCAGCCTGCCACTCTTTGCCCTGGCTGTGTCTGCCCCCCTGGGAAGCTGATGTGCCTGGGTGTGAGTGGCTGTGGGAGGGGGCAGTGGGAACTGTGCCCATCAAACAGGGCACTGCCCCCAGAGCACGCTGCAGGAGGCTCCTGGCAGAGGGGGCTGTGCCCACGTGCCAGGCACACACACTTGGTGATCAGCGACTGTGAGACACAACTAAAGCACAGAAGGTCACAGGTCCTGCAAGTCCATGAACTCATTCCCAGTCTGGATTTCACACCCCATTCCCCACCAGCCCAGCCCTGGGCAGAGCATCCCTGCCCGCTGTGTTGGGGGGATCCCATCCCCAGCAGAGCCAGCCCCTGCTGCCCCCCCTGCTCCTGAGCCCTGGGCTGTGCCCCTGGCTCGGCACTGCGACGGGCTGGGGCTGGCACAGCTGGCACACCGCAGAGCTGCCAGCACTGCGGGAGGGACACCCAGGTTTTGTCTGACATGGAAACCTGCCTGAGATCCAAACTGGGCCCACTTCACCTGAGAGAATCAGGAAAAGGAAATAAAAAGTCCAAGCAACATTAAAGCCACTACTGGGACACAATTCCTTCCAGGACACATAAACACATTTCATTGAAGTGCAAATATGGAATCATGGAATGGTTTGGGAAGGGACCTTAAAGACCATCTAATTCCAAGCCCCTGCCATGGGCAGAGACACCTTCCATAGCCCAGGAATACGTGGCTCCCAGACACCATGAATGAGATAGTTCACATTTAAACTGCCTTCCCCCCCCTCAAATGTTTAAAGTTGTTTTTAGTTTCCTACCCTCCCCAGCCTCAGCCCCTAAGCCAGGATCAGACAAACCCTTTAAGTGAAGCTTGCACCAACCTTCCATGGGGGTGTTGTTGTCGGGGCGGTTGGCAAAGACGACGTCCACATATTCCAGCTGCAGCCTCTGGAGAGAAGCCTTGAGCCCTGGGAACAGGAGAGCAGAGAAGACAGGCAGGGTCAGAGGGAGGCAGAGCTGGCAGCACAGAACACAGCCAAACCAGGACTAAAGTACAGCTTGGAGTATTTAAATGTATTTTATTTCTATATACACAGAACCATACAGGGCATGAGAAGGAGTATCACTGTCCCATATCCCTGCAGCCACGTGAGGAAGAGAACATCAGTTTGACCCCCTTTTCCATGAGATTTGCTGTATTTCTGAATTCCCCAAGATCTGGGTGGAATGGCCCCTGGTCACCAAGCAGGTCCATGTCAGCTGCCAGGGACTGATTTCTGTGTCCCGCTCCTGTTCCGAGCTAATTGAGTGTAAATTTTGTCACAGAGCCTTTCTGGACAAGTCCTTGCTCCAGCCCCACCTCAAGATGGGTGGTCCCAGGGGAACATTCCCGGGATGAAATCCCAGAGGGGAGGTTGATGCCTCCTGAGGAGCAGGTAAAGCGACAGGGTGGGCTTTACCTCCTGTCAGGGTGAGCTGTGCCCACCAACACCGAGCAAAGGGCAGAGGGAGTTTGGCAGAGCAAGTCAAGGCACTTTGCAGCTCAGTCCATAACCTTGAGAGCCTCTCTGGGAGGATCTGATGGGAGATGGCACTGAAACCAAACAGATATATAAATACATACATGTGATTGAGAGAGAGTAAGGATGGGCATTTTATCCATCTCAAAATTCAGCAAACATTGTCAGCCTGCTCTATTTTGACTCATTCTTCATGAACATTCATAAAAACATGTTGTTCTTGGGAAGATTCATAGCAAATAAGTGTCAGAAAAGCTCCTCTCTCTCACGCACACACACATTTATACATCCATATCTGTGTATGGACAGAGCAGCCAACATGGACCTCAAGGCTGTTTGCTCTGTGCAGTTATTCCAACCGCTGCCAGGGCTTTTTTCCTCTCATTTCATGAAGCTGCTCCCCAAGATATGGAAAATGGATGGATTTGGAGCACCTGTGACACGGCTGCCCCTTCCCTGAGCACCCTCAGCACCACCACCAGCCAGGCAGCACCTCACTGAGGGTTATCCAGATTAACATTCAATGAGATGTTGCTACAAAAAAGCCACCCCAAAACCCAACTGTCCCCAACATTACCTTAGTCTGAAAGTCACACCTTAATGTAGCTGAATTCTGCAAACACTTAATGAGGAAAACTGTCCAGAACAATCCCAGATGGATGGCCTGGAAAACTGACCATGCTCCAGGGATGCTCCTTGTCCTGAACAGGAGGGAGGAGGGTGGGAGAAGCCAAACCTGCACCCTGGGGAGGGGCTGCTCTGCTCTGGGCCACCTTCCTGCCACCTGACCTGCTTGGGGCAGCAGCAGCCAGGCTGGGATGAGGGGGGCAGTGACATCCTGGGTGAGGGGTGGGCAATACAGATCTAGGACTAACGTTTGCCATGTAATCCTCGTGTTCCATATAACCCACACCCAGGAGGGCAGGGTGAGGCAGCACATGGCATCTCTCAGTGGGACAGGGCACAGGGCGCAAGGAGCCAGGTGAGGGAATGGGCAACAAAACTGAGCACCTGAGAAGAAACAGCCCTGAGAGCAAACCTCAGCCGTGCCAGGCAGGGCTGGCACCCCTCCAGAGGCTATTTCTGCAGGCTGACATCATGCCCACATCCCCATCCCCTTCCCTCCCTTCCTGTGCCACCACGAGCTGCTGCTGGGAACGGCCACAGAGCAGCTTCCTGCAGCAAACCCCAAAGGTCCCGGGGCAGGGAGGGGGGGAGGCACACTCTGAGTGCCCCCCATCTGCTCCCACCTTTGGAGAAAAGCCCAGAGAATCCTTTGGTGCGTTTGGGGCACTTCACAGCCAAGTTTGTGAGTTGCCCCACAGAGGGCTGGCACAGGGAGCACTGGGATCCCACCGAGCTGGCTCACGGGAGAGCCACTGCCTGGGGCTTCAGGGGGCTGCATCCCACCCTGCCCAACCCCCCTGGCCCCCTGTACCTTCAATGATGTGTTTCCTTGAGAGGCCTCTCTCCGTTTCAGCTCTGCAAGGGGAGAACAGAACACGGCTGGGAGGGACTGGAGGTGCCAACAGCTGGGGAGCACTGACTGTTCTGGTTTAAACATCCCCAAAAATCACAAAATCCCACACTGGCTGGGGTGAGAAGGGACCTTAAAGCCCACCCAGTGCCACCCCCTGCCATGGGCAGGGACACCTCCCACCAGCCCAGGGGGCTCCAAGCCCTGTCCAACCTGCCCTGGGACACTCCCAGGGATCCAGGGGCAGCCACAGCTTCTCTGGGCACCCTGGGAATCCCAGCCAGGAATTCCTGCCCAATATCCCACCCATCCCTGCTCTCTGGCACTGGGAAGCCATTCCCTGTGTCCTGCCCCTCCATCCCTTGTCCCCAGTCCCTCCAGCCACAGCTGCTGTGGGCACCCTGGGAATCCCAGCCAGGAATTCCTGCCCAATATCCCCCCATCCCTGCTCTCTGGCACTGGGAAGCCATTCCCTGTGTCCTGCCCCTCCATCCCTTGTCCCCAGTCCCTCTCCAGCTCTCCTGGAGCCCCTTTAGGCTCTGCCAGGGGCTCTCAGGTGTCCCTGGAGCCTTCTCTCCTCCAGGTGACCCCCCCAGCTCTCCCAGCCTGTCCCAGAGCAGAGGGGCTCCAGCCCTGCAGCATCTCCATGGCCTCCTCTGGCCTCTCCAGCAGCTCCAGGTCCATCCCTGCTGCTCTCACCTCCCAGAGCCACAGGGATGCTCAGGGCAGGAGCAACCCCAGCCCTGCACCCCAACCTCTGTGGGAAGCTGCCACCCCCAGGAAGCTCTGACTCCTTAAAACGCTTGGCAAAATGAGGAGAAGGACAATGAGAGCAGCAAACCACCCCCAGGTGCTGTTAACCTGCACTTGGCTGCAGGGCTGGAGTAGCAAACACCAGCACAAGTCACTGCAAGACTTACTTTCCACCCCAGTAGAGCTTTGTTGTTATGACCAGACTGGACCTCCTGCAAACAGAGCAGAAAAAAATATCATTATTAAAAATAATTCATATAAATAACCAAGCAGGATGCTGCCCATCAACAACTTCTCAAATCCAGGAACAGGATCTCTGCTGGCAGCACTCAAACAGGAGAGAGGAGTGAGCTGTGGAGGAGGCACTGACTCCAGGGCGGGTCTGGGGGAATTACCTCTGAAGCCAGGGAACTTGGGCAGTCCCTGAGCAACCAGGAGCTTCCCTTTGTGTTAGGGAATGGCATTGTTGTGCAGAGAGCAATTCCTCAGCCATGTGTTTGAGGCAGCAGAGGGGAGCCAAACTGGAATTCTTTTAGAGGATGGAAAGTGAAGCATCCTGGGGGCGTTTTGGCAAAATATATATTCATAAATATTTAGGACATGAGGAAATGGAAAGAAGCTGCAGCAGGAGAAGGTGGGATTGGACATTAGGATAAGGGACCAGAAATCAAAACTAAGTCAAGTGGAGTCACCAAAAAAACCCTCCAAACATTTTTAATTACAGTGTGAGCAATCTCCAAAGCCTTAACCAAGGGCCACAGCACAATTCCCTCCTGCCATCCCTGTCCAGTGCTTCTCATTAGCATGCAGTATTCCCTGACTTATTAAAACTCAAGAGTGATACATCTGAATTAATCTATAAACTCCTACGTGATGTTAAATCAGGGATTTATCATTCTCCAACCACCTTGCTGCAGAACCAGACAAGTACAATGCAATTTCTCCAGGTTTTATTGGATTTTTGTTCTTCCACAGCACCCAGAATATTTCTTACAGAATAATCACTCAGCCCCTAACACAGGGATGCTGATTTTGGAGAGAGCACTGCGAGAATCCCTCCTTCAGTCAGAGTCTGGCTATGACACGCACAGGAGGCCTTTAAAGATTATGTAAATGCTCTTAAACCCGCACAACATATGCTAATGTGCATCATTTAAAGGAGGTATCATCTCCTGCCAGGCTCCCCAGCACAGCTCTGCATCCCCCATCCCCACAGGGGGGTCACAGCCTCGGGAGGACTCTGTGCACACCCAAAACAACCCAGAGGGGGCTTTCATTTGGCACTGCAGAGGTGCGGCTGCTGCGGGATGGCACCACCTGGCACAGGGGAGCTTTGCAGAGCAGCAGGATTGTCTCATGCCAAGGGGTGCCCTTTGTGTGGGGCACAGGGGATGCTGCACAGTACCTCCAGCCCTTCTTCTTCAGGATGTTGCCCAGGATGACCTCAGCCCTGTGCAGGAGAGAGCGAGGAGGGTGCTCAGCAGCACAGACACCGGCACCACCCACCCCACGTGCCCGAGCCGTGCCCCCCGTGCCAGCCTGCAGCTCTGCCCTCCCCTCCTGACTCGGACCCCCCGTCGGGACAGAGCCCACCCAGCAATGCAAAGCATCTCAGACCCACATCTGCTACGGGGAGCAGAGCGCCAGCCCCCCCTCCACACCGAACCGCAGCTGTAGGAACACCCCCGTCAGTGGGATTTCTTCGGGATGGATGTTCCCCCTGTCCCCCAGTGACACCAAGAGCATCAGCCCTGCTGCAGCCAGAGCTGGTCCCTGGCCACTCATCACCACTAAGATCCACTTCTCATTTACCCAGGACATTTTTCTCCCTCTGTCAGCAGCATGGGGCACTTGAGATACACCCCAGTCTTTGCTGGGGACAGGAGGCTTTGGGAAATCGGTTTGATTTTCTTTACGAGCGCCCCAAATGTAAAGGTTTCTCAGGAACAAAGGGGCTTTCCAAGCACCCCAGAGCCCGACCCCTCCCGCGGGGCTGTGCACGGGGGGGGGAGCAGAGCCAGCCCAGCCCCTGTCCCTGCCCCCAGAGCTCGGGGGTCCCGGTGCCCCCCGGCCCGGGCAGGGGTCCCAGCACTCACTTGCCGGCCGCGTACACCTCGGCCGTGTCGAACAGGTTGACGCCGCTCTCGTAGGCGATGGTCATCAGCTGCTCTGCCACCTGGGGGGGACAGATGGGGCTGAGATGGAGCTGAGGGGTCACCCCCCGAGCCATCAGCCCCCTCCCACCCCTGAGAGCAACACGGGGAGCACCCCCTGCCCAGGGGAGACCCTTCAGCGGGGCACCGGGGGGCATGCGCTGGCCCCAGGGGCACCAAACCAGGGATTTACATCCATTTCCATTTGGCTGATCCCGAGGAGTTAATCTCTTCCCACAGGAGCTTTCTTATAGGAAAGCAGCCAATGATTTAATAGGTTTAAGAAGATACTCTGCAAATCTACAGAATTTAACGTGGAATGGTAAGACTTTAACATTTTTTGGGGCTCCCTGACAGGCTGTCCTGCGGCCCTCCAGAGCTGCCATGGGGTATGGAAACACCTGAAAGTCACTTGGTGGGATCCCCACTGGGGTCTTGCTGCTCCCTGGGGGATGCTGCAATCCGAGGGGCTGGAAGCCCTAGGCCAGTATCCCAGGGGTGGTCATCCCTCAAGGATGGGGATGTATTGCTGCCCTTGACCCCTTTGCAAGGACTTATTCAAGGTAAGTAGGGCAGGGAAAACCAGGGAGCAAAGGGGTTATCCAAACAAGTCATCTCACAGCACCAAGGTTGAACGTGGAGATCCACCAAGAGAAGCAGCAATACCACAAGAGATCAAGCAAATTAAAAGGCAAACCCCTTCGAGTTCAGGCTCTTGGGCTCTTTTCCTCATTGCAAAGCCACTCTGGTGGTTCTCCCATGTGCTGGGGGAAGGCAGCTGCTCTGCCCTGGGCACTCGCATCTGGAGCATCCCTGGGATGGAGGGAAGCCCACGTGCTGCCCAGCTAATCCTGGAGATCAGGAGCCATCTGCTCCAGGGGAGATCACGGAGGACACCCGAGCTCATTGCCTTTGGTTCAGCTCACCGTGTAAACACAGCCCGTCCCCGTGAGCCGAGCCCTCCCTGCCCGTGCTCACGGGCGGTGCCCATTCCAGCCACAAAGCGCATCCCAATTCCCACCCCGGCAGCGGGGCCACCGCCAAGGGGAAGGGGGAGGCAGCGCTCCAGGCAGCGTGGAAAAGATGCTGGCTTTGTTATAAATGACCACCCGGAATGACCGTGTCACTCACAAATGGGTAGTTTTAGTTGTACAGGTAATGAAACCGACAAAGTGAACAGGGCCGGGTGCCCCGCCGAGTCACCGCTCTGCTCGTAGCACACCGTGAGAGCTCGCAGGCTCTGCTTGTACACAGTCGAAACATACATATTCTTTATTTCTTGTTTCATGATTGCCTTTTTAAATCTTTTGGTAATTGTGGGTCAGGAAGGATTACGATATTCTTAGCTTAAAATTTGACTAGAGACACTCCACTGTTCAAGTTCTATCTCTGTCGCCTGGGGATGCTTCCCTCCTTATCTTGGTTGGTCTGTCTCCCTGTTGTGCTGAGGTACCCGGTTAATCTTCGTTTCCATTGTATCTGTCTTGTATCAAAAGGCTGCTCAGTCATTAACTTTGCCTTTCTTTTACCCCTTTTTATGTGTTAAACTAAGTTCCTGTCCTGCTTTTAGCTGCTAAATCTTTACGGCACACCCCGCACTGCCCAGGTGTCCAACATCCAATGTTTTCGGAATCCCACTGAATCATTTGGCAAGCCATACAGTGTGCTGCGTTATATCTTTGACACGAACTAAGCCTACATTTCTCACAGCTTTGAGGGATCCAGGGCTGGACGGGGTGTCTCAGAGCTGGAAACGCCCCAGCCGCCGGGGGAGGGTGGCAGGAGCTCTGTGCAGCCTGGCACAGGGAGCCTGTGGCTCCGGGCAGGGGGGCTGTGCTCGGAGCTGTGGGGGCAGGGAAAAATACCTCCCATTGGGGGGTACATCGGGCTCTGTACTGACAGCAAACAGCACCTACCTCGTCTGAGATCTGCCCTCCAAAAGTGACCCACGTCCCTAGGAGAAAACAAAAGAATCTGTGACTGCTAAAGAGTTTTGACATCAAAAATTGCATCTGGCCAGAGTTCAGGCTCCTGGGGGTTAAAGGGGTTTTACCAGGGGTGAACTGGCTCAGAGGGTGGTGGATGGCCAGCAGAGCTCCTGTGGGGCTGGCACCAGAGCCCCCGCTCCCAGTATGGCACCAGCACATGAAGCTGCTCAGGGCAGTGCCAGGGGGATGTTTTTCTGCCAAAATCCAGTTTGATGCAAACCACAGAATCACCATGGAAAGCACCTTAGAGAACACCCACTTCCACACCCTTCCCATATCCCAGGTTGCCCCGAGCCCCATCCAGCCTGGCCTTGGACACTTCCAGACCTTGAAATCTGAAGCTCTTTGCAGAAGAATTCATTTTCCAAAGCTTCACTTTGATAAATTGGAAAAAATTCATGATGCTGCCTCAACACGTCATTTGGGGACGGAAAGTCTCCTTAAATATTTGCTTCAGCAGTTCATATTGGACAGGCCAAAAAAAGGGAAAAAAAACCCCCCACAAAAATAAAAAAGAGCAGTATTTCTTTTCACATGACGTATTTAAAACCCAAAGTGACTTTTCCCTGGGAACTTTTCCACGAAGCCAAAGTCCAGTGCCAGCAGAGCCTATGGGCAGAGCTTTCCTTAGGCTGGCTCCAGATGTAGCTGCAGTTTAGACTCAGTTGCAGACTCTGGTCTATTATTAGGAAAACTTGGAGCATTATTTATGACCACTGCCTCAAAAAAACATTAAAAATACTCTGTGGCAGAAGCAATGTGTGGATTTAACTGGATCGTAGAATGGCTGGCATTGGGTGGGACCTTTAAAGGTCACCTAGCCCAACCCCTCAGGGAATTCCTAAAGATGTTGTACATGTCTATATTTAAGGGATAGATATTTCCTAAGGAGCTGGAAGGAAAAGGGAGCTGGGGAAGCACCAGGTCACACCCAGGGCACTGATCAGATCTCACTGCCCATCTGACCTTACCGAGCCCCCCGGGGTGGGTGATGCTGAGGCAGAGCAGGGCTGTGCCAGGGCTGTGCCAGCCCCTCCCAGCGCCCCTCACACCCCTGCAGAGCCCCAGCACAGCTGGGCACAGCAGCACGAGGTGTCCCTGCTCTGGGGCAGAGCTCTCAGGGTCACTCCAACACCCCACAGTTTCAAGCCCTGACTTCAAACACCCCTCCATGAGGGGGACAGAGGGGTTCGGGCTCCAAGCTGGAAAATTCAGGGAGGTTTTCCCCATCCCTGGAAGCGTTCCAGGTCAGGTTGTACTTCAGTGATCCTCATGGGTCCCTTCCTACTCGAAATACTCTGTGATTCTAAGCTGGACAGGCCTTGGAGCAACCAGGTGTAGGACAAAGTGTCCCTGCCCTTGGCAGGGGTGGAACTGGGTGGGCTTTGATGTCCCTCCAACCCAAACCAGTCCAGGAACTGTGACTTGAGCAGCCAGACTGTGGTGCTGGTGAGAGGCTGAGCTCCCGTGCTGCAGAGGGGGACCCTCCACCTCTGCCTGCCTGGTGGCACCCCAGGGCTGCAGCAGATGCCAAAGTGCTCCCGGAGCTCCAGCAGAGCTGCTCTGGGACGGGCAGCCCCGGGCAGAGGCAGAACCAGGGCAGGGCTCAGCTGCTCCCGCCGCTTTCATCAGCCCTGGCTGGGACAGAACACGAGTTGTTGTCTCTGGCAGGAGAATCTTGCTCTCTTTCCCTCAAAAAAAGGTCAATCTGAATTTTTTAATACATCGGGTTTCTTTGAGTGCAAATACAGTTATTTAAAGATGCACAGACTGAGTTCAGACTGAGACTCCTGATTTCCTGCAGAACAACCCAAGCCAAGATTTCATAGATCAGAAAGGAGGAAATCAAAGAAATGAGCAAAGAGCACACATTCCCAGCTAATTTTACATCTCTCTCTAAGGGCAATAACAGGGCAGGAGCTACCCCTGCTACACCTTCCTGGTTACAGTCCTCAGGAGAGGTATTTTCTCTTACTGTTGGAGGAAGGGAGTCTGGTCCTGCACAAGAAAGATAAAAATGAAGGCAGGTTTCAGTTTGTCATTAAGCTTCATGTAGATAAAAAACCTCCAACCAAATGAAGCCTGATTTCCATGTTAAAGCTTTGGAGGTGTTATTTTCATAAGAATACATGAAAACCTGTTTCTATCAAAAAAAAAAAAAAATGGGTTGAGACTGCTTATCCCAAAGTGATGATTTCTTTTTTTTCTTTGCATAAGCAGCTCAGGTCCCCAGCACAGGTGAGCAGAATTATTTATATCCCTGTGGGCTGCACATCCTGCTTGGAATTTCCCTGGCTATGGCCTTAAGACACACACTACAGCCCCCCGAGGGACACGAGGGTGACGTGCTCAAGGGTTTGGGCACATGGAAGAATAACAAGCACCTTCAGTCTCTTCAAACGCAAGTAACAAACACCCGTGGCACAGGATATCCCTGCCCAAGAGCCACCTGTGCCCCCAGAGCCCAGGTGGGAGGGGCAGGGGACACACAGCATCACCAGGAGCACACGGGTGGGCAATCCCCCCCTGGGGTCTCTGACCATCCCCACGGTCACACCGTCACCATGACCATCCCCAAAACCAGCAGGGAGGGGAGTTTTGGCTCAGCAAGGTGACCTGGGAAGCATCTTGTGGGTGGGAAAGGGAGAAGCTCTGGTGGGGAGTCAGGAGCAGGGAAGGCAGCACAGGAATCCCCCTCCTCAACCAGCCCGTGGCACTCAGGGGGGCACCCACACCCAGAGCAGCTGGGGCAGAGGCACAGGGGGGCACAGGGGGGCACAGGGGGGCACAGGGGGGCACCCACACCCAGAGCAGCTGGGGCAGAGGCACAGGGGGGCACAGGCTGCTCAACTCCCTTTGAAAGGAAAATTTTGAAAAGACATAAAAATAAAAAGGCACAAGGCACACTTGGCATTTCAAACAACAGCCAAGGATGATTCAGAACCTCAGCCAAAACACTCATTTGGGGAGAAAAATATACTGCAGAAAGATAGATTTTTTTTTTAATTGCTCCTTTCCCCCTTTCCAAGCCACTGTCTTTCTCTTGCATCTCCCAGTTCCTGGTTTATAAAGACACCCCCTACCCCAGGGCTCAGCATGGCAGTGGCAGACAGACCCTGCCTCTCTCCTGCCCCTTGCCCACCACGTCTCTCCTTCGCCTTGGAGAACAGCTCCCCAGCTCCACACCCTCCCCTTCCACAGGAATTTCTGCACTAACCCCGGGTTTGGCTCCATTTCCATCACACCCCCGAGCCCAGCAAGGTGCGATCCTTGGTGGGATTTGTGCCAGTGCAAAATCCACCCCTCGATAATGTCACTGCCAGCAGATGTGTCACCTCTGCAGGAGCTGCTGGCTGAGCTCCACAGCCTCTCCTCCTGCCAGCACAGTGCCAGCCCTGCCCTGCTCCTGGTGAGGGGGAGCCACGTGGGGCTGGGCTGGCACCAGCCTGGGCTGGGCTTGGCTGTGCGAAATCCCTGTCCCAGAGCAAAGACCGAGGGGAAAAACAGCCACATCCGACCACTTGGGGCTCACAAAACACCTATTTTTGTAGCCAGCTTCAAGCCCAGGATATCCCAACAGTGGCTGCAGGTATTGCTCACTCGGGAAAGCTTTTTCTCTGCTGTGCTTTTGTAGATGGAATCGGGTTTTGTGATTTGGGATGGCTGGTTTAGTCCTGCTGCTCGCTCCCTTTGAGTCAGGGCTCATCACCTTGGGGGAGGCTGCCTCAACATTCTCTCAAAATCAACAGGAATCCAGAGGCAGGATTTGCTTTGAACTGAATACATGAGAACCGTGACCTTGTTTTTCCCCTGCCTCACAGCCACATTTCAGATCCAGCATCAGGCAGAGCCCTGTGCCAGCCCAGGGGGAGTTTGGGCAGACCCCTCAGTCAAAGCCTCACCTGGCGGCAGCTCACCCAGGCAGGGGCAGGACTCTCTGCCCCAGGAACCTGGTGCCAGGGCAGTTCAGCCTGGCAGATCGGTCCTGGCTGCAGCGGGAGGGTCACCAACCCAGCAGTGGCGCCCAGAGTCACCATCCCAGCAGCTCAGGGCCCCTTCCCAGCAGTTCCCAGCCCGTGGAACACGCTGCCAGCACACCTGGGCAAGCTGCACCCAGCCCGCCCCCTCAGTGCCGTGTGAGCTGGGACAGCAGGACATCACCAAAGGGCCTCTGTGGTCTCAGCCCTTCCAGCCTCGGATTCCTGCCCCACTTCCCGGTTTTCTCCACTTTTTCATCCTGCTGGATGAAGCACACTCCCACCTTGCTGAGATTTTGCAAGGCTTTAGAGGAAGACTGCTGAGCCTTCAGAAACTTTAGTGAACCTTAAATTAGATTTTCATGCTGCAGAGAGTGTAGGGAAACACATTTATCTTTTGGGGAACTGCAACAGAGAAGCCATTTAGAAGAGTCATAGAAAGCCAGCACTGGGAACAGACACCTGATGGATCTGCAGTGGGAGGGAGGAGACAAGGGATGATGGTTTATAACCAAAAAACAGGGGGTTTAGACTAATTAGGGAAAAGCTGTTACCTCTCAATGGTGGGCAGCCCTGGCACAGGGTGGGCAGAGCAGCTGTGGCTGCCCCTGGGTCCCTGGGAATGCCCAGGGCCAGGTTGGATGGGGCTTGGAGCCCCCTGGGCTGGTGGGAGGTGTCCCTGCCCACGGCAGGGGTGGCACTGGGTGGGCTTTGAGGTTTTAACCCAAACCAGTATGATGTGCCACACTGCAAGAGAAATAGCTGTGCATTCCAGGGAATCCCTGGATTTCGGGCTTTCCAGCTCCCCTCTGCACGTGGGGCAGGGCTGCAGGGCTCAGTGCTGCAGGAGCAGGCTGAGGTGCCCAGCAGGCTCCAGCCCTGCCCTCACCCCCAGCCCTGCCCAGCTGTGCTCACAAAGCCTCAGTATATTTAGAAGCTGCTGCAGTTCCACCCGCTGGAAATTAAAGTGGAGCTCTGCAAAGTGTTTCTCTTTCCTGCTTCCTTCCCACAGCTTCCCCCAGCACCACAGCATCAGCACTTGGGCCAACCGAGCATGATAAATCAAACCTCTGCACAGATAAGACAAGTCCTTTCCAAGGCTGGGTCTATTTTAACCAGAAGGGCTCTTGGCAGGATATTTATATGACTTGTGAGAGAGGGTGACTTTCACCATTCGCTCTATTTTAAAATCAAACATCAAAGCACGTCGGACAAAACTGAGCTGACGCCTGCCCTGTGAGCACTGCCAGCCCTGGCAGGGAGGGGGCTGGCAGGGGATCCCACAACCTCCCTGGTGCCAGGGGCAGGCAGAGCCCAGCACCCACCAGCTCCCGGGGCAGCAGCTCCTCGGGGCCGGTCAGTGGCACACGGGCAGGGACCCCCCTCCAGTTTTGCCCAAACACTCCCAGAACTCCTGGGCTCCAACAAACAGCCCCCAGACCTCACTCTTCCATCTGAACAAGAGCCTGAACTGACTAATCATGGAATGGTTTGGGTTGGGAGGGACTTCAAGCCCATCTCGTTGAAAGCCCCTGCCATGGGCAGGGACGCTTTGCCCCAGACCAGGTTGCTCAGAACTAATAACATTATTACTAAATGATATTACTGTTATTGGGCTTTTCAAGGAAAATCACACTAACTACAACACAAATTGCATCCAGGATGGACATTTACTGGTGACTAAAGCCAGGCATCCTATAGGATGGCCACAAGCCCAGAGACAGGAGAGGGGTGCTGCCCTGAACTCACAGGTTACACCTCAAACACACTGCTGTGTCTGTGTCTGCACAGGGATTTAAATGCTCCGAGTGGGTACAGATGGATATTGCCATCTTAGAGGCAGAATTAGCTTAGCCTCATAATTAAGTTACTGTTGTGCTTATAGCAAATCCTATTGAGTCATTTTATAAATGTTAAATTAGCCAACTGATTAAGCACTGCCATTGTTGTGTTGATTAAGCATTGCTAAATCCTTTAGACCTAAACCACTGATCCAGACTGAGGCCAAGTTTGGCCCTGGGGGCTGCTCTGAACTTTGTGACTCAACAGGAGGGTCTCCCTACCCCTTTGCATCCTCACTCTTCTGTGTCCCACTATCCACTTGAAACATTTTTAGACTGATTTTAATCTGATTTTCCTTCCTGTGTTCTACCTCTGTAGTAACAGAATGAACTGTGCCATCAAACTCTGCCATGCTTTTACCAATTTACATAACACCTGCTTTTGGTGAGACCCTTTCTGGTGATCCTTTAAGCAACCTAAACCATGCTGGTGCCTCCACCCCGCAGGAACCAGGCCCCCCCTTTAATGCAGGGCTGGAGGGGCTGTGGCAGAGCAGCGCACCCATCCCTGGGGGGCTCTGCTCACCCCCAGGGCACTGGAGCCCCTCGTGCCCAGCCCTGCATTGTGGCAAAGCGCTCACAGCAAGAGAACAGCCTCCTCCTTTCTACAGCATTTGGGTTTTCGAACTCTCTGTGTTCCCTGCAGCCCCTGCCACGTGTGGTGGAGCTGCCAGCAAAGGCACCGCTCGCCGAGTGGCACCACCAGGAGTGACCCAGCCCAGGGCAGCGGGGGCTCAGCATCCTGCAGGGCAGGGCTCAGAGGCTGCTCGGATCAAACACCAACAGCACAGCGTGCAGAAGGTGTTCGGAGCTCTCGGCTCACTGCGGGACAGCACCAACGAGGCACACAGAGGAGAAAAGCCAGTGAAACGGGGATCTGCCCCCAGCCCGGGCACACGGGCGGCCCTGAGGCCGGAGCTGTGACACCCAGAGGTCCTGGGGACACTCAGGCATCTCAGGTGGGACCTCTGAGGGCTGTTCCTCACAGGCACCGGGGCACAGCAGAGGGGTTTGTGCCACAGCCCCCGTGCAGCCCCACGGCAGCTGTAGGGCACATCACCCCAGCAGCCACAGGTACTCACCCAGCCCCAGGCACGACACCCTCAGCCCGGACTTGCCAAGGTTCCTGAAATAAAGAAAACAATGAGAAAATACTGTTCAGCTCTGAAGGGACACACAACCTGACACAAAAGCTGGAAAAGTTAGCTTTTTCGGCCCAACTTTGTCCAAATCATCTGCTTTCCTTCAAAAGGGGCAGACCCTCCACAGGGGCCAACCAGTCTGGGGAAGGGTGGGTAAGTCATGCACATTCCCTTCACTTCCATGGAATTCCACACTAGTTTGGGTAGGAGGGGACCTTAAATCATCCAGTGCCCCCCCTGCCATGGGCAGGGACACCTCCCACCAGCCCAGGGGGCTCCAAGCCCCATCCAACCTGCCCTGGGACACTCCCAGGGATCCAGGGGCAGCCACAGCTGCTCTGCCCACCCTGTGCCAGGGTTGCCCACCCTCCCAGGCAAGGATTCCTTCCCCCTATCCCATCTAACTTGCCCAAGCTGGTGGATCCTTCACAAACCCAGCATCCCACAGTTTCCCACCTGAGTGGAGGTAGAACCAGGACCCCCAACACCAGCTGCTCCTCCACATCCACAAGACAAAATTCTCCCCTCACCCCAGAGCCAGGCTGGAGACAAGATAACCAGCCCTGAGGCTACACAAGGTGCCACACATCAAACCCCTGTCGTGTTCCTGCAGCACAAAGCCCCCTCTAAGTCCCCCCTCCTGCTCTGACCTCCACACACAGCAAGGGCTGGCCAAGTGCTCTGCCAGGTCACAATTCAGTGCCCACCCATCCACCTCCTGCTGCAGAGCACCACAAACGTCCCCAGCCCTTTCTGCTGCTCCTGCTGAATTGTTTAAAGGCAAATAAAATAAAACAGAGGCCACAGCCCTGCTCACCACAAGCAGGGTGAGGGAAGGGGGTGGACACAGCAGGTGACACTAGCACAGGTTGTGCCCTGTGCTTTCAGCTCTCTCTGTTTTCACACACTCGATTTTGGGGCCACTTCATGTTTCGTTCCCATGGCACAGCTTCCCCTGGAGCACAGCCAAAGGCAGGAGGGCCACCCAACCCCAGCCAGCACCCCTGGCACTGAGGTGCCTGCCCTCTCACCCCTCCAGGACCCCTTGTGCCACTGCTGCACCCAGAACTTGGCTCTGATGTTGACAACTGAACATTCTGGGAGAGACAGTGACTTGACCTGGAGTAGCTGCTTGAAAAGCTGCAGCTGCATCTCCAGCCCCACGAGCCCCCAGGCTCACAGCATGGCTGGGCCAGGCACTGACCTCATTCTTGTTTCTGTTCTATTTTTTTCATCTGTTTCCCCCCCATTTCTATATTTTTTTCCTCCTAGTCTCTTTTCTTTGATTTTTTTTCCCTTTCTGAGTGCAAGCACAGCTGGACCCTGCAGCCCAAACCCAGCCATGCCCAGAACAGCACAAACGCTGCCCATCCTCCCCAGCACAGAGTGGGACCCTCCCAAGGTTCAGGTGCCACCCCCCAGCAGCTGCCTGGGTGCTCCAGAAGAGCTGCAGGAATTCCAGACCCCTGGGATTGGGATTTCTGCTGGACACAGCCCCCCTGCTGTGCACCTCTCTGGAGTCAAGGGCTGCTGTCAGTCCCAAACTGTTTAGGATTATTTTGTAGAAGAAGATTCTTAAAATCCTATTTCTCACTGATCTGTTCTTTGCCTTTCCCAGTCTGGCTCTGCACAGGTTTGTGGCTGAGGGCACAGCTCAGCCATGTGCCCCTCTCTCTACAGAAACATAAATACCCTTTACCTGCATGCATGTACATGTCCTTTATATGTAACCTTTTATATAGACACACACACTTTAAATATGCATATTTAAAGATTTTACATGTATTTATAAAATATTTATCTATTTTTACACATGCATGTACATGTTGTTTGTATGTACTCCTATATATACATCCCCCCTTTTTATATACATACGACTTTTAATATATACACATATACCTGTTATCTACATGCAAACACATATCCTCCATAGACATCCCTCTAAACATATGTATACACACACATTTATAATTGCATACAAATCTTCACAGCACGAGTGGATCTCTGTGGTGTTTCCATGCATTTAGAGGGTCCACCACCCCCCCAGCAGCAGGGTCTGTCTCAGGGTCTCAGCCTGGACACCAGTGACAGTCCTGCCCTGTCCTTCCCCACAGGTCCCCTGTGCCACAAAGCCACCTCAGGGCTTGTCTCTCCCCACTCCAGGGACCTGGGGGGGTAAAAACATACTCAGTTTTGTTCCAGGGAGCAATAACCAGCTTTTTGGAGAGCCTGGTCATCGATAAATCCGGGCAGAAACATTGTGTTTGGATTTCCAAAGCTTTGCTATTTACTTAGCACACGCATGACCTGGATATTTGGAAAATTCATCCTGAGAGTCAATGCTCAAAATGCCAAGTTCCTGCAGTGCAAGATCTCTCTGGCAAAGGGAGCTCAGGAGGATTCCTGAGCCCACGGTCCAGCCTGGAGAGCATCACCAGGTGTGCTCCCATCCCGGGGCACCCAGACACTGCCCTGAGTGCCAAAGCGGAGGGGCCACGCACAGAGGGAGCCACAAAAGCAGCTGCAAAGTGTCCCCCCGGGCTGCCCGAGCTCCAGCACACACCTCGTGCTGGGGGAGCTCCCAGCACTGAGCTCATTGCTGGCTCTTATGGCACAGCAGCAATTCGTGAGGGGGTCAGTTCAAGTCCTGAGTCTCCTCTACCTCCCTGAACAGAAGAAAAAAACCAACATAACCCCACAAAAATACAAAAGCTCCCTAAGCAAATATATATACGCACATTTACACCTCCTTTGCAGCTTCCAGGTGTATGTATAGATCTCTTACACTCATGCAAAGACATTGATGTCTGAAAGCTGCCAAACTGCCAAGTCAACCCAATGGCCAGTGGATCTCTAAGCAGCAGGTCAATAAAAGCTTTTTGTGCTTCTCTTGCACTAATTGCCAGGTCTGAGACAATTAACCAGCTCAGTCCCCGGAGCTGAACCGGCAGCAGCCCCACACACCCACCAGTGGTGGTACCCAACATCCCACCTGCCCACAGCCTTTTCTCCCAAACTTGCATCACAAGCAAGACCCGAAGGTATTCAACACCTGACCCCAAGTCCTTCTGAAGCCAGAGTCCAAAGCCAAACAGCCCCTGGTGCCCAAAGCTACGGCAGAGCCAAGCCTGGCCTCTGGAGAAGCCTCCCAAAGGGACAGGGTGGGGAAAGGGGCAGCGAGGACGGGGTTTTGTGGCAGGGCATGGGACAGCGCCGCAGTTCCCACAGCGGAGCTGCCACGAGCGTCCCCGGAGCACCGGGTCACCCACACCTCGAACACAGCTCACCCGGAGCCACCTCAGCCCACGGAAGCCCCAGGGCACTGACGGGAGAAGAGGTGTCCCTTCCGCTGTTGGAGCTCTAACAGAGACGTATTTTAACCTTCAAACCCCGCCGGTTTCCTTCTCCAGGGGGCAGCTCCGGGGCAGGTGAGCAGCGCCCGTGTGGTCCCGTCACAGCGCCCGGGACCCAACGGGGACAGCGAAAGCCTCGGGGACACAAAGCCCCCCCCGAGGAGCAGCTCTGCAGGCGGGTCCCGCGGAGCCGGGCTGTCCCGGCACAAACCCACGGTGACATCTGGGGCTCCCGGCAGGAACCGGAGCCGTCGGCCCCGTCCCCGCAGCCCCCCGACGGCCCCGTCCCGGCACAGCCCGCCCGAGGCTCGGGGCCGCTCCGGGCACAGCCGGGCACCGGAGCAGCCCTGGGGCAGGGCTGGCAGTGCCCCCGACGGGGCACATCGTTCCCCGGGCATTGCGGGTCCTGGCGGGGCGGCATCTCCGCCGATCCCGGCTCCCTGGCAGCCCCCCGGAGCCGCTAAATGCCAACAGCAGGCACGCAGCGAATGCGGGCAGCCCTGGCAGGGAACAGGCTGGGAAGAGGAGTCAGCCCGGCCCCCGCTGGAGCCGGGAGCCCGTGGGTGGTGGGCAATGCGTGGCACCCTCCTGCCAGACAGGACCCCGGAGGGTGGCACGGCCACGGGACTGGCCACGGGCTGCAGCGGTGGGGCAGGGAACCCGTTTGGGGGGGCAAACAGGAACGTTTATTGGAGTTACAAGATACAATATACAGGTTCATACCTGAAAGTCCCTCTGGCCCAGGGGGAGCACACAGCAGCCACAAACCCTGTCAGCTGCAGGCGGCTTGGAGACACTGAGGCAGCAGATGTCAGCAGACTTGGTTGAGTTTTATCAGTCCTGGGGCTCTCCCAATACACTTTCCCAAGGCCTCTTTGGCTTTCCAGTCAGCTTTCTTGAAGCCAAGATATTTTCAAATCTCACAGCCGACCCCTCTGCCCCATGGCAGGTCTGCTCCAGGAAATCACATCCTTGTTTTCTCCTGCCACATCCGTGCCTGCTCCTGCCTCGTCCCCCTCCATCAGCACCCGGCTCAGTCACTGTCCCCACTGGTGCAGGGATTGTCCCTGGGATGAGCTCAGGGTTTTGCCTGGTGGTCTGGCAGGCAGAGCCCCAGCTGAGGGGGCATCAGCTCTGCAGGTGAAGGGGTTATTCCAGCTGCACTGAGACCCGGAAACTCTTTGCCCAACTGCTCCTGCCCCTTCCCAGCCTGCAGCAAAGAGAAAAGCACCTACCCGGGCAGCAGGTATCACATCCCTGGG
The DNA here is from genome assembly GCA_013399695.1 of Formicarius rufipectus. Classification (NCBI taxonomy): domain Eukaryota; kingdom Metazoa; phylum Chordata; class Aves; order Passeriformes; family Formicariidae; genus Formicarius; species Formicarius rufipectus. Next base: position 1,103,713 of record VXAU01003691.1, on the reverse strand, counting down.
GCTCAAGGGCACAAAGGGATCTGATTCACTTCCCCTCTGGGACCAATTCCCATTTTCCTCATTTCCAGCAGATTCACCACCCCTCAGCAGCAGCTCAGCCCTGCCTGGGGACCACACCTGGCTCCTCACATCCCACCCCTGCTGCTACATATCACGGAAGAGAGAACCCACAACCCAAACTTCACCACAGCACTTAGTCCTTCAAACATGGAAGAAATAGTCCTTAGAAGAGACATTTTGGTTCAGGACCTGCTACACCCCTGAATAAGCCCAATTATTCTGCCAGAAACAAGTAGATAAATGAAACTGATGTTTCAGGGCCAACACAGGTCAATGCAGGACAAGGAGGCAGAGCCTGGATCCAGCCCTGTGGACATGCTCAGGGCTGCAAAAGCCTCCAGCTTCCCAAAGTTGGTAGGGAAAACAGCATTTTGCTTGTTAATCACTTTGCTGTGAGCAGATTATGGGCAAACCCAAGGCAAACACAGAGATGTGTCTGATCGGGAGCAACGGGTAAGAAGAGCCTGTTTGTGTCTAAGGAATCAGGGTCCAACAAGCACAAAAAAGGTCAAGGTGAGAAATTTTTGGTTCAAAAGCCCTTTGGTTCAGCATCAGGAAGTCAAAAAGTGACACAAAGGGAGAAGAGAGGATGAGCACATCCTGCAGAAGTACAGAGGGGTGATGAGAGCAGTGAGAGGTATCTGCTATAAAGCCTGCTGCTAAAAAGACAGGGGGAAAGTACAGCTCTGCAAGACCCTCAGCAGCAAAAAGAGGGTGAAATCCATTCCCAGGGGATTTTTCCTTGTGATGTGGCTGTGTAGGAAGATTTGATTATGCCTGCAGTGCTAATTTTAATTAAGAAGACAAAAACCAAGGTGCAGTGACACTGCTCTGGCACAGGGCTGGCTCCTCCTGGCTGGACACAGCAATGGCCCCACTCACCAGCTCCTCCTTTCACACACACTCCTCTGCATCTTCCTAATGGGAAGTTCCTGCAGTACTTAACCAAAGCTTCTAATCCCTGAATTCCACTCTATTGTGCCCCCAGGAAAGCCTTTGCACTGAGGAGCTATTTCCAGCCTCTCCCACATCCCCTCTGCTCAAACCAGTTTAAGTAACGCTGAACCATTCCTTGCTGGCAAAACAGCCCTTCCCTGTGATGCCGCTGCCCCAATTAACTCCCCAGGGTCATCGGGGGCAGCCAATTACAACCCTTTGGTTGTTCAGGGCTCACCTCACTGAGGAAAACGTGTCCAAGTGGATGAGAAAGTGGGATGATCTTATTCCCACCAAACACCCTTCCTCAGAGGGAGTTTAATGGATTTAAGGTTGCTGCACAGTCAAATTCTTCTCACTTTTCATTGCCAAATATTCACTTTCCTTTTAAGCCTTGGGTGCTTGTCTTTTTAACTAAAGTTGACATTGCACACTATCTAATCTTCCTACATAGCCACATTACAAGGGAAAAACCCCCTGGGATTGGATTTCACTCTCCTTTGACCCGAGCAGCAGATGCTGCAGGTGGGTGAGCAGCTCACAGTCCTGCCTGACCCCAGCCCAGCCTGAGTCCCAGCAGCCAGCACTGTGGGACACATGGAGCATCCCCCATCCTCATCTGGCCTCTGCCCTCACCCGGGCTCTCCTTCATGGCTTTTATGGAGACCTGGAGAGGAATTATTTCCTTGGAAGGGAAGGTGCTGACCGTGCAATCAGAGCTGAGCAAGAGGAATACATAAATTATATATTTATATACACATACACATGTGGGATGAGCCCAGAGCAAAGAGCTCCCAGGGGAACAGGGATCCTGGGAAGCCGCAAGAAATGAAAGGAAAACTGGAGAGTAGCAGGGCCACAGGGAGGACAAGGCTCAGCTCTGGCAGAAGGAGAGAGAAAGAGGGAGAAAACCAAAGCAGCGACATTTGCATGAGCACCCACTGCTGAGGCAGCACAGCCCTGCACCCCTCACAGTGCCCCGGGGTCTCAGCAGAGGGGAAGGGCCCTGTTCTGTGGCTGAACACCTCTGTTTGCCCCGGGCTGAGCCCCCCTGCAGCAGCTCTGGGCAGGAGGAGGCTCTCACTGAGAGCCCAGCTCAGCTCTGCCTTTTGGAGCCCCACCCGGCATCAGTTCCAGGGATCTCCTGCGCATATGGGGGAGAGGAGCCCCAAGCCACACACAGGGACCCCCACATCCTCCCACACTCCACCAGGTGCCCGTTCCCAGCACCAAAACATCACCCCTGGCACAGCAGCACCAGGGAGGGGCAGAGCCAAAGGGCTCTTCAGCCAAAGAGCAGGGGAGAGAAGGGTGGGGGAAAGGTGCCTACGACCCAGCCCGTGCCACGTGGCAGGAATGGGGGTGTCCCTGCGGCACAGGGCACCAAGCCACTGTAATCATTCACTTCAAATTAACTCTGGAGCAGAGGAACCAGTAAGAGCTCAGCACTGGCAGAGGGCACTGCACCAGCAGAGGCAGAGGAACAAGGGGTGCAGGGACACAGAACAGCCCCAGGGTGAGTCCCCAGCCCAGGCACAGAGACCCCTGGCAGGTGCCACTCCCATCCCTCCGGAGCCATATCCCTCCTCTCCAGGTCACCCAGACCCAGCTGCCCAGCAGAAAGGAGCTCCCACCCACCCACAGAGCATCCCCCTCACCCTTCAGCAAGCAGGGAAGGGGAATCCCCACTCTTGAGACCATTAATCTTCACCATTAATCTTGCAGCCCCTCCACAGCTTCAACCAAGTACCTTTAGACCACACAGAGCTGAAGAGCAGGATGATCCCCACACACAGGGACACAACCAGCACCCCTCACCCTCCCAGCACTGATTTATGGCCCGAGCCACCTCTGCTGTTTAATCACCTCATTAACCTACAAGTGGTTTGTCCTGTTGTTCTGAGACTGAGCAATTACAAGAGAATACATCCCATTTATCCAGCTGGGGTTTGTTTCCCTGCTGTCCTTTACTGCTCAGAGCAGGGAGAGTCTGGATTTTGTCAGTTCCATTAACACACCCCAAATCTGCCCAAACCTTCCCTCCCCTCCCTTCCCTTCCTGCATTCCCAGCTGTACAAGGGGATCAGGATAACCATCCCCTCTGCCTGCCCATCCATTTATCAATCATTTCATCTCTCCATCTTGCCCCTCATCAACCTGTCCATCTATTTATCCATCCACCCATCCATCTCTCTGTCTCTCAGAAATGTGAGAGAAGGAGTGAGGGGTTTTTTTCTATGGAAAAACATAAGTTTTAAATAAAATCTCTGCAATAACACATACAATGACTAAAACATTTTCGACTCCACACCCACAGAAGAATCATCAGGCTTGGGAGAGCTCTACAGAAAGCAGATGAAGCTGCTTCTGGCTGGTTCCAACCCGGTTTTGTTGCCCTGTGTCCGTGGTTGTGCCCACAGAAAAGAAGCTGCACCAGAAGTGCAAACCCAAGGGACCCACCCCTGCGTGGGTCAGTGCCCCCACAGCAGCCCCAGGTGACCCCCAGGCTCTGTTTCACAAGCCCTGGGGCTGCCACAGGGGGATCAGGGGGGTTCTTGGGTCCCTGGGGGCATTTGTCACCCCCTGCATGGGGCATCCCCAGCTCCAGCAGCCCACGGGCTCAGCACGAGGGAGGCAAGTCCCAGCCCTGCTGAGTATTCCAGCTGGGAGGGAGAGATGGGGGAAGGAGCTGGGAGGGGAGAGAGGGGCTGGGGCTGGGGCAGAGGGCATTGGGAAGGGCACAAAGCCAGCCCCTGGCAGAGGCATCACACACAGGTGTCTCCATGGGCATCCTGCAGAAAGGAGGGGCTGGGACACCCCTCACGTGGCACAGACCCCTCACACACCCCCTCACGGGTGGGGACCCCAAAGGTGAGGATACAGCCCCCAGCCCATCTGATTAAGCAAAACTGGGGAAATCACGACATGGTTTTCCCGGATATAAACTGCAGAGTTGTTTTATTGCCACAAAAATGTGAAAAAAGGTAAAAAAGTCACTGTTCCTGACGCTGGTGGTGGGAAAACAACGTTGCTTAGAAACATCCCCACCAGGGCTCCAGAACCACTCCTTTCAGTGCAGAAAATGAATAAAATATGTAATTTATTCCCTGACAAAAAAAAAAGAAAAAGAGGCTGTTTCAAGTGCCACCAAAATCCCAGTGAAGGCAGAGCCCTTCCCCATTGCCCTCTCCCACTGCAGCTCATCCAACATCCTTCACTGTCACCTGTGCAGTGGGGACAGTGACACTGGCCTGGAGCCCAACTCCCTCCCTGGCTCCTGCAGGTGAAGATCTTGGAATCCCAGACTAGTTTGGGTTGGAAATTACCTGAAACTCACCCAGTCCCACCCCCTGCCAAGGAGCCCAGGGTGCTCCAAGCCCTGTTCAGCCTGGCCTTGGGCACTTCCAGGGATGGGCAACCTCTGCCAGGGCCTCACCACCTCTGAGTCAGGGATTTCTTCCTAACATCCAATCTACTTCTTTCGTTTAAATCTCTTCCCCCATGTCCAGTCACTACCTGACCATGTAAAAAGTCACTCTCCTTTTTTCTAACCCCCCTGCAAGATGCTCAGCTCCTCCTAACACCTCATGTCCACGCCACTGATCACGACTCATCGGGCTCAGCCTTGCTGGGAGCCAAGGGGGAGGCACCACGGAGGTGTTAATTCTCTCCTTTCATTAACCTGGGGTGGTTTCCTGCTCTCAAGGCTGGATTTTCTTTTGCTGCCCCAGCTCCCAAAGCCCTGCAGGTCTCAGGCAATCAGGAGCTGTCCCTCCGCCGGGCTCAGGTGGCAGGAGGTTGTCTCGGAGTGGTGTGGGTGGGAAGAGAGACAAATACTGCTTTCTATCTCTCGTTCTGGGAAGAAAAGCCTTCCCAGCACGCACAGCAGTTCGCACTGAATTAGCCCCCCGAGGAGCTGGGGTCGCAGAGCTGCAGCTCTGGGCTGCTCTGTGTGCCTCAGCCCCCTCCCAGGGGCAGGGATGCTGCAGGGAGGGAGGGCTCAGTGCCCTGGGGCTCCTGCACAGCCCAGGAACACGTCGGATGTGGCACAGCAGTACTTGGGGTAATGCCACACGACTTGGTCACTGCGGGGGGGAAAGGGTTTAGTGCAGGACTGGGGTTAAAACCTTCAATATTGGAAAACAAAACTGGTGGGTTTTACCAAAGCGCTACGGAGCAGCTGTCCTTGCTCTAACACAAACCACCCTCCCACTTGTCCCTCAGAAATATTCCCTGTTTCCAAAAGGAAATTGTTTCACCCTAATAGAAGTTGAAAGACCACGGGGCAAGGTTCTGCATGGGACAAGCCCCGGGTTCCCACCGTGAGCCTGAGAGCACTGCTCAAACACTGCTGCCTCCGCTGAAGTTCTGGTATTTATGCATCAAATTTATGCATCAAATCTCAGGACATTTTAACTCTATTTTCAAATGCTGGGAAGCAGAGATGAACATTCAAAGCTGCACAAGCAGGACCAGCGTGGGAGTCCCAGCAGACACTGGAGCAAGCCAAAACCACAGATTATTTCCTTGCTTGAGCACGTGCGTCCTCAAGTTTGCTTTAACATTCCATCTGACACCTGCACTGTGTGACTGTGCTCATGTCTGCTGCTTTGCAAACTGCTTTGTGATCTCCTGTGTGCTACAGAAATAAAATAAATTGGATTTGAATCGTGTGTGTGTGGCTGCAGTAGCACAGGGAAGCTGCTCCTGGAGCAACACTGCTTTCCTCGGCTGTCTGAGGGAGGAGATGGACCACAGAACCCCAGAATGGTTTGGATCAAAAGGGACCCTAAGGATCACCTTGGTCCATGCCTGTGCCATGGGCAGGGACGCCTTCCACTAGATCAGGTTGCTGAGAACCCCATCCAACCTGGCCTGGAACCCTTCCAGTCCATGGCACAACCCCAGCTGCTCCTCTGGGCATCTTCCTTCCCCCCCAGCTCCTGCAGCGAGGAGCAGTGATGGGAAGGATTAGGTCAATGATACAAAACAGAGAAAACGCCCTGCTACTGGTGGAAAAACTGCAGAGATGAAACAGGACAGAGTTGGTGGGCTGAGAAAAGGCAGTAGGGAGGGCGAGAGGGGGGCCCTGGGCAGGAGGGGCACCGACTCGGGTACGGATGGCACGAGGGGACCAGCAGGTGTCTGAAGGGCATCCAGCCCCAGCTCCAGGGCTCCCTTCCCACTTCCCAACTCCCTTCCCACTCTCCAGCTCCCTCCTGTCCCCCCAGGGCCAGGGGCTGTGTGGGTGGTGGGCTCAGCTGAAGTCCCCCAGCGTTTCCCTCGGCAAAGTTGGATCTGGCACACAAGCGTGGACAAGGCAGAGGAGATGGGCCGTGGCCAAGAGCAGGGGCTCTGGCAGGTTGTGGGCATGCTGTGCTTGGGCTGGGCTCCTGCCCCCCCCCAGCCCACCCGGGACACCCCCCCCACAGCTGGAACAGCTGGCGAAGGGCACGGCGGGGCGGGGGCACCGCCGGCATTGCCGAGGGAACAATTCCTCCTGGGGGGCCCCGTTGCAGCCCCGCAGCCCAGAGCACAGCCCTCGGCTCTGCTGCCCCGCCGTGTCTCAGCATCCTTGGACCCCGGGACAAACGGGGGGAAACCAAAGATGATTTGCTGTTGTGCAGCGAGGCTTTGAAAGTGCCGGATTTCAGATGCCGGAGGGAATGGCATTGTCCTTGTGAAACAGCTTGAGTGACCCGAGGAGTGAGGAGCAGGGTCTCTCCATCCCCTCCGTGGGTGGGGAAATCCGCAGTCCCCGTTACCCCACTGTGGTACCCGGTGCCATGAGTGGGGAGGACACAGGGATGGAGGGATGGGCACAGCCCCAGCTGCCCTGGGACGCGTCCTGCCCCCGCTCCCCCGTCCTCGTCCATCCCACCCCATACACGTAGGAAATCGGTGCCCAGCTCACACCCACGTGTGGGGTGCTGGCTGTGCTGTCACAGCCAACACACCCCACAGGGCTGCAAATAATAAACACCAGTTTCTCTCATTTTGGTGCTACTTCACACTGAAAGGACCAAAATAAAAAATGTAAAAGCCTGTCAATGGTTTTTCCTTCCCAGTCCCTTGACCCACCTTGGAAAGTGTTAGTCATTGAGCTGAAGTGGCTGAATAAGCTGCAACTGGAAAAGAGGTATTTTCTCCACAGTCAGGAAGGGCTAATTCCAGCACAATCCCAAAACTGAGGACGGGGAAGGAATGTGAGCAGCCCTGGACTGACCCTGGGTGTTCAGCCCTCAGCAGTTCCATGCCCTCAGCAGGCAGGAGCATCCTCAGCAGGGCTGGCTCAGGAAGGGGAGACATTCACTTTGGAGGGGCGGTTTATTCTTGCATCAATATTTAGGTAAAAACTGTCTGGAGGAACTATTATAAAAATAATTAGGTTGAGGTGGGGAAACCACCAGGAAAAATAGTGGCATTTGTGTTTTAACTATTGTACAGAATTTTTGCCTTTTGAGAGAGAAAAGACGTTTTTGACAGACGTTAAGTACTCTGAACCAGGGCCTGGAGGGACAGGACAGGGGGAATGGCTTCCCACTGCCAGAGGGCAGGGATGGATGGGATATTGGGAAGGGATTCCTGGCTGGGAGGGTGGGCAGCCCTGGCACAGGTGCCCAGAGAAACTGTGGCTGCCCCTGGATCCCTGGGAGGGTCCCAGGCCAGGTTGGACGGGGCTTGGAGCCCCCTGGGCTGGTGGGAGGTGTCCCTGCCCGTGGCAGGGGTGGCACTGGGTGAGATTTAAGGTCCCTTCCAACCCACCCCACTCTGGGATGCTTTGATGACTCCCTGAAAGCAGCTGCAGCAGTTTCACAGCCAGCACAGCTCAGGCTGTTTTTCTGTGTCGGTTTTTATGGCAAATTCAATGCCAACAGGAAAATATAAGTATGCCATAAAATTTTTATGACTTCATCCCCAAAATATCTCTAAAGCACCTTGTTTACATAAAAGGCACGTTTTTTAAGGCTGACTTTCAGGAGCAGTGTGTAGGCTGAGTGCACACAAAGGTGACCCAACCAGCCCCAGCCCAGCTCCTCTCCCTTGTGCCCTTTCCATGCACGGACACCATCCCATTTACTGCATCCAAAGTCCTCCAGAAGGGTTGAATCCAGCTGGATTTAAGCTGCCATGGGTCTTGCATAGACTCTTCTGCCACTCCTGCATTTTGTAAGCAAAACTAAGGATCAAATTCACACCTGCTTCCCTCTTTGGGGATGCCAGAGACAAGGCACCAGGACCTTGCCCCAGGAGCTTCAGGACCTTATTTTTCAAGAAACTTCCCGCCTCTCCTGCTTTTCAAGCCCCGTGTCCCATTGATTCTTTCTGTCTGTTCTCTGAACAGAGCTTAGCCAGTGAATTGCTCCTGAAGCTCAGAGCCAGCAGAGCCCTGAGTGAGGACTCAGCCACCCCGGCCAAGGGAGCTGAGATACCAGGCAGTGCTCCCCACTCCCTCCTGCCTGGTGGGAGCTTTTATGGTGTTACAGAAGCATCTCAGAAACCCTTCTAATACATTCAGATGCCACGAGAGGCAGGTCTCCACTGGCCAAAGGGAGGATGTTCCATCTCCCACTGCCAGGGCAGCGACTCGCTGGGGAGCGCTGGGACGGGGGTGGAACAAGAGGAGCTTTAAGGTCCTTTCCAACCCAAACCATTCCGTGATTCCATCTTCTTACTGGGTTTGTTCAGGAACAAACACCTTCCAAGTCCTCCAGAAGCTCCCACCAAATGGTGCTCTGGCTCCTGCAGAGGGCTGGAGGAGATTGCCTGGATGGAGCACCCTGAAGAGCAGGGCTGGGACAAGGGACACAACACAGCACCCAGATCCCTCAGTGCTTGAGGGGGACTTGACATGATGATCAACCCACCACCATGAGCCACCAGACCTTGGCTCCTGGGATGTATGCCAAATACTAAAACACAGGGAATTCTGCTGGAGCTGAAGCTGTGGAGGCACCTCCACAGGGATGTCCATGGGTTTTGGCCCACACTGAGCCCTGGACGAAGGGGAGACCCCCCTGACTCACAGCAAGGACATTCACCTTGGCTCTACCCCCTGGGCTCACACCGAGTCACACCAGAGCGTTTTCTTCTCCTCAAAGACAATCAATTCCTTATCAAACAGCTTCCACAGAAGGCGTTTTATAATGTTAGTCTAAAATAAAAATAAACATGCTCAAAATGCCGATTGGATTTCAGTGAAGCAGCCAGGCTAAAATAATACATTTTAAATGTCTTAAACTGTGCACTTCACAAGTAATTAAATTAGCAGCGTTCCTGCACGACGACTTCCCTTCCATCCATTTAAGCATCAGATTAAAGTTGTCAGGCAGCCTTTAGATGGAAAATACCACGCTGCAGGGAAGGCTCTGGGAGGAGAAGAGTGGGCCGGGGTGAGTTTTAGCAGCTGGTGGGTCAGGGACCTGCTCCAGCCACTGCTGCGAGCCGGGGAGGTGCCCCACGCAGGGCACAGCCACCCACTGCCACTGCCTGGAGAGGGGTACAGGGCTGGGTGGCACAGGAGCTGCAGGGCTGTGACAGCCACCCACGGGTGACGGGGACATCCACCTGCAGGTGACAGGCACGTCCCCCAAGGGGAGATGGGACAGCCACCCATGGGTGACAGGGCCAGGCACCCACACTGCTCCGTGTCCCTGTGGGACTCGCCCCCACCCAGCACCACGGCATTATTGAAAAGCTTCCTTAAAATATCATCAGTTTGCTTCCACTGAAGCAGACTGCCATGAGCCTCGTGCTCGTGGAGCTCCCCTCGTCCTTGAATTCCATGCTGTTCTCCTGAGCTCAGCTCTCTCCCTCGGGATTAAGGTGGGGGGGTGGGAACGGATGGCAGAGCAAGCCCCGGGTTCTGGCTGTGCCCAGTGCTCCCAGTGCCACCAGCACTGTGGGACAGTGCTGTCCCAGTGTGGCACTGAGGCTGGGCACCAGAAATCTCCTTGCCTGCAGACAGTGCAGCTCTGGGCATCGCTGCCCTGGTGGCAAAGCCACAGAGGAGAGCCAGGAGCAGCTGGGAGCAGCTGGACAGGTTCTGCAAAGCAAAGACAACTCTGCTTTATCTGACACCTAGAAGGGGAGATCCAGTTCCAGTGCTTACACTAGCCCAGACACCTGCAAAGTCCTTATTTATCATGGAATTGTGGAATTGTTTCGGTTGGAAAGACCTGGAAGAAGACTGAGCCCCACTGCTAACCCAGCACTGCCATGCACCAAGGAGGAGCAAGCCAGGGAGGAGCGTAGCCCTGCCAAACCCCTTGCACTGCCCTGTTTTCAGAGTTTAAGTGGTAAATAAATGTGTATTCAAACCCAAGGCTGGTTTAACACTGCAATGTCAAGCACAGCTTTTGCATCAATGTGATGGGATGAGGCAAACCCAGAGCCCCCCAGCCTCGGCCTCACCTCCCAGCTACAAACTCCTGGGGAGCCCCTGGGAGTCTGAAGGCAGCACAAACCAGCAGATGCTGTTCACTCAAGTGGCTCCTTTTCCTCCCCCTTTGAGTTATTCCTGCCTCCTTTGTAGCCATTATAAGCTACAGTCCTGGGGGGAGAAGCATCGTGAATTCAGTGTAAATCCATTCTGTACACCCGGTTAATCTTAATTTGCAGCAAGAAAATGAAGATCAGATGATGAGACATAAAAGTTAATCTGATGTGGAGAGCTACTGAAATAATACGGAACTTGACATCAAAATAATTGTTCCATTTGCATGTGAGAGTTTAAAACTTCTCATAATTGCAGCAAGGCTTAAATAAACCACAGATTCCTAAACATGTGAGGTAGTTGTTAAGGTTAGTGCTTGGAAAAAGAAAGGGAACGAAAAAGAAGACAAAAGTACTGGAATGCTGCTAAGAAACACCTTTCACTTACAGCCCTTGGAAAGCACAAGAGATTTATCTTCTGTTCCCGGTGGGATTTTGCAGCCCAAAGTGACCTGTCTGTGTTTCCCATCAGGCTGGGAGGTGGGTTTCCCTCCTCCAAGCCCATGTCTGTGGCACAGGGTCAGGGGCACCACGTGCTCTGCGGGGCCATTCCAGCGTCAATAATATCCTGATTCTACCGAGGGAATTAGCATTTCAATAAAAGCATTGCCATCGTTGCTGCCAGGCCCTGGGTGACCCGGGTGTGCTCAAAGGAGTGGAAGAAACGCCGGCGCTGGCGCAGGAGAAGGGTCTGACGGTGATCACACGGCTCAGCCACGGCTCTGGGTCTTTGCAGGGCTCTGATCCCCCAGGCAGAGATTCCTCCTCCTCCTCCTCTGTGAGCACTTGGCAGCTACGCCAGGGACCTCTGCAGGGAGGGGGAATGGCTGAGGGATGTTCTGTGGAATCACAGAATCCTCGCGGGTCTGGAAGAGACCTTAAGGACCACCTCGTTCCACCCTCTTCCACACCTTCCACCAGCCCAGGCTGCTCCAAGCCCCATCCAGCCTGGCCTTGGACACTTCCAGGGGTGGGGCAGCCACAGTTTCTCTGCCCACCCTGTGCCAGGGCCTTACAGGTAAGAATTTCTTCCCCGTGTCCAATCTAACCCTGCCCCCTGGCAGTTTCCAGCCATGCTTCCCAGGAGCACCTTGTCCCTTCTCCCCATCCTGTTGCTCCTGGGAGGGAAGGTGCTTCAAGCTCCTTCCAGGTTGGGTCCTGGCAGCCCATACCACCAGAAGGTTTGAGTTAATCACAGGATTGAGAGTTCTATAATTGTTACACACATTCATTGTGTTTGCCAGCAGATGCTTATTTAGGCAGAGAGGTGGGATGAGGAATTCTTTGTGCTGCGGTTATTTTCACGGTGCATTTTAACCCTGTGAGTGGTGCACAGAGCCAGCGGAGAGCTGCTCTGGCCCTGGGTAGGTCGGGTTCTCAGCTGGCTCCAGGAGGGAGGGGAGAGCCACCCCTGTGGCTCCCCGGGAGCAGCACGCCCACCGCTGAGCTGCGGTGCATGAACAGCTCCCTTAATGCGCTCTGACAACAACCCCCGGGCTCGGCACACGGAGGGAGAAACGCCTCAAACAGCTGAGGGGCTTTTAGCCTGCAGCACGAAACGACCCCCTCTGGAATGTGGCCAGGGCACTGCCTCGGTGCCACCGGGGGTGGGGAAGGTCCTGTCGAGCAGCTGCATCCCGACAGGGAGCAGGAATAATTCCCAGTAAGGAAAGGATTGAGCGGGATCCCTGGGCTGGGCTCGCTCCAAGTGCAACACCCACACTCTGAGGTGGCCCCACTGCTCCTGCCCTCGGACACCTCCAGGGACGGGGCAGCCACAGCCTCTCTGGGAAAACCTGTGCCCCAGCCTCTCCACCCTCACAGGGAAGGATTTCCTCCTAAACTCTAAACTAAATCTGCCTCCTTTCCCAAGGGATGAAGAAGAAAGCAAACTTTGCTTTTCAAGGTTTGACTGCCCAGATCACCTTTATGTAATTCCAGCGTCAGTAGTTTTCCTTCCACAGATTCCTCCTTGTACCTTCACCATCCTCAAATGTTCATATCCCCCCAAATTTGAAAACAACGCTGGGGAGGGAAATGACTGTTTTCCGCCCTTCCCTCTTCCCCCTTTTGTCACTAGTTTTTCAGATCTTTTATTACCAACATTAATAACAGTCCTCAAATGAAGGAAGGTTCTGGCCCCATCGAGTGGGAAGGATGGGTTTGCCCTCCAGGGACAGTTCCTGGCCTCTCCAGGCCCTGTCCAGGCTCCACTGACTATTTACTGCACCAATTTGCCTTTGCAGATAAAATTTTTCTTTAGGCTCACGCCAGAGTTAATGGTCAAAGCTGCCTCCATCAATTATGTATGACCACAAATAGCCAGTTGTGCTCAGTAAATTGGGTCCCTCGTGCCTGTGCCCGGGCAGGGCTCACTGGAGGGCTATTTCTGATCTGCTGACGGCCCCAAATCGGCCCTGCAGCGACTGAGCCGGCATGGCCGAGCTCCTGGCACGGCCTGAGCACCCAGCTGGCTCCTGGGCTGCTCTGGGCAAGGCTTTGCCCCGCTGAAGGTGGGATGCAAAGGGGCTGGGATCATAGAATCATGGAATTCTGCAATGGTTTGGGCTGGAAGGGGCGTTAAACATCATCCCATCGCACCCCCTGGCACAGGCAGGGACACCTCCCACCAGCCCAGGGGGCTCCAAGCCCCATCCAACCTGGCCTTGGACACTCCCAGGGATGGGGCAGCCACAGCTTCTCTGGGCACCCTGTGCCAAGGGCTCACCACCCTCATCGTAGAAAAACTTCTTCCTAATGTCCAGAGTCAGTACGAGGACAGGAATGCTGGTGCCAGTCCCGGGCTGAGAGGTTCCCTATGGCAGCGCAGCACATCCCAAATAGTCCCCAACACCAGGACTGGGGCTGGATGCACTTCACTGAAAACAATGCGAAAGAAAATATGGCAAGTTAGGAACGAGCAGAGCCAAGGCTGTGACCTCTGCATGGTCCAAAGCAGGTGGAGGCCCGGACTGCCATCCCTCCTCCCTGCTGTGCATCGCAGGGATGCCAAACCACATCCTTTGTTTCCAGCAGTGGTGCAGCAGATTGCAATTTTCCAAGCCAAGTGCTGCAACTACATAATTTTCAAAGGAGGGTTTCAAGTGGTCCCAAATACTCTCCCCGAGCATCTGGGCAGGCTCCCCAGTGGGACTCAACTGGAGCATTAAAAAGGATAAAAGGCAGCAGCCCCCTCCCCGCTCTCCTCGGGCAGGAGGAGGCAGCCGAGGCTGTGCCCGGCAGGCACAGCACAGGTGATGCCTGCGAGGTGCCGAGGCCACAACCCGGCAGGGAAGACACAAAACTCAAAGCCCTTTTGCCGAGGCAAAGCCGAGTTCGCTCAGGTGAGCGCCGCGGGGCCGCACCTGAGTCCTCGCGTTCGCAGATGTTCCCGGGCGAACAGATTCACTCCCGCAAAGTTCTGCCTTTCACATTCCAATTCGGTCCCTGCGCTGGAGCCGAGCCAGAAACATGAAAAGCCCCCGATGCGGCTCCTCTCCCGCCCCCACCCCTGTCACAGGCGCTGCCTCTCCCTTTCCATAACCCCACGGGAGCGCCGGGCTCAGCAGCCGGGCAGGCACCGGGCACGGCCCCGCCGGGCACGGCCCCGCCGGGCACGGCCCCGCTTCCAGCCTGGGTCGAGGGCCAGCAGAGCCGCCCTGGCGTTTGGAGCAGCTCACGCTGCAGAGCTCGGCACCAAGGACACAACTCAAGCAGAAAATGAATTGGGAAGGACTTCAGATGTGAGGGAGATGAGGAGTTTGCAGGATTATTGTCGCAGGCGCTGGGAAAAGCCTTTGGCTTCTTCCAGTGCTGGGTTTCCCTGGGATGGAGGAACCAGCCCGAGACGAACATGAAATACCAGCTCCGTGGTATTCCCGAGTGAAGGTGTCCTCCCTAAGAAAAGGCTGTCGCGACTCAGCAGTGCTGCAGCTGAGCCTGAGGGTTACTCAGCTCTTCCTCCAAATTCCCCTGTGCTGCTTCTCTCGGGGTGGGGGGTGGAAATCAGCTCTGGATATGCAGAGATTTGGGCGCAGAAACGGGGATTAGTCATAAAGATAAAACCTCAGCCTTGTCACCAACGAGCTGCTATTCCCGGTGCAATTCCCAGGTCTGGGGCAGCAGAAGCCGAGGGAGTGCCAGGGCTGTGCTAACTCCAGTGGGACAATCCACCCCCACAACACAAACCTTATCTAGGAATTAGGCAAAAAGAACTCACAAAGGCCCAACTCTGGTGGCTGCAGGAGCAAGGAATTGCAATTACCCGGCGTGTTGGTGCACTGATAGCGCTGGGAGCCCGGGGGAAATCAGCAGGAAAACTGCTGGCAATTAGCACACGGAGTCCTACACCCAGGGAGGACAAGGCACGACCTGGTAACAGATCGTGCTCTGAATGACACCATCAAAGACACACCTCTCCCAGGTGAACTTAGGTGCAAAACTGAGGCAGTGACAGGGCTGCAGGAGGGGTGAGGGGTCACAGGAGAGCCTGGATCCACTGCTCCACCGGGAGGCTGATTGAAGGACAAGTTACATGGATTTTGAGAGTCACCTGTATTCAGGCAAGACCCGCTGCCATCCCCCAAATACTGCCGTCCCTGCAGGACAGACTGCAGCACCCGGGAGCCAGGATACCCCCTGGACACCGACCCTGCCATGGCACCCTCAGCTGGGACCTGCCTCCAGGAGGTACTTATTAATCAGAATTTCTGCCCTCGCTGCAGGTCACTATGGACTTCTGTACCAACATGGTGCCAGGAGCATGCAATGCTCCTGCTGAAAAGTTGGTCATGGCCAAAGGACAGGACCAAGCAGCTGGAAAGGCTGGGCTTCCACACAGGCAAAACCTCCCTGCCATTTATCAGCCATTCTAGCAACTCACAGAAAATTATGTCTGAGCACCCCATTCACCCTCCTTCCAATCTGTGCTGTCCCTGGAGAGTTAATACTGACATTTTTCAAGCTGCAGGATGGCTCAAGCCAAGCCCTGTGCTGACTGCACCACACCTGGACCCCTGTATGAGTGCTGAAACCAGTCTGGCTTTGCATCTGTCCCAGGACCTTAAAATCAGCATTAACACAAAAGCGCAGGCTCTGTCCCTGCTGCTCCCCTGGAGCAGGTCTGGCGGCACAGAGCCCTGATGTTCCCTGAGGGGCTGGGAAGCAGCACGGCTGGAGCTGCCCGGAGCCCTGTGCCCCTCACCCTGCCCGCTGAGCTCCCCCGTGCCAGCTGCCTCCAGCAGCAGCTCCGCCTCGGGCACGGCGTGCAGAGCATCCCAGGCTGGCCCCCACTCCCAGCGTCACCCACTCGTGGCCAAAAGGGACCCCTGGAACAGGCAAAAGCATCAAAGGCACACAAATCCTTCTCATTTCCAGCCCAAGGCTGCCCACACCGAGCACTTCAGACTTAACTCAGCCATTCCTTATTTTTCCTGCCTAGGTTAGGAGGAATAAGAGCCTGTGAGATGCAGGAGGCATTCCAGAAGAATGCCCGAGATTTTATTTTCTGCATTCACCTAAAATTGGCTTTGATCTCATCCTCCCCAAATGAACCAGGTGAGAAGTCAGTGAGCCACCCCCACAGTGGAATGGTACCTAAGGCAGGCGTCTCTGCTCCACACAACATACTGCAAACCAACTTTCCCTGTCCAGCACCAAACATGCTTTGCTAATTGATTTTTGTGCTCATTAGCACCAATAGTAGTTATATCGAACACTTAATAGAAACCATCTTACCATCACTGTCACTAATTCACAACGTTGTATGGAATCTACCCAGGCAAGTGTTTTGGTTTGGGTTTTTTTGTATAAAATCATAAATGCATATGCCTGCAAAAACATCAACACCCAACAGCTATTCAGTTACGCCCAAGTTTAAAAATCTATTAATAACCTGAGGGCAGAGCTCCTCTGCAAACCCAGGTGCATCCAGGCAGGCAAAGTAAAGAGCTATTACACTGCAAGGGAACAAAGACCGAGACCGTGCCCATACCTATATTTCATGCCCGTTTGCTTTGCGGTGGATTCTTTTAATGAAATGTGGTGCTGGGGGGTGAATGTCCCCAAACTGCGAGCGATAATAGCCACTGTCCGAAATTTTGCCCGGGCTGCATTCACTACGTTCGGGGTCGTGGTGTTCTGCTTGCTGATGAGCCTGTCTTCACCATTTCGACTCTTCAAGTTGTGGTCTGTGCAGGCGATGGACACTTGCATCGCGCCCGCGGTGCCCCGTCAGTCCCGGGCCGGCTCTGGGGCTGCCCCACCAGCGCGGGGGGCTCCGAGCGCCGCCGAGAGACCCCCGGCCTCGGGCTGCCGGACACGGCGGGGCAGCGGGACCGTCCGTCCGGGAGAGCCGGGCCGCGTCCCCTCGGTGCCGGCAGGAGAGAGCCCCCGAAGTTGGCGGAGCGGCCGCACGGGCAGCGCTGTGCCGGCTGCGGGCTGTCCCTGGCGATGCTCGCTGCCGCTCAGCCAGAAGCATCCATGCAGTCAGGGGCTGCCCGAGCGCCGCTCCTTCATGGTGAGCGCCCCGCAGCCGCTGTGTCTCTCTGCAGCCTCCTGGCCGCCGCTTTTAAATCGCTGCGGGCATTCTGCGAGCGCTGGCTCCGGCCGCCGGACCGCCGAGTGCTGAGCGGGCACCGCCGTCCCTAAGGACGGGCAGCATCCATCGGTGTCCTTCCCAGCCGTGCAGCCCGCGATCCCCCCGCCAGCAGCCTGCGGGAGGGATGGGAAGGACGGGAGCGGCGGGCCTCCTTTGTGCTCAGAGCGAAGGCAGGCAATTCAGGCAGATCCGCCCGGAAAAATCGCTGCCGGCATCGCTAAGCGAGGAGAGCGCTTCTATAGCGGGGGTTAGAAGGGGTTAATTATGGGGGAAAGGAAAAAAATAAGGCGGAGGGGGAGAAAGATCGCTCTGCTCCAGTGTGTGAGGGAGTTAACGCGTTAATCCCGTGTTCCTGGCACCCGGAGCCGCCGCCTGCAGCCCCCGACTCGCAGCAGGGCCGGGGTTAATCCCTGCTCCCCCAGCACCGCCAGTGGAATAAACCGCAGCGCAAAGGCTTTGAAGCAAAACCATCCCCATCCCTCGGAGAACCATCCCCGTCCATCAGCAAACGATTCCCATCCCTCGGCAAACCATCCCCATCCCTCGGCAAACCATCCCAATCCCTCGGCAAACCATCCCCATCCCTCGCCGCAGCCGGAGCCCACCCTGCGGGCAGTGCCAGCTCTGCCTTGGGGCACCGAGGGCAGGGGCAGGCGGTGACCCCCGGGCCGGGCGGCTGTCCCCGGAGCGGTGGGAGGGTGACCAGGGCTGGGGCGTTTGGGGTCCCCCCCGGACCCCTCTCTGTCACTGCCACCCAGCAGAGCGACCCTGGGGGGAAGAAGGGAGTGGGGGGACAAGCAGTGGGTCTCTGGGGGTGCAGCCCCACAGAAGAGGGTGCCCACGGGGTGAGTGTGGGTGGCAGTGCTGAGTGGGCAGGTGGGAGAGGGCAGGGTCACCCGTGGTCCCCTCCCCACACTGCACAGGCCACGGGAAATGGTCCACATGACATCCCACTCGTGAACGTGCCCCAGACTGCTGGGGGGCTTTGGGGGCACCTCTGGAGCTCCTCGTGCCCACCTCCCACTCACTGCCCGCCCCTGAGACCCCTGACCCCTTGAGCTGTGAGCAGCATCAAAGCCCGAGCACGCCACCCTCCCATAACGTGCCAGGCTTTTCCTGCCCAAGGCACCCAAAGGTGGAGCAAGAGCAGTGGCAGAGAGAAGCTGGGGGTGCTGGTGGGGTGACCACAACCTGTTTTGAGCTCAGGGTGACAAACCCTTGATCCCCTGTCCTACAGCAGGGGCACACCAGGGTTCCCTCTGCTGCACGAACCCCCTTACCCGCCCCATCCTGCCGAGGAGGGGGAGTGTGAGAGCGGCTGGGTGGGCAGCTGGCAGCCAGCTAAGGCCACCCACCACCCCGTGACAGGCTGAACAGCCCCCGACGAGCTCTGCAGTTCCTTCATCTGATGGCTCATTAACAGGTACCCAGCACAGTCCTTTGAGGATGGAAAGCATTAATTCAGAACAAAGAAAGTCGCTTTATTATATTTTCCGAAAGCTGATTAACAGTTAATCATGCAGCAGACCCACAAACTCGCAGCTGTGAGTGGTCTCCTGGCACTCACCCTCAGACAGGGGTTTTGAGGGAGCAGAACCCCTTGGAGAGTGCAAGCACCTCATCAGTGAGTCAGTGCTACAGACGAACAAACGCTGTAAATACACAGCAAAGAGTGTGGCACCGGGGGAGCACAAGCCATGAGGTCACTGACACCAAGGTGCCCCCAACCTCCAGGACATCCTCCAGCTCTCTGCTGGACTGGGAGAGGCAGTTGGAGCGCTGCTGGTGGCACCCGCAGGGCTCTTCACCCACCTGGCTTTTGGAGCCCAGCTTTGCTTTTCAGAGCCCAAAGCAGGACTGACAAACCCAGGAATATTTCCCCCTCTGATGTCTCACATACTCTTGCTGGAAATATGTCACAGATATTTCAAGATATATTTTTACCTCTCATTCTGTATGTGTCTGGAGAGTTCCCACTGCAGCCAGCGCTGCAAATGCTTTGATTTGGTCCTGGGGACATGCCCAGGCCACTGTCACCCAGGTCCTGGTCACCTGGGGTGGCAGGGGAGGGCGGGGGGGCCAGAAAGGGACAGTCACGTTCTGTGCTGGCACATTGCACAGGACATATTAACTCAAGCCGCTTAACTTTGGAAGGGTTACAGTCTCTGCCAAAGAAATATGTATTTAAATATGGGATTTATTTCATTTCCCTGAGCAAGATAATCACTTCTAGACTAAAACGGTGGAGTAACATAATTTTGTGTCATGAAAATCCTGAGCTTATAGAGGAGGAGGGATGTGACAGCCCTGGCAGAGGACAGGGTGGGGGCACAGTGGCCACTCTGGCCCAGCCCTGAGCCCGTGGCCAGGCTCTTGTGATGCCTCAGAGCCACCAGACTGCTGCACCGAGATGCCCCTGTGCACTTCCCTGAGGAAGACAATCACTCATTAAATAACTTGCTCAAAATGCTTCATCAAGCAAATCCGTTCTGTGACCATCCTGTGACCTCCACCAGCCCCATCCCTGGAGCTGCTGCATCCACCCATGGGCCAAATGAAGAGCCAAAGAGGCCCCCAGCACACAGGATGCTGTGGGGCAGCATGAGCCCAGGAGCTGCTCTGTGGCTCCACCACAAACACACATTTCGTTGCCCTGCACAGTCTGTCTCTGTGCCCAGGACCTTGCAGGGGCAGGATGACACACAGCACTGCAGTGAGCAGGATAGAAACCTCCAAAAACTGAAAAATGCTTTTTCCAGCCCAGGTCAGATCCTGCAGAGGCACAGGAGTGTTCTGGGGTCAGGCACAGCACAGGCTGGTGATGGAGAAGCCCTTCCCAGTGCTCCAGCAGGGACTCTCTGCTCCTGGGTCAGCACAGCTCTGGCTGCAACCGGAGCAGGAATGATGCTCCTGCAGCCCAAAATATGAACATGAACCAAGGTCCTGCAGTCTGAGCTGGGGGAAACATTGAGAGCTGCTGCAGGCTCTGCCTGGGCACAGTTCAAACAGAGCACGCTGCTTGCTGCTTCCTTTTTACTTTAAATTTCATCTAATAGTCAAACAACTCAAATAATGATGTCAAGTCTGGCTGGAGATTTTATTTCTCCACAGCTTCAGTCACAGGCTGTTCTCCCATCCCTGCCCACGGCAGGGGGTTGGGACTAGGTGGTCCTTAAGGTCCCTTCCCTCCCAAACCATTCCCTGATTCCATGACACTTGGGAGCCCTGAGCCTGGTGGTGATCCCGGGCTGTTCTCACTGAGTCACAACATAATAAAGGTACTTTTTCACCCCATTTCAGTCAGAGGTTTATGTCCAGTGGCAGATACACTGTGGTGTTCGGCTGCAGGTTGTGGTGTGGAGGAGAGCTGGACACTGACCACCCACAGCCAGTTCCATAAACCCCCATTCCTGCATTCCAACCAGCAACCCAGGTCACCAGGAATGGTGCCATCCCAGCCTGTTTAAGTTCTTTAACTGAAGTTTTTCTACGTTGGGAAAAGACAACAACTTAACACAGCAGCAAATATAGCACTGGGCAGGGACAATGACAGTGGCTGCCTCACTCCTGGGAGTGTCCAAGGCCAGGCTGGATGGGGCTTGGAGCAATTTGGGATAGTGGAAGGTGTCCCTGCTTATTGCAGGCTTCGTTGCCTTTAAAGGCCCTTTGCAATCCAAACCATTCCCTGATTCTCTGCACCGGTCCAGGAGCTCAGCCAGGCTCCTGCAGAGGAGACCCCCCAGCAAACCCAGCACCAAACGGGGGCTTTGGGAGCAAAACCCAGCACAGCCCTCAAGCACCAGCACCTGCCTCTGCCCTGACAGTGTTCCCTCTGCCCTGACAGTGTTCCCTCTGCCCTGACAGTGTTCCCTCTGTCCTGACAGTGTTCCCTCTGCCCTGACAGTGTTCCCTCTGCCCTGACAGTGTTCCCTCTGCCCTGACAGTGTTCCCTCTGCCCTGACAGTGTTCCCTCTGCCCTGACAGTGTTCCCTCTGCCCTGACAGTGTTCCCTCTGCCCTGACAGTGTTCCCTCTGCCCTGACAGTGTTCCCTCTGCCCTGACAGTGTTCCCTCTGCCCTGACAGTGTTCCCTCTGCCCTGACAGTGTTCCCTCTGCCCTGACAGTGTTCCCTCTGCCCTGACAGTGTTCCCTCTGCCCTGACAGTGTTCCCTCTGCCCTGACAGTGTTCCCTCTGCCCTGACAGTGTTCCCTCTGCCCTGACAGTGTTCCCTCTGCCCTGACAGTGTTCCCTCTGCCCTGACAGTGTTCCCTCTGCCCTGACAGTGTTCCCTCTGCCCTGACAGTGTTCCCTCTGCCCTGACAGTGTTCCCTCTGCCCTGACAGTGTTCCCTCTGCCCTGACAGTGTTCCCTCTGCCCTGACAGTGTTCCCTCTGCCCTGACAGTGTTCCCTCTGCCCTGACAGTGTTCCCTCTGCCCTGACAGTGTTCCCTCTGCCCTGACAGTGTTCCCTCTGTCCTGACAGTGTTCCCTCTGCCCTGACAGTGTTCCCTCTGCTCCTGGAGCCAAAGGGTCCTGCCCTCCACACCCACAGCCAGGGCAGCCCCGGGAGTGGGGAGCTGCAGCAGGACAGCAAAGTGAGGGCTTCCAGGCTAGAGACACATCAAAAATATGGTTTCAGCCTTCATGAGAGAGTTTTAACCACAGTGGACGTTTTGACAGATGCTCAGTTAGGCTTTGCATGCCATGTCCTTGGATGGACCAGACCTCAGGAAATTGCATGGAAGCCCTGAAAACGCAGCTGGCAGCACCTTGAGGGCAGGATCCTGCTCCAAAAGCAGTGCCCTTGGAGCTTTTCCACCCTCTTTATTTTATCCAACAGCCCAGATCTGGCTGCAGCCACTGCAGCCTGTCCACAGTCACCTTCCAAAACCCAACAGAGACGCTGCAGGCAGCAGACTCCAGGACTGGCCTTCCCAAGGATGACCTCAGTGTCCTGTCCCAAACCCCTGGTTCTCAGACTCACACCTGTAATCCTGCAGCAGGACACACTCAGGGCAATTCCACCTTATGTCCCAATAAAAGTTTTACTGGGCCATAAGAGCTTTGATGACAGTCACAGCTGTGCTCCTGCTGGGCTGGCTCCCTCCCTCTCCAGAGCTGTCTGGGAACAGGTTTCCTGCTGGGATAATTCCCGAGGACTGCGGCAGTTCCGTCCCATCTCCCTAAATTGGGCTGATACGGACACCGGCGAGATAAGGGGCTCTGCCACCCTGGAGTGCCGGCATGAGGAGGCAGCTCCAACAGGTCTGCCCTGGCATTAATCCCAATTCAGAGGCAGGACGAGCTGCTCCAGCCCGTCCCAGGAGGGTCCTGTCGGAAGCAGCCGCGACAAACCCCGCAGCGATTTGCGGCTCTTTGGGATGTAACTAAACCCACCAGGACTGGGTCCCTCTGGTGACACTGCTGGAAGCGAGGAAATGAGCTGCGGAACAAAAGCTTATCGAGCCAACAGCCATCACATTTCCGCTGCTTTCACATCAAAAACTCCATTTGCATGTGTAATTGCACTTAGGAAAACTGATCAAACCCCCTATTAAACAGCGCTTAGTTAAAAGGCGTCGTCCTGGCAGGTTTTGAGCCAGGCTGGGGGCAGTGCCCAGCCCGGGTGCTCTGATGGCACCGGAGATCTGTCACAGCTCCCAGGGCTCCGTCCGCCCTGCAGGGCCCCAGAGTGGGAGAGCCCGGGGCAGGGCTGCTGTGCCCCCACGGCCGTGTGCTGAGGCTGGGCTGTAATAACCACAGCAGAGCAGCTGCTCCTGCCCCTGGATCCCTGGGAGTGTCCCAGGCCAGGCTGGACGGGGCTTGGAGCACCCTGGGCTGGTCTGGAAGGTGTCCCTGCCCATGGCAGGGGTGGCACTGGGTGGGCTTTGAGGTCCCTTATAACCCAAAGCAGTGTGGAATTCTGTGACTCTATGAAGCCATGAGCAAAATTCCACCTGATCTCCAATCTCCCCAGGTACTCCCAGCACCCAATTGCCAGCCCTGCACTGGGTGGGGGAGCACCCACTGAGAGCCACCAGCACGCCCAGTACAGCCCCAGCACCGAGGGGGCTGCTTGCCAGCAGAGAGCTCTGCTCCAGCCAGCTCTGTGCAATATCAGATAAATCCTGGTTTAAATGCCAGGGGAAGGATCAATAGTGTGCCCGAGCCCCGGAGCTCCCCGGGTCTCACAAGCAGGGTGGAACCACCGGGTGCCCAATTCAATTAACAGGTCGCTTGTCCCTGAGAGTGGAACACCCCCTTAATGGGGCCTATTGCCCATTAGCTGCTGTATCCCTGCTCCAAACCAGGGAATTCAATTTTTCCCTGCTATCTATTCCATTTCTCAGCTGACTGAAAGCCAGTGGCTCACATGAAGGGCTCCAGAAATCACCATGATATTGATGTACTGTGCTACAGCGAGCACTTGATGGTCTGTAAGGTCCCTTCCCGCCCAAGGCATTCTGAGATTCAATGATTAAATATGATTAAAACACTTAGAGCTGCACAAAGCTTCATTGCACAGTGCAAGAGGTTTTATTGGTTTGCTTTTCCCCCGCAGCTGAGGCTGGAGCCCCTAATTCAGGTCTCCCAGTAACTGAGCATCCCCCCCAGGCCCAGAGGAGAGGAGCATCCCTGGCAGCAGCAGCAGGACCCAGCAAGGGTTGTTGTGCCGGTTCCTGGCACAGAAACGCTTTTCCCTTTTGCCACACTCAAGTTCTAGTCTGTGCACACAGAAAATGCAGGTTTTCCCCAGGAGCTTTGCATCACCTGGTGGATAAATGTATTCTGAACAAAGCTGTGTTCTTCCAGCTTGGCTGTGCTTGTTGAATAGTGGATTTTAGGCAATTATGTACAGTGCTCTGTTATCCACACACGTCAAACCTCACCCAAGCATTGCTTGTAACAGCTTAAAGCTCTACATTAACTTCCACGCAGAAATATGTTGCTGAGGCGTCGATTTTGGATTCTGGATAACACCCAACTCCGTGCTGTCCTTTTCTGGGACACACTGGAGCAGATGGGGGAGTAATTATCATGCAATAACTTCTGATTCTTTGAGATGAGCTGGCAGAGGGTCAGAATAAAGATGAGCTACAGCAGACGGGGTTATTTGGAAAACCCTTTTCCAGTGGATACCCCTTTATCAAATGTGCCTCCCTCTCAGGAGCCTTCAGTTTTCACCCCCCTCCAGCCAGTGCAGGGACTTGCCCTCTCTGTGAGCAACTCCATGAAGGCCAAGTGTCTCCAGCAGGCATTATCTTACATAAGTCACCAACTGAATAACAAGCACTATTAAAATATCAAATATCACCTTCCCAAATAGCATTTTTCAAAGAAGAATTTTAATTCTTCTCCTGAGAGTCTCTCTTTCAGCTGCAAGAGCTTTTCTAATTATTAAAGTGAGTGACACAGGATACAGATGCCATCAGCTGCTTCCAGCAAAACCGGCACACGACCTCAGTGCTGTGCTGAAGACAAAGCTCTCCACACTGACCACCAGCCCTAAAGAATGAGGCACGTGCTGGAATTAATCACTGAGGAGAATTAGCACATCACCCAGGACAACACCATTTGCTGAAATCCAGCAGATTACTAAGGAGTGATCGTCAGCCCAATTAATTTTATTGTTGCCTTTTCACTCTGCCAGGCTCCTCTTCGGGGAAGGGACAGGGTAAAACCTGCTGTGTCAGCACTTCCTCTGCCACTTAGTCACCAGCCTACACAGCCCGTGAAAAACCGGCATTTCAGGACCTTCTGGAATCTGTTTTTTTACTTGGGCAGAGGTGGGCAGAGCACTCTGCTGCCAGGCAAAGGCCAGGGACTGTGGGGACTCTTCAGCTCCCTAATTTCCCTTTGCTCTTTTCTCTTCCAGAACCCTCTCCAAAGGCTTTTAACTTTGGGGTTTTAGGTACTCAAAGCAAGAGTGTGATGTACCTCAGAGCAGCATAATGTCATGGAATGGTCTGGCTTGGAAGGGACCTCAAAGCCCATCAGTGCCCCGCCTGCCCTGGGCAGGGACACCTCCCACCACCAGCCCAGGGTGCCCCAAGCCCCGTCCAACCTGGGCTGGGACACTCCCAGGGATCCAGGGGTGAAGTCCTTTTAATTAATTAAGTGCAAGGCACTGTCCAGTCTTCCTGTGACCTCCAGGCACTGCCAAGCACTTCCAAGCCAAGGATTCTCTGTACTTCCCAGGCTTGGTGCTGGCTGGGCAAGTAGTCCCTGGTCTCCAAGCACATCCCAATCGGAACTGAACATCCACTCTCATACTGGAATGGCGCCCATTTAATTAACAAAAAGATTTGCAAGAGGATCATTACTTACTGCCAAATGCATAACCGCTCATTAGGCCCTCAGGGGAAATGAATAATTACTCCTGCAATCTACAGATTGTGTCTTTTTCTGCAGAGAAAAACGTGCCTTTCATCCTCCCATCTGGGGAAGGGCAGCCGAGGGCTGGGGGTGGGGAACCCTCACCCTGCTGGTGACTGAACCAGAGGGATCAGCTGCCCACAACAGCCTCGCTCTGCCTGTTTGGATTCTCCAAGGACCTCCCTGTACTTCACCAACAGCCTGGGAAAAAATAGCAACCACACTATGGGACTCCTGGTAACGCTGGGCCGGCTTAGCGAGGCTTTCTGGCACGGAGATAGAGCCAAGCAACTACGAAAATACACTGAAAACAAGGAGAAAAAGCTTCTCAGGCAGTGGCAGGTCTGCACAGGCCCTTTATCCATGGAAAAGCTGCCTTTCCTGCAGGCTGCCCCCTCCCCAGCAGCTCCGAGCTCAGCAGGGGCAGCCCCACTGCCCACACCTGGGAGGTGCAGAACCAGGGGGGTGCTCACCTCAGCACAGGGGAGGACACACAGTGAGAAAAACACGGTTCAGTCGAGCCTTTTAGCTGCGATAAAAGCAACTTCTGGCACAGAGAGGTGTGTAAAGAACAGCCCTGCTGAGCTCCAGCCCCTGCTGAGCGGGCAGGGTGATGCTGCAGGTCCCAGAGCCCTCTCTGGCCAGGCTGCCCGGGGGGGAGGAGAGGCAGAGCTGCAGGAAGCACCCAGGAATGCTCTGGCTGCACCCAGGAATGCTCTGGCTGCACCCAGGAATGCTCTGGCTGCACCCAGTGTTCCCTAGCACAGGGCACCACAACGTGTGAGGGCAGCCCCATCCCGTGGGGCAGCCCCAGGAGCTGGCACCCATCAGAACCCACATGGCCACCCCCTTCCCAAGCCGGCAGCTGTTTCCTGGGGCTGGAGTCCCTCTGAGGAGGAGAACCCCAATCCCACAGGAGGGCTCCCTGCGCCCAGCACTGCTCCAGGAAAATTCACCTTCGCTGGAATCCTGTTGCAGTGTTGCAGCTTCTCCTCTCAGACACTTGCTCCGATTCTGCCGAACTTCCTGAGGTCCATTTTCCCACTCCCAGCTCTCAGAAGGGCTCTTTTATCCTAAAAATTTTGCCTTGGGAATCTGGACAAAAGCTTGGACAAAGAAATTGCATTTTCAGGGAAATTTCCCTCTTTACATTACCCCGATCTTGCAAGCCCTGCAAATTCTGACTGCAGTGAAAACTCACTGCTAACAATTATCAGTGCACCAACGAGAATTAGTAACCAGGAGAGACAATCAGAGCCTTCTCCAAGCATGGACTGGGCCGTGGTCCTCTGCTGCTGGGGATGGAAAGGGGGATTTTCTGCTCTTCCTGGGAGAGCTGCAGGGGGAGGGATGGGCACAGGGCTGGAGCAGCAGGGAGGGTGAAAGATTACGGACTTCAGCAAACCAAAAGAGTTGCTGCTGCATCAGTTTTGATTTGTATTGAAGATCAAAATTCATTTCTGTTGCACCTGAACCACGCCCACCTGCCAGAGCACACAGCAGGGCTGCTGGCACAGCCTGGCATCGAAGCTGACCTCTCAGAGCCTGAATTTACCATCAGTTCCTAAAGGATGGAGCCTTGACACAAACCTGGAAGCCACAAGAGGAGGCTTTGGTGGTCTTTTCCTAAATTCAACCCCTCCCGAGCAGTTTGGGTCAGGGCAGTGTGGGGTGATGTCCCCATCACAGCAGGTCCCAAAGGCAGCCCAAGGACTCCCACCCGAAACCTCGCTTAGCCAAGGCCACGGGGGCTGTTTCACGGCAGGGCACAGACTGCAGCCTTCAAACCTGGCTATAAATACACCCAGGAATATCCCAGACTTTGAAGTCAGCGCCCTGGAGAGGTGCTGGCTCTGCTCTGCAGCCCTGAAGTGGTGCAGGGAGGAGGCTCAGCAGGAGCAGCTGCCCCAGGGCTGGGGCTGGCTCTGCAGCCACGCTCTGACAGGAGCAGGAGGGGTGGGGGGAAAGCAGCAAACCTGCAAATCGCTTCCTGCTGAGCAGCGGCTGGAGCAGCCGAGGGTTGGCTGGGATTTACTGCCGGGCTGGGGAACTGGGAGGGCAAAATCTGCTTGGTCTCGCCCACAAGCCAAGAACCTGCAGAATGGGAGCTTCTGACAGAAAGGTGGGAGTAGCTCTGGAAGTGCCAGCAGGCTGAGCCTGAGCTTGTACACAGCTTTGTGAGGACTTTATGGAGTCGTTATGGTGTAAACTTGGAAGGAACTCTAAAGTCCATCCAGTGCCACCCCCGCCGTGGGCAGGGACACCTCCCACCAGCCCAGGGGGCTCCAAGCCCCATCCAACCTGCCCTTGGACACTCCCAGGGATCCAGGGGCAGCCACAGCTTCTCTGGGTACCTGTGCCAGGGCTGCCCACCCTCCCAGCCAGGAATCCCTTTCCAATATCCCACCCATCCCTGCCCTCTGGCACTGGGAGGCCATTCCCCTTGTCCTGTCCCTCCACCCCTTGTCCCCAGTCCCTCTCCAGCTCTTGGAGCCCCTTTAGGCGCTGGGAGGATTCCAGTGGAAGCAGCAGGACCAGGAGCCAGCCCTGTGTGTGCAGCAGGAGCTCCTCCTGCAGAAACGCCTCGGGCAGTGGGGGCTGGCACCACCCGCAGCCACGGGCACCCTACAGGACTCACAGGGGATTTGTCCCTGCAGGGAGCAAACCCCACGCTGCCAACACCACACACCCCTCCAGGCATCCCCTGTTCCCAGCCCGCACAGCTCCCGTTTCCATCCCACCCTCCCCATCGGGGCGTGGTTTGGGTGAAGACCCCACAAAAATAACACCAACCCCAAGGAACTGAAATCTTTGGGGCGAGGCAGCCGTGGGAACGGGTGCCATCAGCACTGCACCAGGAGCAGCTGCGTGCTTTGAGCAGAGTGCAAAGGACTGAAAACCCACTTCTGACACGTGGCGGTGACTATTTAAAACAGGACACAGCTGGATGTGGCTCTATGGATCAACCTGCCCAGGAAACAGGGACAACATCAAGGCTGTAAGCTACATCCCATAAATGTAATGCAGCGGGGCTCCGGGAGGAGCAGATGAGGACGGGATTACGGCGTGGGATTACAGGACCCCATCAAGAGCTCTCATATATTTTGCCATCTAAAGATTAGATATTTTAAAGCTTCAATGCACAGAATGAGCCTCACTAAGGGAGCCTGGAAAAGCAGATGTGGCAAAGGGATCGTTCCCAAATTCCCCTCTGTGGGGGTATAAACCCAACCCTACAAAAAGGGATAAGGGCTGATAAATGGGCTCTGTCTGCTCCCCATTAAACCCCACCTTGGTATTCAATACCTTGGATGGCCTTGGCTGATACCTGATAAGATCTTCAACACACTGGTACTTCCAGCATCCACAGGATCCCATGACAGGGAATTCCCTAATTCCATTACAGGATGCTGGGAAAGGATTTTCTGTTTTTAAACATGGTGTCCACAAATTCCATTTGCTCCTCCTGCCCCAGTTCCTGCATTGTGGGGGACAGCGAGTGACTGACCACAGGCTGTTCCTGATTTAAACACATCTGTAATCCTTGTCAATCATCTTTTCCCTAAGCTAAAAGCCTGATTAATCATCCAGTGCAGGGACAATCCCATCCCTCAGACCCCTCTGCTCTGCATAGCCCAGTTTGCTGTATCTGTTTGAGAAGGGGTGGCCAGAGCTGGCTGCAGGGTTTGGATGCCAGCTCCTCACATCTCCCATTCCAGTCAGGAAAGGGAAAAAGGGAGAAAAGAGTGGGGAAAAGGGAAAAGGAGAAAAGAGAAAAAAGAGAAAAGGGGAGAAGGGAACACCCTGCAAAAGGCTTCCTGCTGGCCATCGCTGCACAAAAGCTTCAGCATCACAACCCTGAATTCCCAAGGTTTAATCCACTTATCCAACCAAAGCAACAGGAACAGGTCAGAGCATCCCGGGGCTCTCTTGGGATGCAGGAACTCTGAGGGGCTTCCTGCAGGACACCCCAGGGGGGTCATACCAAGTGAACTGGGTTTGCCAGGGAGGAATTCACCTTCCTGGAGCAGAACCTCACTGCAATACAAACCAGCCGAAACACAAAGTCCTGCCCAGCTGGGAGCTGAGCTGGGGGTTGAGCCAGCAGTGCCTCGGCACTCCGTGACCTCCGTAAATACTTTCCACCCCAAACATTTGCCAACAGCATGTTTTGCGGAAGCTGCCTGGGTGCTTTTGCAGACATATATATACATATAACATTTCACCTCCAGGCTCTCTGGGTGCAGCTGCCCCAGCTCACAGATGCTGTTTAACTGTGAAGGAGCAGAATATTGAGAGGTTTTACAGCCACGGCTTCCCAGAGTGAGACAGACCTCAGGCCCCAGCGAAGTGTACATGGAAGGAAGCTGTGCAATGAATACCCCACGGGATAATAAGACACCACATTTGCTTTGTAAATGGAATTTTATCTCAGAGAAATACTATTCTCATCAAAAAAAAGGAGCCAAGCTCATCCACTGCTGCACTTTGGGTTCCTCTGTATTAGACTGCAATAAGCTGTATTGGCTAAAGAAAGGAAAAGGAACTGATCATCCTGTAAATGAACCAGCTTATAAGTATTTAGCAACTGTTTCTTGTTCACATTTCATTATTTTCTGCACATAATTAAATATTAATAAAAAAGTGGTTTATTGTGCCCTCCTTAGGCAGAACCTAAGGAGAGCTGAAGAAACACCTGGAAGGTAAAACAAGAGAGAGACAAGAAAACCTTCAAGCTCACAGTCAGACTAGAAGAGCCCTTGTACTTCTGGAAGAGCAAATACCCTGTGGAAACAGCATGTGGTGGCTGCTGGAGCATCCCTCCTCCCTGGAGCAGAGCCCTCCTCAGAGCCCCCTCTCCCCAGGACAAATCCCCTGGATCCATGGGAAGCACAATATGTTATGGCTGTTTCTGTCAGCTGTGAAAAATGCACACACTTAAAATGAAGCATATGCTCCAATCCATCAGCCTCAGCAGAAGTGAAGCACAAGCTTTATTTCACCATGACTAATGGTTCCTGTGAATGAGAACGGTGCAGTTATTCAGGCAGGAACCCGGGCTGGAGGGAGGTGTGAGCACAGAGCCCTCCTCCAGCTGAGCCTGCAGCCACAGCCCTCAGCCCCAAGGCCACCCCAGCCAGCCCTGCCCTCAGCACTCCCAGAACCTCCCACTAACTATGTTCTTCTCTGGCTTAAGGACTCTGTCTCCACCGAGTTTGGGATCCAACCCTACAGAAGTTTCCTACCCCTCCTTGCATGGCTCCTGCACCAGGCTGGGCACATTTTTGGTGCAGCAGGGATGAACATCACTGTCAGGTTTTGAGTGATGCCTTTTGGGCTCAGTGACAGCCCAGTTCCATGTCAGGAGATGTCCACGCATCAGGGCTTTGGCAGGATAATCTCCTGCGGAGGACATTTCAGATCACACCCACTTCCTGGGAACACTGTGTGCCTACAACATCACCTGTGCTCCTGAGCGAGGGCACAGCAAGGGTTAAACTATGTCTGGAGTGGAGCAACACCACAGAAAGTGCAGAATTAGAGAGAAACCAGAAAAATGGTGACTTTTGTGTATGCGCTGACAGCAACACAACTGCCACGAGGGATCAGCGTCATCAGAAGGAGCAAAAAGAATCTCTCATTAAAGGGAGGCAACTCTCCAGGCCAAACCCCTCAGTTAATGAGAGACGGCACTGCTCCTGCTCACCCAGGGGTTACTCTGAGCACAGCACCCCTGGGATGCCAACCCACCACCAGGGGATGTTCTCCCTTTCCATCACTCGGGCCCTGTGGGCTCAGTTCTCTCCCTCAGCTTTCCAGGAGGAGTGATTCCAGCTGAGGACCCCCAGCGAGGATCACACAGCAGAGCAGAGGTACAAGGCCCTTTGCCATTTCTCCTGTCTCCAGCTCCAAAGCTGCTCTTTGCTGTCTTCTTTCCCTGTCTTCCCACAGCATCACCAAATTTCTCTGGCCAGCAGCTAAAGCTGGGACACAACTGCACTGGATCCACAAAACCAGGAGTCATTGTCTGATTTCAGTTTTGGGCTCAGACAGGCCATGGGCAGAGATCAACCTCTTGGGAAAGGAAACATTTCAGAGAGAATTTGCTTTTGTTAGAAGCGTAGAGGCTGTGTGGACTTTCCATATGGAACATCATCCTTTTGAAGTGAACCTCTTTAGAAACAAAACACAGTGACAACTGAGGGACTGAGCACACCCATGTCTTCTTCATCCACCATCCCCAGCCTACAATTTCTTTACCTAGGCTGCTCCAGCTCCCTGCAGAGATAAGACCATCTCCCTGGGACACTTTTTCTAACACAGAAACCACTTATTTCCCATCCTAAACCCAGCCAGACTCAAGTTCCAGTCCATTTGCTCCATAAGGAGGGCAGAACATCTCAGGGTTCAGGCCCTGAGCTGGAAAATTCAGTGTGATTTTCCCCAGCCCTGAAAGCACCCAAGGCCAGGTTGGATGGGGCTTGGAGCAACCTGGTTGAGCGGATGGTGTCTCTGCCCACGGCAGAGGTCGGAATGAGATGGACTTTAAGGTCCTTCCAACCCAAACCATTCTGGAATTCCGTGAATTAGAAGAAAGATCAAACCCAGAGTCGTAAGGGAACGGGTCCCACGCACTTAGCTGTGCTCCAAGTCATCCCAACTCTCGCAGCGCCCAGGAAACCCGGCGAGGCGGAGTTCGCAAAGCGGGCGGCGGGCTCGGGGCGCCGCCCGCTCGGGTCGCTGCCCGGCGGGCAGGGGTACCTGTACTTCATGCCGGTGTCCTCTGGCGCGGTGTCCTGCAGGGACAGCCCGTGGAGGTGCAGGAACTCCTCCAGCTGCTTCCTCTGGGCGGCCGCGCTGCGCTCCCGCGGCCACGCCGCGCTCGGGCGGAGCGGCCGCCGCGCCCCGCTCGCCTTCCTGCCCCGCACCGGGGGCTCCCCGGCCTTGGGCAGCCCCCCCTTGGGCGGGGGGATGTCGGCACACGCCGGCTTGTACAGGTGCATGGTCCTCACTGCGGGGCTCCGCAGCAGCGCCCGCGGCCGCCCCTAACCCAGCCCGGTGCCAGCCCGGTGCCAGCCCAGCACCAGCCCAGTGCCAGCCCAGTGCCTGCCCGGTGCCGCCCCGCGAGCTCAGCCTGCCTCCCAGACATTGCTTTTGTGGTTGCAAATGGCCCGTTTTAGTCGATGGCCAGGGGGGATTATGGCCAAGATCAGCAATCTTGTTCATCTGCTGAGACCTCTCCCAGCCCGGCACTCCAAGGGATAAGGGCTGCCAGTGGGAATAGAGCACTGACCCCGTTTCCCAGGTCTTATATTTAGATAATGAGAAATATTTGCTTGGGATTCAAACCAAGGCCAATAAACATAAACCAAATACTCTCACTGGGTGTATTTCAGGCCCCAGGCTGGCCGGATGAACACTGCAGGCATCTCTTCTGCCAGTCACTAGAACATTTTGTTTTCTCGTAGTGCACTGCTGGGGTTACCCGGTCTGGGAACTTGTGCAGCTTCCCAGGGTATTGACAATTACTATGAATAAAATCATAATTTTATGAATTATTTCATCACTGATAAACAACAAACAAAAGGTTTCTGGTTCAAAGAATTCTAGAATGGTTTGGGTTGGAAGGGACCTTAAAGACTATGTTATTCCAAACTCCTCTGCCATGGGCAGGGATACCTTCCACTATCCCAGGTTGCTCCAAGCCCCATCCAACCTGGCCTTGGACACTTCCAGGTTTTCAGGGTGTTCGTCCCTGCTGGCCAGGGCTACACCCAGAAGGACCACAGTGACCTTTCCTGGCCACAGCAAAGAATCCTGCCAAGGTCTGATGCACACCACTGAGGCAGATCTCTGAGCTCTTCTATGTTAAAAACTCACCCCACTTTTGGGCTGGCATCTCAGCCCCAAATACATCAGAAAAATAAGTTAAATAATCAAGTGATGAATGTATCATGAACTCAACTAATCCTTAAATCTTTCAAAGCAGATCAAGAAAGACTGATCCCAAACCCACAATATATTTTAAAAGCCTATAATTCAATGTCACAGAGGGGAGTTGGGCAGGGACGGTGGGATTACCCTGCTATTCTTCCTCTGCAGCTGTTGGATCAGGGCACTGCTGGACCTGGCTGTCCCCAGGAGGGTCCTGCCCTGCTGCCCCCGGGCCCCCCAGCCCCGTGGGACCCTGACAGCCTCTGCCCCAAGAGGAGGGTCCTGTTCTCATGCTGGCCCAAAGGTGGGGTGCAGGGGGGGATTTCAAGGCCTGCTCTTTGCAACCCAGGGATGCTCCATGGAGGGCAGCGAGTCCCGAGGCTGTGGCTGCTCCCGTCTCGTAGGAACCCATGTTTTCCTCCTGAAGGCTGTACCTGTGACCTGTGCTGCAGCTGCCTTTGCTTCTACCTCCTGCCAGCCCCAGTCCTCTGCTCATCTATAATGCAAGGGGAATCAATGCAAAGAAATATTCCTGCAAGCTTCTCTGAATTTTTTTGGACAGAAGAGTTTTGCTGGTTTGGAGTTTCAGGGTTTGTATAGATCAGCATCTTTAGAAACTTAGTTCTCCCAGAAGTTATTCCCCAGAACTTTGCTTTTCTGGTGCTGTTGAAGCCCCTGGTGCCTGACCAGGGGCTGGTGGCACTGATGGGCATCATACCTCAGAATGTGCTCCCTCCCAGCCCACAGACCCTCGTGCTCTCTCCAAGTGCTTGTGGACATTCCTGCACTTAACAAGCACTTGCTCCATCTCAGTTTTACTTTGTTTTCATTTTATTTATCCCACTCCTAATTTTTATTCTAATGACATTCTAAATAATTTCTAAATCAAATCCAGACTGCGAGAGCTCGGTTTGTGCCAGACACTTCAGGCACCCCATCCTGCTTGGGATTAAGGAAGCTCTCAGACGGTTCTCAGCCAAAACCGCGGCCGCTGCCGATGAGTTTGTGCCGAGCTGGGGGCAGCCTGACCACCCTCGGCAGCATCCCCATCCCCGACGTGACTGAGAGCCCCCAGAGATGCTGCTCCGAGGGCCGGGACAGCGGCACCCCCGTCCCCGAGGTGACCGAGAGCCCCATCCTCCCTCGGGCAGCCCCCAGAGAGGCCGCTCCGAGGGCCGGGCCAGCGGCACCCTCGGGCCGCTCCTGTTTGGGCTCCGGTTTCATTAAGGGTCTGACCCCGCACGGGAGATTAGAGAGTCGCACGTCTAATTTCCACTAATACCAAGATCCCCTTATATTTTTTTAAAGGAGCAAGATCAGATTCTGGAGGCTACGACATTTAAGACTGATGGGATGAGAGATGCAGCAGCTGCAGGTTGCCCCTCCTGGGCAGCTCGTTCCCAGGCTGAGCCATCACCTCTGCCGGGCAGGGACGGGGGAAACGACGACCCTCCTGTCACCCACACGGTCCCCGCTCAACAGCAGCAACTTTTCAACTCTATTCAGACAGAACTACAGCCACTTGGACAAAACAGCTCGAGAGGAACGAGGCCAAACAACCACAGGCAGCTTGTGCCGAAGAAGTTACGGAAACCCAGAAACAAGTTTACAGGATTTTCAGCTCTACAGCACACACCCATTGTGGTGCAGGGGAAAAAAACTCACATGAATAATCCGAAAAATCAGGCTCGTAAAGCCAAAGACCTTTCTACTATTATTACGGTTACTGTTGTCAGCGCTGTTATTATTGTTACTATTCCCATTATGGCCACGCTGCCCACCCCACGCCCCGCAGCGGGTCCGTACCTGTGGGGCATGCCGGTGGTGTAGGCGATGGTGTACTCGTGGGACAGCTCGCACACCCGCAGGTACCAGTTCATCTCCAGCTCCCGCAGCAGCGCCAGGCGCCGCGCCCGCTGCTGGGGCTGCCCGGTCCGAGCCCGGCCCTCCTTGCCGCTGTCCGACGAGCTCTTCAGGGCTCTGTCCCTGCTCCCCAGGGAAAGCACCGACTGCTTCCTCAGCTTCAGGGACTCCTCGGCGCTCTTCCCCCCCACGGTCCCCGTGCGTGCCGCCAGCATTTCGTGTCCCGCCCGGTGCGAAGGTGCGAGTCGCTGCCCTCAAATCATCGGAACTGATTTCAGCGCGCACTTTCCTCCCTCTATAACCTCACGCCGGCCACAAAGCTGTAATTAGAGACGTGTCTGCGGGGCTTAACCAGAAAGAAGAGCTGCGACCTTCTCATGGAAACATCTGCAGCAGCTCCGTCGTGCCAGAGGCTCCGCTCCACGGCGAGGGAGGAGGACGCTCCTCGGGAGCGACACCCCGGCTGGGCTTGGGCACACCGGGGCTTTGGGTGGAGGGCACAGAACACCCGTCCGGCTCCCCAGGGAACGCGGGAGGTGAAGTCACGCGTGTCACCTTGACGGCAAACCCGCGGCCACGTGGGCTCACCCGAGCAAATTGCAGCGCCGTCCCTGCCGGACGCGGCCTTGGAGCATCCCTGTCTTCATCCAGAGCCCTGAACCGGCCGCTCCAGCCCTCCTGCTCCTCCTCCTCCAGCTCCTCGGCTCGCCCCGTCCAGCAAGAACTTCCATTTTCCAAAGGATTGGTAGAAATTTGGGGATTTGGTTACCCTTAGGATGAGAACGAATTTGTGGCTGTTCCTGAGAAAACAGTGTTTGGGAAAATATATGAAAGGGCGGGCGCTGGAGTTGCATTAATTCCCCTCCCCGGTCTGAAATGTAAAAGCTGATACAGAGATTACAGCACTAATCACAGCAGCCACTTCGGGAGCATATCCGTGTGCGGAGAGAGCAGGCAGAGAGAGGACAAACCCCCTAAGACAGGCAGGATTTTAAAGTCATTGCACTGAAAAGCTTTGTAATCACCCCAGAGCAGAGCAATCCATCCAAAGCGGAGCAATCTCCCCGGAGCAGAACAATCTCCCACCTGTGCCCTGCACGGGTCTCCTGGGGATGGGCTGGATGGAAGGATTCACAGAATCAGGGAAAAGGGAGCTCCGGAGGTCTCTGGCCTCCAACAGGAGCTGGTGTTATCCAACCTGATGGCACTAAAACACTCACTGGAAGTTCTGCAAAACTCTAGAAAAATGACTCAAACTTCGAGTAGTTCAAACTTTCCGGTTCTGTGCCTCTTCCGATGTGTTTCCTCATCTGTCCTTAAACTTTCACAGCCCTTCCCCAAAACGAAAAGGTTTCCAGCAGCTCCAGAAGCCTTCAAACTAACCTCGAGCTTATTTTACAGGTTCACAAGCCGAGGATTCTTCAGGTGGAAGAATGTGGAAGTTGGTTGTCAAAAGTGAAATACCCGTTCTTAAGGAGCTGTATAAAATGCATATTGCGCTTCCTCAGCCTCGCGTGTTTAGCGCTCCTTTAACCACAGACACACCGTGTCGTTCCCAAACACTTTAAAAGGTATCAGTCACCTTAACGGTAAATTAAATTAAAGCGGCTGCCGGCGATTTGTCGCAGTCTCACTGGGCCATTGTTGGGCGCCGCTCGGGCTATTGTCCCTAACGTGTCACTTAGGCAGCGAACGCACCCGGGTATCGGCCGCGGGCCATTCTATCCCCGGCAGGTAAGGGGAGCGCGGCTCACCTCATGGAAACTGCAGAGCGATTGATTTCCTGAAAGCAAAGCCGCCCATCTGCCGTGAGACATCGATCCTGGCCGGCTGGGGATCCTGGGCACGGTGTGCCGGGGGGCATCTCCGGGGGCACACGAACCCCCTGCCCCACGGGAACCCCCCGCCAAAGCCCGTCCTGCTCCGGTGCCCACTGCCCAACACCCCTCGGGGGGCACCGAGCCCTTTCCGTGGGCTCCCCAGCCCTTTCCGGGGGATCCACAGCCCCCCAGAGCACGGAAAGAGGGCCCGGGGGGACCCCTCACCCGCACCCACCTCTGGGTAGGTGTTTGTGGGGCACGGAGAGAGGGATCAGGGGATGAAGCTCCAGAGAATGACACTTCAAAATGATCCCTGCTCAGGGCTGGGGGCGCCTTTTGTATTCCTTTTATGTTCCTTTTTCCGGGCAATCATTGGTTAAAGTAATACATAACATTATAATTATATATTTCTAACTTACCTATACACTATATTAATGTACAGAAACATGTTTAGGAGCTCACTACCCACAGCTTACTACAAGTCATAACTGATTACTACATTAATTATATAATACTATAGAACTTCTATTTATTAATAAATTATGCCAGGCTTTGAAAATTTCTCTGACTCTTCTTAAAATGCTTCCTAAAATCTGATTTTTGTTCCAGCTGTGGTCCCTGGAGTTGGACACATGGTATGGAAACCACCTCCTGCCAGGGAGGCTCCTGTGCCCACCCCAGGTCCTGGGGGCCCCCTGCCCAGTGTGGCCCCTCCAGGTCTCCTGGGTGGGTTATTCACCCTCTGCCCAGGGCAAAGCCCTGCCCTTCCCAGCATGAAACCCGGAGCTGGCTGGAGCCCAGGGAGGGTTGGCAACACCCAGGGGTGCAGAGGGACAGAGCAGAGTTAAAACCTCAACAGCACTGTTTGTGTCACTGGTTTTAAAGCAGAACATTCCAGTAACATTCAGCCTCGAGCCCCCAGGATGAGAGCTCAGGATTAATACATTTTCCTCTGGCTCCCTTTTAGCCAAACCTCCTGGTTTTCAGATGTAAATAAGAGGAGTGCTTCTAAAAACCCTGCAGCAGATGTTTTCTGCTCAGGGAAGCAGGAGGTCACCTCGGTTTGTTAATGCACTGCACACAGGACCCATTTTTAACCTGGTTTCACAATCTCCTAAGCAGTTTTCTGTCATTCTGTGCCATCCCAGTGACACCTCCGTGCTGTCCAACATCCCACAATGGCACACAGGGAAAGTCTGCCCTCATTATCCTCACCACAAATGTGGTTTGATTGAATGGTTTGGCTTGGAAGGGATCTTAAAGACCACATTATTCCACGCTCTGCCATGGGCAGGGACACCTCCCACCAGCCCAGGGGGCTCCAAGCCCCATCCAACCTGCCCTTGGACACTCCCAGGGATCCAGGGGCAGCCACAGCTGCTCTGGCCACCCTGTGCCAGGGCTGCCTGCCCTCCCAGCCAAGAATTCCATCCCAATATCCCATCCATCCCTGCCCTCTGGCACTGGGAAGCCATTCCCCGTGTCCTGTCCCTCCATCCCTTGTCCCAAGTCCCTCTCCAGCTCTCCTGAACCCCCTTTAGGCATGGGAAGTGGCTCTGAGGTCTCCCTGGAGCATCTCTTCTCCAGGTGAACACCACCTTTCCAGACTAAAGGAATGCAGGATGCACAGTCTGATCCAGCAATTCCCCAGTAATTCCACTAAAACATATTTGCATTTCATCCTCTCTTAAACTGATCTCAAAATCCACCCCAGCTCTTCAGATTCCACAGTAACCTCTTATTATCTGATCCCCACATCTGTTCCACACCTGCCCAGCCCAGACCTCTGCACACACAGACACTGCCAGGCCAAAGGAGCAGCAGTTAATAACCTGCAAGGTCCTTTCCAGAGAGATTTAAAGAGGAAAACACCAGCCTTGCACAGGTACAGATCGATTTGAAAAGCACCTGTAAGTGGCACCTCAGCAAACACCCGTGTTTGGTCCCACAGGAGCACAATCATTCCCAAATGCTGACCCAATTAGCCATGAGGATCACAGCTCTGCTGCTCCACGCTCTCTGCTCCAGGTAATTGAAACCCCATCAGGGAAAGCTTCATTAAGGTACTTAATTGGGCCTAAGTGGTTCACCCTGCTCTGACAACGCTTAAATGTAGTGACTTATGAACTTCTGCTCTGCCAGCAGCCGCTGGCTTTGTGCCAGGGCATCCTCAGCCAACCTGCTTCCCACAGCATGGAATCTTCCAGGTTGGAAAAGACCTTTAGGATCCCTGAGCCCACCTGTTACCCCAAATCCCAACAGCAGAGAGCTCCCATCTGTCTCCCTGAAGGACAGGAAGGATCTGGGAGCTCTGGGGGCACCAGGTCACAGGCAGCTCGAGTGAGTCAATCTGCTGAAATTAAAACTGAATGGAAGTGGCTCTCTCCAGCCTTTTTATCTTCTCCAATAATTTCTAGATGTGATTGTGGGGCCAAAGGCCAGTCCCAGCACACCCAAGTGAAGAGAAAGATGCCTGGTATGTTAATTAACCCTGTTTTCCCTCTCTGCCAAGCTGAGTGAGGTCACTGCCGAGCTGCTCTGCTGCCTTCGCTCGGGCTGCACCCACGAGTGACCAAAGCACCCGTGATTAGAAAGGGCGTCGTTGGCCCAGCTCAAGGGCAATGCAGACACTCAGACTTCTCTGGGGGCACGTGGCTGTGCTGGGCAGGGGTGAGGGAGGCTGTGCCCAGCCCTGATGACCCCTGACTGCTCTCCAACTGCACGAGAAGGTGCAGAACCACCCCCCCGTTCTTTACTTTTCTGCAGGAGTTTCAGGCAGAGGAACTTCAGACCTGCCTTCCCCAGCCAGGTGCTGAGCAGTTGATTCCCTGTGAGCAGTTGATGCTCCCAGGATGCAGTTCCCAGCCAGGCTCCTGTGCCTGGAGGACTGTGGTTTCCAGAGCCGGGGAGCCCAGCTGGGGCAGGCAGCGAGCCCCAGCTCTGGCTGTGAGCTGAATCCACCACATGGGCCACACCATGGACACAGTCCCCCACAAAACCTCGGCCAGGAACCCTGTCCCTGTCCCAGCACAGCCAGCACATCCCTGGGAGTGCCCACGGTGCCGTGGCATTGCCATGGCAATCGGCACCACAGAAGGGACTAAAAATAAACCCCAGCTCTGCAAAGCAAAGAGCTCATCCTGAATGCCAGCCCTGACTCAGCCACCTCCAGTCCAGGGGGGGTGTGGGGCAGGTCCCCACAGCAGGACATTCCCACCCACCCCCTCCAACATTCAGCTCCCCCTGCACAGGCACAGCATCTCCTCCAGCTCCAGGCCCCTGTGCCAGTGCCTGCAGCTGCCCAGGACAGGTGGGCATCACTCCAGAGGCTGCCAGGGCTGTCATCTGCCAGGAAACCTCCTTTTCCCTCCAAAACCCCCAAAATCCAAACAATCCCCCACTGCATTCCCAATGTCCTGAGCAGCATCCCACCTCCACACCAAGAAACCTGGACGGCTGGGAGAGCCCCAGGCACGAAAAGAGAAGGTGGGCACTTGTCAGTGCCTTGTCCCAGGTCACACCTTGCCCAGAGAACAAAGTGCCAAAGCAGCAGTCGATGCCCAGGGAGCACCTGGACCTGATCGTGAGGGATAAAACATCAGCCCTGGCCACAAACCCAGAAGGACCAGGGGCCCCCACGGGCAGAGCTGTGGGACCAGGAGCCCACGGTGCTGAGCTGCCCTTCCCCAAAGGCATCCCAGGTTTGCAGGGCAGGAGCAGCACAGGGACTCTGGTGTCAGGGACTGGGTCACGGGCCCCCCGGGCCCCTGGTCGGGTGTCAGAGCCATCAATTATGGATGGCACCCCTGAATTATTCCTGCTGCTTCATTAAGGGAAGTGTGGGCACAGGGACGTGGGCAAACACCTCCGTGGGAGGGGGGGAGCCTGGGCCCCCTGGAGCAGCAGGACACGGATGGTCCCCAACCCACCCCAGCACATCCCTCAGCTCCAGCACCTGCCACGTGCCCCTAAAGGAGCAGAAACTCTTCTCTTTAATGAACGCTTCTCTTAATTAACACACAATTCAAACTTGGCTGTGCCCAAAGCTTACACTTACCCCAGAATATTTTTCCTCCTTTTTTCCACTCTAGAAAAACATTAAAAATGGGAAGAAAACTTGCAAGCAGTTTTATATTGACCTTTGTAACCCAAACCACACTGGGGAAGGATCCACGAGAAAAATGCCCCAGCTCTAAGAGGGCTCTTGAGCACACATTTAAATCAATCACACCCATAAAACCAGCTTTTTCAACCCAAAATACACTCCCACTTATAATGAACATGCAGACACTACCTTTATAGTATAGTTTCTACATGTAAGCCCTTAAAAAAAGAGTCACACCAAGGCTCAAACATAATATTTTTATTTGTGGATAAAAATTAAGGCTCACAGTACTTTTATCATTTCACAAGCAGAAAAATGTTAAAAATTGAGACTGATGGGGAATGCCCCCAATACAAATTCCTCTAACTGCTGACATGTTTTACTGAAGACTCCAGGTGAACAATTGTACAGGGCAGCTACAGGTATTAGTTTGTAAACTAGGTGCTAAATATAGTTTCTTGTTTGAGAAATGTGAACAGAGTACGATGTTTCTCTCCACTTGTGGCCATCCAGAACACGTGGATCCCACAGAAACACCCAAGAAGCACCGGGATGATCACACCAACCTTCCTAAGGACAACCCACCACGGCTCCATCGCATGGCACAGGTGTCAGACAGGGGGAGAGAGCCAAGGGTCACAAAGTCCCTTCCCGTAAGACATTTGGATTCATAGTGCAATCGTTTATGCCTAAAATTTCAACTTTCTGGCTTAAAAGTAAGAACAGAGAGTGGGTGTCTGGCTGCAGGAATGCAGCCTGGGAATGACAGGATGGGCCAAGTGCATGGCAGGCTCCAGGACACGGGGGGACATCCTGCCCACAGTTCAGCTGCAGCTCCAAGGAGGCCTTTGCCAAGGGTGCAGTGAATAAAGGACTCGTGTCCAGGTGTGCTGCAGGTGTGTGGTCAGAGGTCCATCCCCTCCCGTGACCCCCCCCCACCACCAGGTGTGTTTTATCACAGCTCTGGGCCTGCAGGTCCCCCTGCAGAGACACTGAGTGGCTGGCTCTAAGCTGAGGAGGGTTTGTTTTCCAGAGGGGCTCTGCACTATTTGCATTATTTTTAGTGATTCCCGTAGCTCTGTTTGCTGTCAAGGCAACACAACCGTGGAGGCAGCAGGGCTGAGTCTGCACACAGGGAGAGCCACAAAGGCTGAGGGATTCCTGCACCACACCAGGAGGATTCATTCCCTGTGCTCTCTGGAGCTGAGATATGACCCAGGATTGACAACTGTCCTAAGCCTCTCCTTTCCTGACCACAAATTCAATGCACTCTGAAGCTGTAACTTCTTTGGGAGCTTCCTCTGAGATCAGCTGGTCTCCTGCCCCAGCAAACTCCCAGGCTTTAAACCACGAGCTCCCACTGATCACCACCCTGCAGCAAAGGACTGGTAATCCCTGACACCACAAAAAGCTCCCCCAAAGGGCTTCGGGAGGTTGTGACTGGAGCAAGTCACCACTGCCCTTTGTAAGGAGGCAGCTGAGACAGACTCAGCTCCACCTGCCCAAGCTGCAAAGCCCTCCAGGAGCAGGGCTGGAGGGGGGACGGCCCCCCACTCCAATCACACCAGCCCCTGGTGTGCTGCCCTCCTGCACCCCCGTGTCCCCACCAGCCCCCAGAGCAGAGGGTTGGAACACACCATCTCCTCCCCCTCACAAAAACCCATCCCTGACACAGGCAAAAGAATACATTGACACCAGTTGGCAACTTCCTATGAGCAGAAATTAAACCCGATTTCCATAATGTGTAGGCAGAGAATGCAAGAACAGGAAAATGTGTCCAACCAAAAATATAGAACAAACACTTCCAACATTATTCCAGTTCACAAATCCAGGCAAGGGGAGAGAGAAGTAGCTACAGTCATGAAATACTCCATGTTACTGAACAGTTTAAACCAAGTACTTTACCCTATAACACTATGGTGAACTTGCAGCTGAACAAAAAACAACTGCTTAAACCAGAACAACCAGGGATAAGAGGGATGAGCCTGGACACACAATCCAGCTCTCCCAGGGGAGGTACCAGTAGGCACCCAGCAACCTGCTCAGGTCAGAATCCAGCTGTTCCTGGCACAGGGCACGCTCAGCATTCTCAGGGAGACGGAAATGGCTTTGCCTCAAAACATCAGAAAAGCTCCATGTCCAAAGTATCCATCTCTGCAATTATTGCTTCACTACAAACAGCAGAACACAAGTGAGAGGAGGGATCTACGCGGATCAGGAAGTCACCCCTGATCCCAGGACTCCACACTAGTAACTACAATGACCTTACAGATCAAGCTAAGCACAATACATATCCAAAAAAAATTCCTGTAAAAGCAAATGTGTGGAAAATAAACTGTCATCAAATCCAAGGAAAGCACAGGGGCAGTGGGGAGCACACAGGACTCAGAGATCCAGCGGCTTTCCCCAGCTGCAATCCCAGTTTTCCACTTCCATCCATCCCAGGAGTACACAGGGATACTGCCCTGCCTGGAGCTTGCCATGTGCACACACAGGGAGCGTGTTCACAGCTGTCACCACACACTCACCCCCCAGGACAGACACACAGACAGAGGGAATGGCAGATTTTAGCATTGCTCAACATTATTGCCATGGGCCACGAGTCAAACAATATAGAACAAGTTAACAGTACACAACATACACAGTAACTCCACAACTCAACAGTGCCCACTACTCCATTTGGCAAAATATTTATTTATAATAAATCCGTTTGAAAGCAGTTGGTCACAAAGAATTCCTTTTACATGTTTAGGCTGTAACAATGCTTTTGGTAGAAGTAAATAAACTGTCTCTTTTTACACAGTGTACAAAAACAAAGAGACACCCCAATGACAGTAAAACACATGAGAATGGGGAGAACTGGTAAGACAAAGGCAGAAGCAGGAGGGAGCTGTGTGTGCCCGGCAGTGCTGCCATGGTTAGTTA
This sequence comes from Formicarius rufipectus, assembly GCA_013399695.1. Taxonomy (NCBI): domain Eukaryota; kingdom Metazoa; phylum Chordata; class Aves; order Passeriformes; family Formicariidae; genus Formicarius; species Formicarius rufipectus. The sequence goes on along the minus strand of VXAU01003691.1, from coordinate 1,059,599 downwards.
CCCGTACAATCCTCAGCCCCACGTGGGATCATCCCCAGCACAGCTCTGAACTGCAGGATTCTGCTCCAGGAGAGGAATCTGATGCGATGTAGCAGCTCCAGTCACTCTTTCACAGTACTGCATGTCAACACTGGGAATGGTTTCTGATATGGTTTAGACTGCACACAGTACTTGGATAGAAAAAGAGTTAATTACTCCCACTCCGTAGTTCCCGGTGGCTTTGATGTCAAGTCATACATGACCCGAGAAATGCCAGGAATCTTCTTGATCTCTGCCACCATTTTTAACACAACCTGTTGTGGAGGGGAAAGAGAACATCAGAGAAGAGTGTGTAAAACAGACCTGATGAAAATAACCCTGAAAATCACCTGATGAAAAGCTTGAAGGAAAGCTGCTCACATTAATTCTGACAGGCATAAGGGAGGACAGGTTACTGCCATTAGCATACTGCCACCAATTAATAACCAGCTGAACCAAAACCTCTGGCTTATGGGATCTGCAGGTACATTTGGGACTTGCTGATTTTTGGCACAGACTAAACCAGGCCGTGGATCACAAAACACATCCCTCAAGGCAGCAGCTCTTCAGCTTCAGAGCTGTTTAATAAAGTTAAGCAGGAACACACTCTGCTTTGTGTTACCAAAGTTCTTGAAACTGGCTATGGATAGTTTCCCAGAAAAAAAAAACCAAAACTTGAACTGACTCCTAAAACCTTTTAGTGACCTGAGGAGCAAACAGGGCACTGAGATGTTAAAACCAGAAGTGTCAATCAAGGACAATTCATCATGCAATTATTTCCAATTACTAATGCAAAAACTAATTCCAAAGTCCCAGGAATGGCTGGGTGTTCTCTTCTTTACTTGATGGTAATGCTAGCTCAGCTCTGCTGGACAGTCCTTAAGTTTGTCACACCCATCTGTCAGCTCCTCATTTTGTTAGCTTTTCCCCAAAACACCACATTATTCTTCCTAATATTATGAAAGAGAACCAATTGCAAGAAAATCAAAGTCAAGGCAACCGAGAGAGAGAAAAATGACAATGAACCGTCTCCAGGAGCAGCTGCTGTTGAAGAGGACACCAAAGCCCACGTTACCTCCTCTGGGACCTCATTGCCAGGGGTTGCTGCAATGCCAGTCATGAAGTCACTGGTGATGAAGGGCCTGATGACCACAGACCTCTGGCAGGAGGGCTGTTTCTGGAGGGGGTCGCGGTCGAAATGCAGCGGTGTCAGGATGATCGGCATCTGGCTGATTTTGCCGGCGTAACCTTCAGGAAACAGGTGCACAAAGGGCATCAGTTTGCTGTGCAGACACGAGTTGTACAGATTTCCCACATGGGCTTCAAATTCTGCACCAGGAGCTGCATTTACATCCTGTGGGATCTTCTCCCTATTGCTGAGACACGCCAGAGATCACAGCAGGGCATCACCAGAGCTGCTCAAACCAGCACTGGAGTCACTGGGCAGCCCTGGCAGAGGTGCCCAGAGAAGCTGTGGCTGCCCCATCCCTGGGAGTGTCCAAGGTTGGACGGGGTTTTGGGTAACCTGGGCTGGTGCAAGGTGTCCCTGCCCATGGCAGGGGTGGCACTGGATGGGCTTTGAGGTCCCTCCCAAACCAAACCTTTCCACAATTCTATAAATTGCCACTTGAGATGATCCTCAGCCTTTGCAGTCTTGCAGAAAAATCCCAGATAATCCAAACTATCCCTGTAATTCACTGTGAATCAACTGAAGATCCACTTTCCTTCCTACATAACACAGCCACAGGGTTTTATCAATCCCCACATCAGTAAAGCCCAATAAAGAGCCATTCACAAATATCCCTTGGAAATACCCTATGAATAGTCTTTGAAACACTCTTTGAAAATAGTCTTTGAACTATTCAAGAGAAAGCTCTCCAGTATCCCCAGGGCTGGTTGCTGACAGGTAACTCCAGACAATCTTCTTTCCCTTATTTCTTTCTGAATTATCTCCTCCTGAAAGTCAAAACACAGCCCCCTAATTTCCCTGTTTCAGTGATCTAAAAGTCTGAGCTGAGGTGGTGGCAGCTCACAGTGCTCAGGCTCCCCCCTCTGCCAGCCCTGGCCTCAGCTGCTGGCACAAGGAGGTTTCTCACTAAATCACAACTCCAGTCTTATTTTTAGGAGAGATTCATTCACACAAAGCCAAGTGTCACCAAAAGTTAGCAAGACACAGCTACAGTTTTACCAACACAACCAACACTGTTATCCTCAGCCTTCTGAGGTTAATTTTGTACAAATTCTGTTCAGACAGTTTTGCAAACTGAACATGGATTCTCAAAGAGAGGTATCTGTTGTAACTCTATTTATACAAAATATAGGCAAGTCTGAGGCAGTGCTGACCACATCTTCAAAGGTAATTCAGTTACAAAATAAAGACTGAACCTCAGAACTCTATTCCCAGACTGCCTGAGCACTGTATCCTGGGAACTCAACACTCCCTGGGTGTGAAGGGTTTGGGTTGACAAATACAGCTTTCACTTCAAGTTAAGAAACAGGAAAGCACCACAGGCAGGGAGGAGCATCATCACCATTGGAAACTTGGTATTTGGGCTCCCTTCTGACCACAATAATACACTATTTAAAACCTCAGTCAAGTTTCCTTGGGTAAATACTGAGGACTGAGATCAGCAGAGAGAAGGCATTATTTTTCTCCCTTTCAGCTGGCTGTCAGTACTCCTTGCACAAGCTCACAGTGCAGGGAAGCACCACAGCCCTGGGCTTCCTGACATGCCCAAAGCAAGTCTCAGTTTCCCCCAATCCCCTAAAATTAATCCCAGTCTTTCAGCTCTCAGCTTCTGCAACTCTCCCCAGAGTGTCCCCCCATTAGCTGACCGTGTGTTTGGCAGCTCTCTGGGAGGGTTACAGATGCTGACAGTGCCCCTGAGACTGTTCCCAGGAGGTTTGCAGGGATCTGACCCATGGGGGAAGCTGGAGCACCTACCAGACTCCCTGAGAATGTTGTGAGCGTCAAAGTCTGCTTGACGTAAAGTGCTGAGGACTCCTGTGGTGAGGAAAGTGGGGGTGACATCTGTGGGGGGCTCCTTCACTGGGGGGCCAAACACATACACAACTCTGCAACAAACAGGGGAACACACTTTACAGTCAGAACAAAACAAACTGCCTCCACACTGCACCTTCAGTGCATGGGGAGAACACAGAAGAAAGCAGCACAGTATTTCATTTTGTTTGCAGTTCCCAACAGAAACCCACCAACCCCTCCATTAAATACTAAACCTTATTGTCATTGAAGAGCTGGGCACCAACACTGCAAGTTATAAATCTACACAAATATATCTGTAGAAAAACATCTTCTGCACTCCAAGTGGCCACCTCAGCCTTCTCTCACGAACCCCATTTGTTGAGTCTCAGGTGGTGCAGAGCACAGAGCAGTGACACACCCAGAGCCTCGCACACAGACTCACACCAGGTACCCGAGTCTGTGCGTACAAACCAAGAGCAACTTGTCTAAAATCCAAAGTAGAAAAAGATGCAAGTTTACCCTGTGTATTTCTGTTTGCAATGCAAAGCCTTCAGGCACAGCTGGGCCTCCCCACTGGCAGCATCACTGTCCCTGTGAACACCCCTGGGACAGCAGAGCTCCCAGAGCTGGGGGAGGTTCAGGGGGCTGCACTAAATCCAGAGGAGCCTCAAGAAGTCAGCAGTGCTGGAAAGCCAGCACAGGCAAGCCTGAGTAATGCCTTCTTTTGTCCCCTCTGCATTTCATTTAACCAATTATCTTGCAATTCAAAGTCTCACCTTTCAGAGTAAGAGCTCTGTCAGTAAAGGTGTCACTTATGTGAGGAAATGAACGTTTGCTCTAAGCAATTAGAAGCAGTGTCATCAGAAATCCCCCAGCCAGGCAAGGAGGAGATGGTTCTCCAAGAGCTGATTTAATGTCTAAGCAGCTTCAGCTGCTGGGAGAAGTTATGGAATCAAATAGGTAAAAATCCTCACAGAGAACTCAATTAAGATCAAACCGCCCAGCTCTGGAGCTCTCCTTGTGCCATCAGATCTGACATTCCCACGAAAATCCCTTTTTGACACAGAGCAAAACCAAACTGCAGGACAGCACAGCTCATCAGCAGGCCAGAGTCTTGCAGAAAAGAACTGCATAATTTATACTGGATGTTGTCTAATCAAGTGCTCTAAAAATGAGCTATCACGGGCTATCAATTTAATTTCAAGCTAGAAATAAATCTGTATTTTGACTGATTCTGTATTTGTAACCTCTGTATGATACACCTGTCCAACACATAAACAGAATTATACTATAAGCAGGACAATGCCTGCCCATGCTAAACTTCCATATATTAATTAGCTCATTAAAAAGAAAGATAACTCAATACTGACCTGTTTATGTTGTGGCACATGCGTGGTATGAGCCTGGCAAGGAACATGAGGGACTCCCAGTGCGGAGCATCCTTACTGGAGATGCCACAGACGTAGCTGTAGGAGCGGCAGTCGCCCTGGGAGAGGCAAACAGCAATCACTGCCTGCCAACACCACTCACAAGGCTCTCCTGTCCATCCTGCAGGTGACAGGGCCTTATTTTGGGCCAACATTTAGCAGACACTGAGTTGGTGAAATCAGTGTGCTGGGAGATACTGAGGGGATGGGGAAACACAGAGCAAGATAACAGAGCTAGGACTGTATAAAAGGGAAGATTCAGACTAAGGAAACAGATATATCAATATATACATATATAAAAGGAAAGATTCAGAATGGGGAAACCCATCTGTAGTGACCAGAGCAGAAGGATTGATTGTGTGTTGGCATTTTTGTGACAAAGTGCATAAATCTGATGACACTGCAGCTTAAATCTCTAACAAAAGGTGACTGCAAAGAGTAACAGAGGCCACACACAACACTAAGCAGTGATAATGAAATATAAGTAACTCAATACTGACTGTGCAGAGAAATGTTCTTTACAGCTATGACTGCTCAGTAAGGAAAGCTTCCAAGTTATTGCACACAATTCCATGGGACTGCCAGCTCAGCACTGGGTTTGTATTTGTGTCCCCAAAGGAGGGTAACACTGGGGCTGCACAGATCCCAGTGCCCCTGCATTGCTCCAGCACCTTCCCCCCAAGGAGAAGGATCAGTGCAATGCAAAAACTACAGGAAGAGGCAAAAGAACATTGACATCTAGGAAGGAGGGATTTTTAACCAACTTAGTCTCACACTCCTGAGCCTTATCAAGAACAAGAAGATGGCAGCAGAGGTGACTGTGTCAGTCACAGTCAGGGACTGTGAATGTTGTGAAGAAACTGCCTGTGAGTGATCAGCATTACTGACCTGGATAATCTGCTCAAATCCAAGCCGTGGCACTTACCCAAGTGCCCATTCAGGCATCCTCACACCTCTGCACTGCACCAGCACTGACAAAGGACAACAGCGTGGCTCTCACAGCCATTTGGAGTTTAGCTCCTTGACAGAGCTCTTTATTCCCACATCTTAAAGCAGCAAATATGACATTTCACCCCAAGGCTGCCACCCCACCAGGCAGGGGCTCCCAGAGCATGCCTGGAATGCCCCCATTTACCTGCACTCCCACAGTTTTGATTGGTAGCAAGAAGGCATTCAGTGAATGTAGGCTTGTAATCTGCATCAGCTTCTCCTGATCTTCTTCACTTGTGCACGCCTTGACCCTTTGCAGCAAAGTGTGTGGCTGTGCAAGGAGGCAGAAAAACACACTTTAATTAAATAAAGTTCCCAAGCCCTGAAACAGCTTCCACATTGCAATTAAAACTCTTATTTAAGTTGCTGTTTGCTTAAAATTTAGTCTACATTTACCCTCTGGAACTATTTAAAAATACCTTTCATTTGATAATTAAATATTAGCAAAGGCAGTTTTCTTTCATTAGTCTGTATTTTAAGCTGAGACCCTCCAAGGCCACGGGGGAAGCTCTTTCCCTATGCTCATCCCCTCTTTCATAGAGCTGTACTTTCCATTTTTGGGGCACTACAATTCCATATGTTTTAAAGGAAGAGCAGATAAAAGTACTTGCCCTTCAGGATTTACCAGAAAGCTCTGGCAAGTTGTTTTGAACTTACACCTCAGAGCAATCACAAAGCTCATCACAGTTAAGAGATGTAGAATTTAAACATCACCAATTAAAAACTCTAGGCTTTGGTCCAGGACACCTGACAAGCACCAATTCCCCACTCCTGCACTTTCATTTACCCATTCACTGATTGTTTGGGGGTGCAAACCTAGAAAGTTACATTTATTTCAGGGAGGGAAGACCTTTTCCTAATCCTGTGACTAGCAGTATCTCCAGAAACCTCATCTGCACAAAGTACAACTGCAACAAAACATTTTTGGTATCTGAAAGGTGAATAAAGTTCCATTTTCCAGAAACTGTTCAACACTTGCACCAGTCAGAGCACTAAATATTATTCCACTGTACTGCATTTAAGAGCTTTAAGTGAGTTGTACTGGGATCCATCATTCCTTAAAGAGCACAAAGTAGTCATTTCAACCTTTTAGCAAGTTAAACCTTGCTGCAGGCCACTCCAGAACAGTCACACCACTTCTACAGAACAATAACAATCACACTACTTCTCTGCATATCAAAACTTAGAGTTTCCTTACCTTCTTCACACTCGCAGAAAAATCTGCTACTATTTTCAAAATGTTGTTTGTTTCTGGAAAGTCTTTGCACACATAAGGTTCTTCAGCACAGATCACTCTGATTGCCAGACCAGGACCTGCAAAGCAACGTTGAAAAAACATTACGCTAAAAACCAGGAAGCTGATTTTCCCTTAGAAACAAGGAGCAGTGGGTCAGTCACTGACTACTGGATGTTTTGCCACTGTACCTACAATTCAATTGTTCTAATACCCAACAAGACAAAAAGCCCCAAGTGGTTTATTCCAGGACACTTCTGTTCAATACATTTAAGCATTAATTTGCATTTAAGCATTAATTGCCCACACCTTAAAGGTGCTGGTGGTGCAATGAAACAGTTTGTGGTGATGAAGTGGTGGATGGAAATCCAAAATGAACAGGAAACTCCTCTCTCTCTTTGCTGGGCAGCTGGGAAGAACTCTGGGTGTAACACACAGTGGAGTCTCCAGTGTTTTCAAAGACCCCTGAGGGCTATTTGACCTTTCAGCCTGTTAATTAAAAGTGCAATGTGCTGCACAAGGCAGCAGGCAGGTCCCTGCCTCCCCTGGGATGCTGCTGCATTAGCACAGCCCCTGTGCTCTGCCAGCTCTCAAACACATGGGCAGAAACACATCCCCCTCCTGAGAGGACGTGGCCTTTGCTATGTCATCTACTTGGATGTTTTCTGGTGGAGAACTCATGCTATTCTCCAGGCACTCACTTGCAAAGCAGCAAATGCCCCTTGGAAAGGCAGAGCCAGGCCATTATTCCAAGTAAGATACACATGGCAGCTCAGGCAGCTCTCACTGCACTTACTGAGAACTCCTGCTTTGGTTTCTACAAGCAAAAAGGAACAAATGCAGCTAAAATGGCTAACTCACTTATAATACTTTTACTTTTAGTATATATATTTATTAAGCTGCTCTGAAATGTTTTCCTGAATGAGGATCCTGCTAAAGTAAAAACCTAAATCGATTGTTTTCTGTGTCTAGACATCAGTTTCATACCACATCACACTGCAGCTAAGTATCTGCTAACCAACACTGGTGTGCTGCACAGCCCTGCTGCAGCAGCACAGCCCAGGGCCCATACCTGGGAAGGGATGCCTGGAAACCAGCTCTTCAGGAAGGCCCAGCTCTCTGCCCAGCACTCGCACTTCATCCTTGTGGAAGTCCTTCAGTGGTTCTATTACCTTACCCTTAAAAACAAACAAACAAACAAAATAAAACAAAAGGCAATTTACAGTGCAGCTCAAGTGTTCAGGTTATGGCAGTCAAACTGGCCTGTTCCTCACAGCATCAGTGCCAAGGATTCCAAAAACACCAGGAAGAAACCCCAGGTGAACGTGGGCTTTGTAGCACAGCTGCAGGACAGAGGGGGAGACAAGGAGGCTCCACTCTGTGCCAGGAGCATCCCTGGCTCCAGCAGTGCAGACACAGCTGTAAACCAGCTCTGTTTTCCCAAACTGGCCTTTGCTGGATGTTCAAACCAATCCAAAAGCCTGGGAAATTGTTTGTGCAGTGATGACTGTCAGAAGTATGGATCCTTAGGAGTTCTTTCCTCTCCTGTGGGCGAGATTTGCTGACAACTGAGCACCTTCCACCAGGGCTGTTGTGTGTTGGTTCTTTCTTAGAGTACTTTGTGACACAGAGAACTAATGCCAGAAAAAGCAAATTAAGGCAGTCTCCTACATTTGCTTCACATGTTGATATTTAAGAGCTGTGCACAGCAGAGGTGTTTAAAAAGCTTTTCTAGACTTCAGACTAAGCAGACCAAGTGGGAGTAGAATCAAAGGGACAGGACTTGGGCAGCCTGTCTTCAGACAGTTCAACCTCGTGTGTTCCCTTCATCTCCAAGCCCCTGGCTGCCACACACAGATGTCCATTTTGGGCCATTTCAAAATGGGTTCTTAAATTGCTCATTGGCAGAGTGTGTGCCACCAGCACGCTGCTGGCAGATCTCTCAACAGGTTACTACAAATGTGATGCAGGAGCTGCATAAGAACAGAAAGAACTCATCCCAGGAGGTACCTGCAGGAACCATCCCTAGATTTCAACTCCTTTAAATAAGTTTTTCTCATTCTCTCTCAAGAGAGAATATTTTGCTCGAAGAGCTGAATGTTAGACGAGGTACAAGATAAGGAGAATTGTGTCCCCTCTCAAAGCAGGAGCTGATTATCTTTTTCCTAAGCACTTTTTTTTTTTAAAGCACTGCCGTTGCTCTTGCCTGAATCCATGATTTGCCAGGTCTGGACTATCAGTACCTAAAGATTACTCATTGACTTGTGTCCACAGAAGGAATAAGTGACCCATTACACTACAGATTCCACTTAAACCAGAATCAAGTTGTCTGAGCAGTTCTGAACTGCTCTCCTGCTAAAGGCATTGGTCCTTCTCTGCTTTCTCACCAAACATGGGTTTGCTTGGAGGGCTAAAATGCAAAGGAGTGAGGGCACAGCTTTTGGTTTGCAGTTTGAGACCATCACTCACATGTGTGTGCCCAGCCTCAGTCTCCTGACATCTTCCTGGGCACCCAGTGCTGGACAATAGCAAACCATTCTGCCTGCTGTGGGAATGCAGTAACTACAGGACAGTGTAATGAACTGTAATGTGCTACAGTGGACTCTCAGCACACAGCAGTGTGTGTGTGACCATCAGAGCCCAGGGGTGCAGGACAGCTCCAGCAGCACACAGCAGTGTGTGTGTGACCATCAGAGCCCAGGGGAGCAGGACAGCTCCAGCAGCACACAGCAGTGTGGGTGTGACCATCAGAGCCCAGGGGTGCAGGACAGCTCCAGCAGCACACAGCAGTGTGGGTGTGACCCCTGGTGCAGGACAGCTCCAGCAGCACACAGCAGTGTGTGTGTGTGTGTGTGTGACCCTGGGACCCCTGCAGCCCCAGCCCCTGCCCACCTACCTCCTCCCTCAGCTTCCTGATCAGCTCGGTGTCGTTGTGGTGAGTTTTGATCACCTCAGCTTTGCCACTGGCAACGAGGGAGGCGCTTTCAATGAGATCAGGTCGGAGGGTCCCCTGAGCCAGAAAAACCTCCTCAGGTTTCAGGTTCATCTCACCAATAACTTCGTTGGCAATCTATAGGATGGAGAGAAAAGAGAGTTCCAGTCTATTGTAGCTGTCCAAGGTCTGAAGAAGGTAATGGATTGCCTGACAAATGGTACTGAGCCGGGACAGTACAATCAGGAAGACTAATTATGACACTATCCCTCTATTGAAATAGTCCTACAACACCATGTTCTGCTGCAAAGAAAACAGAAAAAATGCCTTCAGACTACAGGAACTTCAATACCTGTTAAATATCCTCCCTGTAACCCACCAATGGCTCCTCAGGTCACCCACAGCTTCCACAAGCACTGATGCCACTGATTAACCAGACAGACATGAAAGATGGATCCAGAAATCACATTTTAAAAAAAAAATTCAATCAAAAAACATATAAACATCACCTTAACAAAGGTGTCACCAATGATTTTCCTTTTTTCTTCAGGACTTGTGGTCATATTTAAGGTCTTGCTAATCCTCTTCCGTGGAGTTCTGTCCTCATCCGAGATGGGCAGAGTTGTTGTACCATTATAGAATGAATGAGCTGCATTCACCACTGCAGGGATCACAGGGATTTTTTGGACAAAGTCAGTAAAGAGTTTTATGCAAGGTTATGAAAAAATAAGTTTAACTTTGTTGCTTTAAAAGAAAAGAAAATAAAAATCATCCCTGCCCTTTGACTACTAACTGCATTAATTAGGGATGTTCAATACCTCAAGAATTAGTTGTAACAAAAGCCTTTTATTTCTCCTATTAACATACTATTTTTTCATATTGTGACAACCATTGCTTCCTCTCTTAGATTATAATTTACTTGCTTTAAATAGTTTACAGGACAGTGTTTCCCCAAGGCCTTTCTGCAACCAAAATTAAATGATGCACTATTTATTCATGCTACATTATGCCTCTTAATTTAGAGAGGCTCTCAACCCAGAGATCAGCTGGGAGGCTCTCTGGCATCTTCACCAGCACTGAACTCCCTGACCTACAGAAGGAGCATTTGCAGCGAAGGGATTCCCTCAATTTGTTCCCCTGGCTGCCTGCCAGAGCCCAGGTTTATTGCTCCACAGACTGCAAGAATAAGACATGGATTTTCCACCAAGAATAGTAAAACTGAGGGCCAGGCAGTGGAAAGCATTGCTCACCTAGTGCCACAATTTCTGGCCAAAACAAAGGAGAATCCCTTGACAACACACACTGCTCCAGGAACAGGCAGCTATTACTCATTAAATTAGTCAGCCAGGCAGTATAAAGCAGCTCTTGCTGTTTGCACAGACTTTGTCTTCTCTGACCTCCTCATACTCAAGGGACAAAAAAACCACTGAACCTTCTCATCAGCCACGTCAAGGCACTTTCTGCTCACTCATAATGAACTGCTTCACAGAATGACAGAACCACTGAGGCTGGAAAGACCTCTGAGATCACCGAGTCCAACCTGTGACCAATCACCACCTTGTTCTTGACAAGCTACTCCAAAACCAACCAAAATGCACCCAGTTAAAAGCAAGAAAGAAATGCCTTGAAAAAGTAATTCTGGCTGTAATAGCTTTCAATCGGCCAAAAGAGCTCACATTTTAAAAAGGGATTCAGGGTAAGAATTAAAGCCCCAAGTGTTAATGAAAATACTGGAGAAAATGGAAATCCAGGGAGTTTTGCAGCAGCAGAACAGGGTCACTCAGCCATAGGCAGAGAAGCGACTGAGGCTCTGCGGTGCCCCAAATAAAAAGCATACAACAAAGTGCCCTACCAAATAATCTAAGGCTTAATATTCCAGATTTGCATTCAGTGAATAGGTCCATGTGGCTCCAAGTCACCAACGTTGCTCTGACAGGTAAATCTGAGAAGGGCAACTCAGTACAAGAGCAGCCCGAAGGCACGTTTTGGGAGCACAGGCAGGTGCCTCCCGGCGTGAGGCACAGGTGGCAGGGCTGAGGTACCTTTCACTTGGATGCCCAGCTTCTTGAGGGCCTCCTCCACGGACTGGCTCTCCCTCTTGCGCATGAAGCCGTTGTCGATGTGCACGGCGATGACCTGGTCGCGCAGCAGCGCGCGGTTCAGCAGCGCCGTGCACACCGTCGAGTCCACGCCGCCGCTCAGCAGCACCTGCACGGCCACGGGGCAAAGCTCAGCGTCAGCACCTCGGGCAGCCACAGCCAGGAGGCTCAGGGCAGCCCGCTGGACTACTGTGGTGGTTTGGAGGCCTTCCCTAGAAACTGGGGGCAAAACTAAGGAAGTATTCCATCCCATTCCCTTATGGAATTAGGTGTGTAAAAGCAGAGAAGGAGGTTTCTCCTCTCTCTTTCCTCTCCTCTCCCTTGTTCGGTCATCACGGAGCTGGCAGCTCTCGGGGTTTAGGTCTGGCTTATCTCTGAGCCAAGACCTGGCTGAGAGCTGTTGTCTTTGTCAACAGAGGAGGGAGAGCACTCACTTCTCCGAAGTGAAGTTGGTGAGATCTTACTGTGTTAATTGTTCTACTGAATTAATTCCTGGGATTTGATTGTGTGGGATTGTTTTGTTTTTACCCTTTTTGGTCCTTTTCTCCCTTCCCCTTTTCCCTTTTGGGGGGTGTTTGGGATTTGTTTGGAATCCTTGTATTATATGTACGTAGTATTTAGCTGTATATACATGAAATATCTGTATAAGCATATGTATTCCTTTACTAATTTTTCCTTTTGCTAGTTTTTTTCCCTTTTGTTGGGAGGGGTGTGGGAAGAGCTGACCAGCTCACAGCTGTGTTTAGGGGGGAGCCAAGCAAACCCAACACAACTCCGTGCCTCAGAAGGAAACAAGGAGTCAAACCACGTGTTGCCCCAACTGTGCAATTTTTCTAAAACCTGTTTAATGCATGACCCAAACCATGACAATTCTGCATTTTCCAAGTGAACCTGCATAGCTGTGTTTCTGCAAATAAATGTTCAGTTTTGACCCAATCCACTCACCAGGACCTTTGAAGAGCCCACTTTCTCCTTGATGCTCTGGATGCACTGAAGTTCCCTGTTCTCCACCGTGAAGGTGCCACTGCACCCCGCAATATCGTAAAGGAAGTTCTTCAGGATCATCTTCCCGTTCACTGTGAGGCTCACTTCAGGGTGGAACTGTGCTCCATAGAGTTTTTTAGACTCGTTTGCTATGCCTTCATTGGTGCAAAGAAACAAGCGTGACAGAACAGGAACAAATCAGTATCTTGAAGTGAATGCACACCCAAGTCGAGCACACACTGAGTGATTTATTCTGCCACTTTTTGGCACAAGTCACCAACCAAAACTAAAGATTCTGGTTAAGAATTAGGAACAAGGGTACTATTTCACATCTAGAACACACAATCCCTCAGAAACCAAGGAAAACACTGAGACACCCCAGGAAAACCATTGTGAAAACAGCAAATTAATTACATTTGTTTTTTTTCCTCATCATGATGCATCATCCAACCCTGAAGCCAAGCCACACAGACCCAGCTGCATCCAACCGTCCCTGTCTGATTTAGGAGCTGTATCTTCAGACTTTTTATTTTAATGAAAGATGTCAAATAAACCAGGTGAATGCTCTGAGATCTTACTAACTGGCTCAGCATACTCAAGATCTCTCCAGAGCTCCAAGGAAAGAGACTCCAGTGGGCTGTGGGGGATTCAGTAACTCCAGTGGCTTTCAAAGCCCAAATTCTAAGGTCCTACATTTTTCTGACAATCTGTGTGCACTGTTAAAACCCTGTTTCCAGTACCCACATTATTCTTGCTCGGTTGAACATTCATGCAATATTAAATAACAAGTTAATCAAGCTTTAATAATTAATTGAACAGTGTCTGACTTGTACTGCTACAGTGCAAAACCCAAACCCCACTCACATCACAGTACATGTCTCCATCTCCCCTGCCCCAAGGGCACAGGATATTTTACTTCAAAGAGAAACACATGCATATTTTAGAGTAACATCAACTCTAAAACAATGTTAACTCTTACTTAAACACATTTAAATCAGAACCATTCCTTTTGAAGTCTACTTTTTTATTATCACGACAGCACAACATGCAAACACACACAGGAGACCATTAAAAACAAGTCAGTTGTTTGTCAAGTAAATAACAAGATACACTACTCTCTTCCTATTTGGTTTTAACTCTTGACTGCCATAATTCTTTCCTTTAACCAACATTACCAAAAGACAACTTCAGGAGAAAATAAATACCTGCTATAATGTTCCCAGACTGTGCCACCACTTTGAATCCATCAGCCACTTTATCCACACTATCTCCATGAGTGAGGAGCACAAGCTCTTCCTTCTGAAGGCCCCTGAACAAGGATTAAAAACTAGAATCAACTCAAGAAAGAACAAGGATATAACTCCCTGCCTTTCCAAGGGAAGTCCTGGGGGATCCCAAGAAAAGCTCATCTTTATTGACCAGGACATTTGAAATATGGGCAGGATTTCCCTCCCAGGAACAGCCAACCCCAAGATGCTTCCCCTGAAAACTGCATACGTTCTTATACAATACACAACTCATGTAAGAGGGAATGCATCTAACTCTGAAGGGTTTGGGCTTTTTTTCCTTAGAAACATCTCAGTACTGAAGTACCCTCTCGGAACTGTGGAATCATCTGGAGTCAGTCAGGATCCTGGGAGTCCTGATTTTATTTCAACAAAGTGAAATTTTCATGTTCAAAACTACATGTTTTCAGGACAATTTGAGCACCTTTAGGCAGGGTATGAAGTTCTGCAGAAGCCCATTAGAGGCAAGTTAATAAAATTGGAACACTGGGTGTAAGTAAACTGCCAGACTTTTACAAGGAACTTGAGAGGCACCAACAAACTATAGTCTAATTTAATTTATAAAACGTGGAAAATGAACGGTTTGGGATTTTCTATGACTTTTCCAAAACTGGGTGAGTGCCAATCAATACAAGAGCATTGCATAGCAGGAGACAACTCAGGTCATGGTACATCTTACAGGGTCTCAGTGAAGACTTTCTGCTGTGAAATAAGGGGGTTACACAATATTCCAAGCAAACATTTACATATTTCTTGAGAACTTCTGCCTAAGTATTTGTCCCAATGAGTAACCTGCTTACTCATGACCACACTCAAAGAAGTTGTATTAGAAGTTATCAGCTAAATACTGCTGCAATGTCACTCTTTTCTTTACAACAACGTTCCTCTCATCCAGACACCCCTTTCCAGACAGGTATTTCCAGTGTGGTTTGGATAACAAAGTGTGTGTGCACCTGAACAGTGAGCACGTGTTATCCAGAGTAATGCTGAACACCCCATCTTCTCGCACACTCTTCTTGTGCACTGTGCCTCCAAACACCTTGTTCATCATCTGGAAAACAAGAATACTGCATGGAAAAGCACCACACAACCTGGGTTCACCTTATACCCAGTCTGCCTATGACTGATATCAGCTCTCTCGTACATACCAAGCCAGTTTTTCATTATTACACTCCTGTCTTCCAAAAATGACCCGAATTCTCTCCAAAATTAGCCATTGCTCTGTATGGGGCTCAGTCCCCCTCTGCCAGCACAGCTGGGGACAACTGCCACATACCACAAGCAGAAATCCACAGTAGACAACAGGGAAAGATTTGCAAAATAATGTATATTCCATAGTTACACCTACTTCTCTCTTACATGGCTGCTCTGCAAACCAGCTGAGTATCTGCAGCCACATCAAAAACCTGCATTTATTCTCCTAGTTTTATTCTGTGACACTAAATAATCCTTGTTATATCAAAGCAGTACAATTCTCAACAAGTTTTTTCTTTCTCCATCCTCACAGTGTTGTTTGCAGTTGGATAATTGCAATTTAGATTTCAGAGATCTCAAAACAAAGATTATTTTTCCCTTTGCAAATACAACTGTCAATGTAATATTTTGATTGTTCTGATCACTTTAATTTTCAGAGACTGAAAGCTTGTGTTTAGACTCAGTTTGATACAATACTTACTGCTCTTGACTGATTTCAGTCTGTCATAATGCATAAAGTAGCAGTGCATTAATACACACACTTGATTAATTACCCTAAGGTCAGCCCTAAGGAACTCCCCTGCTGGAGGCTGCTTAAGGGAGCTTTCAATTTGCCATTTTAGGGCTCATTTTAATATTACACACATTTCCTTTCAGGCCAGGGAGTGGCCACACGGTTTCCCCAACTACCAGCCCTTCCAAAGGAGTTCTTCCAGGCATTACTCAGCACCTCTGAAGGGCCAACCAACCACTCACCCTGGAAAAGCCCAAGATGCACAAGCAGAAGTCATGCACGCAATCCAGCCCTTGTCTCCTTGGAAGTCTGTTTCTTTGCTCACCTTGGATCTCCCAGGCCACTGCAGGACCACAGCCAGTCCAAAGAAGAAAGTGGGACTGTTTCCTTTTTTTGGGGTGGGAGAGTGTTAAACACTCTTAAGAACTAGGTTAAAACCTTCCATGCTTCAAACACTAATTCCCTTCTTTCCAGTAGGGGAACATTTTTCAATACCAACTGGACAGAACTAATTAGTGATTGACAGGTTATATTTACTATAACAAAAATAAATAAAAGAAAAGTGTGGAACTCAAAACAAAACCATTTATGCTGTTGATCATGGAATGGTTTGGGTTGGAAGGGACCTTAAAGCCCACCCAGTGCCACCCCTGCCATGGGCAGGGACACCTTCCACCAGCCCAGGATGCTCCAAGCCCCCTCCAATCTGGCCCTGGACACTTGCAGGGGGTTTAGGGTTCTGTGACTATCCCAACAGCACCTGCATGCCATAGCAGATTCCAAGCACTGGTTTTCCTATTGTAAATATGGCTGGGTCAAACCATGGTGCATCTTCTGCATACACTGAGTTTGGTCCTCCAGATATGATGATAGCTCTGCAGAGGAAACAAAGAAAACATTAACTCCAGTATGTTGTTTATTTAAAATCTCTTTATTTGCTGCAAGCATCGACATTGTGTCACATCACACATAATGTAAGTTTTAACACAGATATCCTAACATGTGCTTCTGCTGTGCTACAGCTGCCAAACCCACCACCTTACCACAGAGGTATTTCCTCAGCTTAAACAAAGTCAAATATAAACCACCTTAACAAGTACCTGTATTTTAAATTCCTCACAGCCAAGCCTCAGTAAGATGGCTGGAAAAAATCAGAGTATTAGCATTAAGATATATATGTATACTTCACGAAGACTGACATCTGGAGGGGAGCTGCAGTCAAGAAACACACTCCCAAATTTCTAAGTCTGCTGAAAAAATGTCCCTAATCCATTCTGATTACCCAGAGGTGGCATCAGCAACAGGGTGAGAATGACAAGTTCAACACATGCCAGCATGTACAGTTTGATGTTAATACTTCCCATTGTAAAAGAAAATGAATCCATTTCAAAGGGGAAGAGAGGGGTTTTGCAAACCAAAATGATTTCCAAGACTGTGAACTACAGAAGCACCAGTTGGGCAACACTTCTGGCCTCAGCCTGGGATCAGCCAGGGTTGATCAGACCTTGGACTCACATACTGTTTATTCCACAGAGAACATCAAACTTGTTATTCAGGACCAGAAATGCAAAACCAAATGAGAGAGGGGTTGCATAAATGGGATTAAATGTATCTAATAAAGCTTTCTCCCAGCATTAGTTAGAGTTTGCCAAGCAAGTACTGAAAAAACCCAGTTTCTCTGCTTTTGAGCAGCAGGAACAGGCACTGAGCTGACAACACCTGTGCCACCACCAGCACCAACCCCGTGGGAACAAGCCCTGTGCCCACAGTCCCTGCAGCCACACAGGTCCCTGCAGCCCATCTCCCCCTCCCCAGCCCAGGCCCCTCGCTCCAGGCAGGAGAGGGATGGATTTGGAAGAGGCAGCATTTCCTTCTCCCTGTGCTGGGATCTCCAGGTGAGCCCTGGACCCAGGGAACAGCTGACACTGAACCACCCTGACAAGCAGTCCCTGCTGTGCGTGCACAGGCACTGCTGCTCCAGCTGGAGACACCACGAGTCTCAAACTCCAACACTGGCAGGAAGAGCCTGAACACTCTCCATGCCTGGTGGTATTACTGCTTTCAAAAACTCCATGTACAGAAGCATTTGCTGAAGTGCCATTATGTATAGAACACTATTTAATATTAACTAGAATCACAGAATCTCCTGAGTTGGCCTGACCACCCTGTGGGGGAAGAACCACTGCCTAAAATCCAACCTACACCCCCTGACACAGCTCCAACCATTCCTGGGCTTCTAGGAAGGATTTAAAGGAATACAGCCACACCTACAAACTGAACATTCCTATGAGAAGTCAAAACAGTTATACACTGTTATACTTAAAAAGTAGAATCCTAAAAACGTGGGTTTGTCCATACCAATTAAAATCTCACAGCATACAGAAGGGTTATGCAATACATCCAAGTATTGAGGATTATGAGCTGGTGGGGAGAGAGGAACCTGCATCTTCTTAACTGCCCAGAAGTTACAACCAGCACAGGATGGAGACTTTGAGTGTTTGACTGCAGCACCACGTAACTTCTTTCCTACCTTCCCGCATTGCTATGAATGTGCCTTTTTCTGGTTTACCTTGAACCACTTCCAAAACAGCCTGAGCCAGCTCTGAAAAACCATTTGCAATGGATTAAAGGCACACCAGGAACCACAGAAAAATACCCAGAGTAAACTGTGTGCACCGATACCCCAACCTCAGGACTTGTGTCAGAGCTCAGTGCCAGGTAAAACCATGGAGCCCCTGCCTGTAGCACCTCCAGGTCCAGCACCAGGATCACATGGAAAATGATATTGTCCAGGTCACATTTAGATGACCCTGGTCGCTGGAGTATTCTGGAACCATGGAAATTGAGGAGCTGGCTTCTTGAAATCCAGATGTAAATAAAACTGATCCAAACTGTTGCTGCCTCTCTCAAACCTCAGCACAAAGGGCAGCTCCTCGGCCCATTCAGTGCACGAGCTGCAACATGGGAACCTGACTATTCCCTGGACACAGGGAATAAGCATCAAAGTCTTGCATTCCAACTACAAACTCATTTTTACAGTAGTCACTGCATAAAGGCACTGATGTCTGGTGCTGGTGTTTGTTGACTGAGACTGTGGACACAAAGTTATTGACCAACCTGGGTAATGATAACCCGAAACCACCACCCCAACCTTGAGAAGTGACCTTCTGAACAAAGAGGTTCTGCCACATTTTAGAAAGCAATTATTTGGAATAACAGGTCCTAGAGGTCATGGAACTTGAAAAACCTTCCACTGCCAAAAGAAAGAGGGAGAAGTTCTTCCCAGTACAAACCTGCATCAACACAGCACTAGACTGAGACAGAACACCACTAGTGCTGTGACCCACCCCTCAAATCCAGCACACAGGAGATGCAGGAGTACTTTTAAACCAGTTACTAAGTACTTCCATCTTTTAAAGCCTTGATTGGTGGACAAATATAAACAACATCTGACAAGAAGAGCTGTTTTTCAGAACATTTCAGAAATCTTTGACACAGCCACTATCTGACAGATCCATCAGATCCTGGGCTTTCTGTTCTCTGTGTTTTCAAAAGAGATCAATAAGCTCCTACTTCACTTACTAAAATACACTGTTTACTGGTTCACTAATTATCAGTGATTGGAAAAATGCAG
Source organism: Formicarius rufipectus (assembly GCA_013399695.1). Lineage (NCBI taxonomy): Eukaryota > Metazoa > Chordata > Aves > Passeriformes > Formicariidae > Formicarius > Formicarius rufipectus. Next base: position 1,040,304 of record VXAU01003691.1, on the reverse strand, counting down.
TTTGCAGCAAAGCACTGTCTTATCTGCTGTGAGGCACAACCAGAAAGCACACACGCCATATTCCTGGATTGTACCAACTGACAAGGAAAGGCTGTGGTGATTTGCAGACTTCAGGGTATTTATCCTCTCCACACACAAGAGATGCATATCCAAGAAGGCCTAATAAAACATAAAAAGCGTGCAGAGTTCTAAATAACTATGAGACCTTTTTATGTTGCAAATGAGTTGCAGTAATGGGTTTTTTTAGGTGCTCCCCAGAAACAGCCTGGAATGATTTACCACAAGGTCTTGAGTATCCAAGTAAGTTCATTTTAAAAAAATAAATTCAAAAAGGAAGTAATTTTTAGAAACACACACGACTCGTTTTCTCAATGAACAGCCACCATAGTTTAACAGATAAAGCAGCCAGATCAGCTCCATTTCTGCAGACACACATTTCAAACACAACCTCTCGAATTACAGCTGGGATTTAAAATGATTGAAACGGCATTAAGGCAAGAAGGAGCAAAGTGTAGGAGTGTGCCCGGCAGGGCTGAGGGGGGCAGCAGAGATGGGGGGGCAGCACATACCTGAATCCCTGCTCCCGGATGGCAAAGGCAGGCGTCTCCAGCGGGAAGATCTCGGACTGCACGAAGAGCTCGCGGACGCGCCGGTCGATGACTTTGCCGTACTGCGCCCCCGCGTCCAGGATGACCACGGCGCCCTCGTAGTGGTGCTGCCCATCCTTGAGCTCTGCCCCGGCGTTCTCGGGCTGCGAACGGCACCGTGTCAGCTCCCACACCATCCCCACACACACAGCAAGGGGCAAAGGGCCTCGGGTCCAGCCGGGACCCCAACACCAGCACCTGCACTTCGACCGCACCCTCAGGCACCACCTCCATGTGTTCTCAAACACCCCCAGGGAGGAGGACTCCAGCACCACCTCATGTTCTCAAACACCCCCAGGGAGGAGGACTCCAGCACCACCTCATGTTCTCAAACACCCCCAGGGAGGAGGACTCCAGCACCACCTCATGTTCTCAAACACCCCCAGGGAGGAGGACTCCAGCACCACCTCATGTTCTCAAACACCCCCAGGGAGGAGGACTCCAGCACCACCTCATGTTCTCAAACACCCCCAGGGATGGGGACTCCAGCACCATCTCCACATGCTTCTCAAACACTCCCAGGGATGGGGAGCCCTGCTCTGGGCAGTCTGTCCCAACACTTCACAACCCTTTGCATTAAGAATTTTTCCCTAATATCCAATCTAAACCTCCCCTGCTTTACAGTGACACACTGAAGACTGAGTCAGATCTCTTCAACAGCTAACATCTGCAAGCTTTGCTAATTAGCTGACACTAGTTTATGATTAAAATGATAAAGACTAGCCAAGAAACTTCAAAATGAAAAGTTTATGAGGAACATCAGATGCACTGGCAAGACAAAGGGGCTGGACACCAGCACAACACAGCTCAACCCTCCCGAGCAGCCACACAAACACAACATCCCCATCCTCCAAACCAAGCAGGGCACAAATTAAGGAACAAAAATGCTAATGAGCTAATGAAGGCAGAGTTTTCCATAAATAAGAGCTCATATGCTCTGTTCACCATCTGCAGCCACTCCAACTTCTTCTGTTTCTGGTTCCACATAAAACCCAGCACAGCCCATGATAACCCAGAGCATGTGCCCTTTTCTCAAGCAAAAGAGCTGAAGGAAAATGTTTTTCCCCATCACACAGCCTTGTAGGATGAACTTTCACTCAACATTACCTCCTGGAGAGAATAAAATGAATAAAATTGAGAACAAATGTCACTGCTAAATAAATTTTTCAAAAAAAATCTTCATTTAAGCAGATTGCACATCAGAACAAAGCACTGGTTCTCTCTGAGCCCACCACATCTGAACTGGCTGGCCAGCTCCAGCTAAATCTGAAAGAGGGCTAAACAACACAAGGACAATTTCTTTTAAAAAAAATAGCAAAGAGGGACAGTTCACCCATGGAAGTGTCCTTAATGGAGGATCCTCAAGGAAGAATGAACACAACCATGGCCTAAGGCACCAAGAAATTCATACAGAAAAAATTTTGCTGCTTGAAGAAATTACTTACTTTGGAGTGTTTTTCTCTTAACTTAAAGCTTACACTGTGTCCTTGCCAATGCAGTTTGATGAAGGAAAAACTGGATTTTACTTCAGAGCAGCAGTCCCCAAACACATCTTGGAGCTTCATTTCAAGTTTTAATGATGGCATTTTGAAATCGCTCTGCATGTTTGTACCAGGCAACAGAACCTTCAACCCAGGACTCAGCAGTTTTCCCAGCAAGGCTGCTCAGGCAGTTGCACCTGGGCCAGGTACTGACCCCCAGGCACTCTGGAGAGCACATCCTGCTGGGACACAAGCTCCCAGCAAACACCCAGCAAAGGCTGCTCTGAGCTTCATTCCATAGGACACCTCAGCTAACACGCTCCAAACAAACTGCCAAAGTTCACGGTCACTGCAAGAGGTTTTACCTTCATTAAAAGACACAAGCAGGGAAAACAAAGCAGGGCTGAATCCCTGAAAAGCCCAAATGCAGGTTACGATCAGATATGTCATTTCTGTCCTTTAGCTCACAGACAAGCGTGCTGGACAGGGAGCTCTTGATGCCTTCCAGTCTTGGGTTACACACCAAAAAGGGCACATGTTGGAGAACACACTTCAGCAGCACGGCCCTTCCAACCACCAGTCAGACAGAGACAGGCCACCAGAACTGCCCTCCCTCCCAGGGGATGGGAGGAAATCAACAGTGATTCGGGGCATTTTCACCTCACAGTTTCTAAATTAGCAGCTCCTGTGAGAAAGGCCAACATCCCACTCCTTTCCTGAGCCTATCTTGGGGAAACTCCATTCCTTGCAGAGTTATTTTTTTATTTAAAGTCTTTAATTGCTTCAGAGCAGTCAGTTCAGACAAGTAGAACCAAAAGGAGATTCAAGTCTGAAGAGAGTCCAACAGCAACTCCACCATAAATCACAGGAAAAAGGGAAGGAGGAAAGTCAGCACAGAATCTGGCTTTACTTATTTACAGGCACAGTTCCAAGGCCAGGGATTTCGAACCCGAATTTAACAAGGGAAGCTTCATTTAATAAAATCCAAAAGGGAACAGATGCTGTTCCTGTGCAGCCAACAGGGCAGTTGAGCCGTGTACCCCACACGTCTGCCAGGAGGGAGATTAAGAGGACAGCAGACAGCCCAGCTCCTGCAGGGACAGGGCTCACCCAGCCAGCACCTCTGCCTCCTGAGCACTGGCCAGGCTCGAATAAAAGCTCTTTTTCCCCTCAGTGGAGGAATAACTAGAGTTCCTTGTCCTCTGGTCTGTGTTCACAGAGAACTGGAAGACTCACTGTTTCTGAGACCTCCTGTGGAAGCTCTCCCAGCTGCCCAGGGCAGCCCAAGCACCACGGCTGGGGCACCACGACGATGTCCTGAGAGTGGGACTGAAAACAGGATGGAGCTTGTGCACACCAAGAACAAAAAGCATGGGGGAGTGTGTGTTCAGCTAACTCAAATCACACATCACGGGGGTCCCAGTGCCACCTGTATGGTGTGGCCACAGCCAGGGCCAGCCTTCCTCCCTCAGCTCATCAACTGGGCAAGGCAAAAACCTTCCATCACTGCTGGTGTCTCTGTGTCAAATCCAAGGGATTCTGAGCTCTGCAAGGAGCAGGAGACCTGCCACCAGGCTTGTGCCACCAACTAAGGACACCACAAATCTCATTCCTCACGTGCCTACCTTCTCAGCACTTTAAGCCAAGTTTACAGGTTCCTAACAACCCACTTGTGCAGAATCAGGGAATCTTTTGGCATTTCACACACCCACATGCTCGCGGGATGCTCATTAATGCAATTTATAAAGCACATTACCATAGAGAACAGTCACATTCCGGGACACCAAGAAGCAGCAGAGCCCAGTCTGCACCTGTGGCTCCCCAGTCCGAGCCCTCAGCCCTGAGCTTTCACCCACACTAATAACTCAGGACAAGCCTAAACCAGGTGCCTTCATCTCACACTTTCAAGCCAGCACAGGTTTTACAAGAGTTTAATTGTTTCCCTGTGGTATTAAAATTAAGCAGGTCTAAGAACACTCACTCATATTTCAAAGTATAACAGGAAAAAAACTCCCTCAAATTAAGCCCATCCCCAAGACGGGACAAGAGCCCCCAGCCCCTTATCTCAGGGAAGCTTTAACAGACACAGGAGTCACATTCGTGGCCGTGGGCTGCTGAGCCTTGATCCCTGTGGAAACCACTCTGCTCTCTCCATCATCCCCTTCCCTTCAGAGCTGGGTGGTGGAGGATGAGGCCCGAGCTCCACAACCCACCACCAGCACTGGCAGGGAGAGCAGGAGCCCCCAGGAGGCCCCCGGCCAGGGAAGCAGCTTGTGTCCATGGCTGGTAAAAGGGTCGCAGAAACCTCGGACAGAAACCACCTGAGCGCTCAAAAACCCCTCCAGAGTCACGTCTTCTTGCAAAGTAAAGAAAGAGCCAGCACAAGGGAGAAGAGGAGCAGCCCCGGCCAGGAAAGGAGAGTGTGTCCAAGGCCTGGGAAAAGCATATCAGAGAACTTACACAGGGACCAACCGAGCCCCCAGACCCTGAGCTCTCACCCCCACCCAGGGCCACGTTTACTCGCAAAGCGGATGGAAAGCGGAGAAGGAGGGTTTTACCCTGCTCCCGGAGCAGCTGGGGCAGCTCGCAGGGCACGGTTATAAGGAGCTGAATTACAGAGCAAAGCTTCACCTTCCCAAGGCGCGGGGGCCGCTCAGCCGTGTGCGCCCCGCCGGGACACACGGCCCGGGACCCTGACGGTGACCGGGGCCTGTCCCCCCTGTCCTGCCCTGCCGGGACACCCGGGCCTGTCCCCCCCCAGCCCTGCCGGGACACCTGGGCCTGCCCCCCCGTCCTGTCCTGCCGGGACACCCGGGCCTGTCCCCCCTGTCCTGTCCACCCTGCCCTGCCGGGACACCCAGGCCTGTCCCCCCTTCCCTGCCGGAGCACCCAGGCCTCTCCCCCCCGCCCTGCCCTGCCGTGTCCCCCCCTGCCCTGCCGGGACACCCGGGCCTGTCCCCCCGGCCCCGCAGCCCCGCA
>VXAU01003691.1:1020188-1031871 GCA_013399695.1 Formicarius rufipectus | reverse complement strand
GTCGTGGCTGGTGCCCACGCAGTACGTGCTGGGGTTCTTCATGATCTACATGTCCACGCAGGTGGACGCGCTGCTGGGCGACGGGCAGGGCCGCGGCCCCGACGTGGCGGCCCTCACCGTCACCTTCTTCCTCTTCGAGTTCCTGGCGGCCACGCAGGACATCGCGGTGGACGGCTGGGCGCTCACCATGCTGTCCAGGGAGAACGTGGGCTACGCCTCCACCTGCAACTCCGTGGGCCAGACGGCCGGCTACTTCCTGGGAAACGTGCTCTTCCTCGCCCTCGAGTCCGCCTCCTTCTGCAACAAGTACCTGCGGCTCCAGCCACAGCCGCAGGGCATCGTCACCCTCTCAGGTACTGCTCGGGCACCGCCGGCCCCTGCGGGATGCCATGGGAGGGCGCAGCCGTGGGATGGGTTGGGCTGGAAGGCGCCTTAAGCGTTCCATGGGTAGCGGCACCTTCCATTATACCATAGAGTTATTGAGTGGTTTGGGTCCGAGGGAGCTTAAAAATCATCCAGTGCCACCCCTGCCATGGGCAGGGACACCTCCCACCAGCCCAGGTCGCTCCAAGCCCCGTCCAACCTGGCCTGGATCACTCCCAGGGATGGGGCAGCCACAGCTTCCCTGCCCAACCTGTGCCAGGGCCTGCCCACCCTCACAGCCAGGAATTCCTTCATTATAGTAATAGTTATATCTTCCTCAGTGTGCTTCTTCCCCAAGCCTGAATCCCTGTGTTCGCAGGGAGTGGTGGTTTGGAACAGGTTTGGTTTGTCCCCTGCTCATGGGAAAGCACAGCCTGCCTGGAGGCTGGCAGAGTGCTCTGCTTCATGCACTGAACTTCCAGATTTCTCTGGGCTTAAGAGTATGGGAAACCTGCCTTGTCATTATCTTGGCTGACCTAAGCACTTTGGAGGGGTTGTTTTTTCCCCTTTCTAGTTTAATGGCCATGGATAAGATTACTCTTACAAAAACCATCAAAAGCCCAAATTTTTGCTTCTTTTCAAGGAGCCCTTTTAAGAACATCTGTGAGGAAGGAAAGGGGAAACTAAAAAAGTTTTAGTTCTTCCAACACGATATTGTGCACAGAAGTAGAAATGTGAAGTGCTTGGGAATGAGCATGTGGTCAGTTTCTGAAAGAAGGGCTTCCTTTAGTAAATTGAGGAGGATTGGAGCTTTAATGAATTAAATGAAGTTTGGTCATCCAGCCAGTACTACCTGCTAATGTAGGGATGCTTCTGTTTGCTGGTGTTTGGGTTTGTTTTTTTTTTTTCCAGAAGGGTTCTATATGATGGTTGATGTTATGGTTATTACCTAAAAGATGCTTAAAATGCACCTGGTTTGGTTGGAAGGTGGAGTTTATCCAGCTGTGCTTGTGGGAGCACAGGAAGCCCTGGGATCCCTCCTGGCTGCAGTCTCAGGGTGGCCATGGCCAGCAGTGAAGGGCAGATTCTCGTGGGTTTAGTCTCTTTTCCCTCTCTCACACTGACTGCCTTGCCTGTGTCATCTCAGAGAACAGGTATGCCAAAACGGGCTGGAATTGCTGTGTAAAGGGATTGCTTTTTGTCCTGTCCTTACCTCATGGATAAATCAGGACAGCAGTTCCCAAGACTGCTGTCTGTAAAGCCATCAGCACTGCTCTCCAGCCTCCTCCTTTGCTTCCTGCTGCCAGCCTCCTGTGTGGTCTGTGAGCACAGAGCAGTCCTTGAAGGATCCCAGTTAGCTGTTGGCTTTCCTGTGCTCCTGCTGTGCATCTCCTCAGTGCTGGCCTGTCCCTTCCCTCTCTCTGCAGTGCACACTGACGTCTTCACTGCTGATGCAACTTGCAGTCACTGGTGCTCAGAGAGCCTGGTTTGGCTGTACTTCCCTCACTGCCCAAGGTTTTTGTTGTTTGGGGTTTTATTTTCTCAGCACCGTTTGTATAAATGGATTTGTTACTATTACAAAAGTGGTGTTTTTAAAAAACGGAATCCCAACCCCAAAAAGCACCGATGCAACCTGCTTAACCTGTCCTGGAGTACTGACATGGGTGGAGTAAGAAGTGACTAACTGATGCTGTAGTTGCAGGGTATGTTTTTTTTAGGTGGTAAAACTGACAGCAAGAAACTTGTTCCCTGGTTTGTGTAACAGTGGCACAGTCTGGTGTGTCCATGTGTCCCTGGAGCAGCTGAGAGCAGCAGGACATGACCAGCTCCCTGAGGAGCTCACTGGTCCTGGCTCTGGTTGGGACAGGGATTGTGATGAGCAAGTTCAGGCAGGTAAAGCAGGGAAGCTTTACAGCTGGAAAAGGTGAATAGTTCCCTGCCAGTTCAGATCTCTGAGCATTTTAGTTGTAGGCTGAGAAAGAACAAGTCAGCACTCTGATCTGGAGGGGCAGGCACTGATCCCTTCTCTCTGTGACCAGTGAGAACTCTCAAGGGAACAGCTGGGGAGGTTTAGGCTGGATCGCAGGGACAGGTTCTTCCTCCAGAAGGTGGTGGGCACTGACCAGGCTCCCCAGGGCAGTGGGCACAGCACCAAGGCTGCCAGAGCTCCAGGAGTGTTGGGACAAGACTCTCAGGAACAGGGTGGCATTGTTGGGGTGTCCTGTGCAGGGCCAGGGGCTGGACTGGATGATCCTTGTGGGTCCCTTCCAACTCAAGATATTTTGTGATCCCATGTCAGCTTCAAGTTGTTGAAAAGCAACAGCAATTGATATTCTCATTAACCTCAGGAAATAACATGAACAAATTAAAACCATTCATCAAACCAAGTGCTGTGTTGGCTTGTTTCAGAGTAAAGGTCTAGAAAAGAAAATGGGCAGTACCTTTCTGTGGGCTGAGTGTGCTGCCATGTCTAGGACTTTATTTGGCACCTGCTGTTCAGGTGACTTTGGGTTTTTAAAAGCAGGGGAAGCTTCGTGGCTGGGTTTGGTGATTCCTGCCCACTTTGCTGTGCAGTCATGTGAGTGCTGTTCCAGCATGAAGGAGGAGAGGCAAAGTGAGCACAGGCCAAAGGTGCCCCGTGGAGACAGCCCACGCTGGCCAGGGACTGTGGTGCAGCCCCTCTCCTGGGAGGAGGTGTGTACCTGGCCAGGTGCAGCTGGACCTGTACCCCGGGACACCTTCTTGATGGCTGTTTTCCAGCCTCATCCATTCCTGATCTAATTAAAAACTTGTTTTGCCCCATCACAGTGGTTTATTTTGTTAACAACAGCGTAGAGGCAGAGACAAAATAGAGATAGGGAGGCAGCAGTGGTGGGACCAGAAAATTGGTGCTTGAAATCCCTTGTGTAAACTATAATTTCAAAGTTCTTTTGCTTATAGCCTGTTAGTGAACCTTATTGTAGCCTGTTAGTGGACCTTACTGTATTTGAAAGGAAATTAGCCTTATTTTTGTGTGAACTGCCTACAACCTAAAAAAAATACCCACTCAAACTTTTTTTTTTTGATGTGGACTATCATGTATGGTGTTTTTCTCTTTCTTTCTTTCCTGCCTTGCTTTGCTGCTGATGCAGCCTTGCAGTGCTGTGCTGCAGCTGACAGGGCTGACCTGACCAAAGGAGCTCATGTGATGATGCTCAGAGCTATTTCCATCCCCATCCTCACACTATGCATCCCTCACTGCAGTGCTAATGCCCAGGGTTATTATTAGAGAGCTGCTCCTCTGTCCTTTGTGGCCAGCAGCTCTGAGAAGTAAGACGCTCTGAAACTACATCTTTGCTTCAAAATTTATGTTAAGAGCACTTATTTTTTAGTAGATGGAGCAATCTGACAGCACTGGTTATGAGCTCTTTACTTGAGGACAGGGAAAACTAGCTAGTGTGGAAGCAGCTAAAGATGGTTTGAAAAGCCTTTTTTCTTGTACCCTGAGAATGGTGGATACACCTAAAAAGCAATCCTTCCACGTTTCCTTGTTCTCTTTGTGGCAGGTAATAATTGACTAAACCTTTGCCCTGATTCTGCCCTTTCACCAGCCCTTGCTGTTTCCTTTCAAGTCTCCCAGAGGCTTCTGGAGTTGCTCGTGACCAGGAACATTAAAGGCTGCTTCTGTCTTACCCTCTGCATGTTACTGAGTTCTTTCTTGCCTCTCTTGTAGAGGATAGAATTACCTTAGATTAACCATTCACTAACTCAAAAAGTACTGCTTGGTATGTTTTTGCCACTGCTGCCTTCACATCCACAGTTCAGCAGATATCAGCTATGTTTAGAATAGAGCATCTGAACCTTGGCAAGTGCCCATTTCAGCCAGACATATTTGAGGACTCCCTGTGACTGTGCAAGAACTTTCATCAGGCCATCTTTACACTCATAAATCTTTGTTTCCTCCAGATGGGAGGTAGGTGTTGGATAGGGAGTGTAGGACTGAGGCACAGAGTGGCTCAATGAGCAGCTGGAAAATCACTGCAGAGCTGTGAATGAATTCTTCCTCTGGAGGTTTTCCCCTGTCTTGTAACCAGGACACGTTTCCCTCTCCTTTATCAGCCTTTAGTGATTGCATGTGCACCCTTCAACACTTCCATCCGTGTCTCTGCTTCTCCTCCACCTTGCTCACTGTGGAAATAACTCACCCAACACCAGGGAAGTGACCTGCTTTGCTGCTGCTGCTCTGGCTCAGCTCCAGCAAACACCTTATACTGATGAGGGAAGAGCTGTGGCAGCCACTGGATGTAGCTCTGTGCTTGTGGTTTGCTGTTGCTGCTTGGTTTTGTTCAGTTTTGATGATTAGGTTTATATTTTGCAAAATAACTGCATATTAGATACTAGTGAATTGTCAATGATGGCTGCTACAAAGATTTTTTTTAAATCTTCTTTTCCCCTCCAGATTTCCTGTTCTTCTGGGGAGCTGTCTTCTTAGTTACCACTACACTGGTTGCTCTTTTGAAAAAGGAAAACAAGGAGCTAATACCAGCAAAAGAAGAAACAAAAGGCATCACTGATACATACAGGCTGCTATTCTCAATAATCAAGATGCCAGCAGTTCTTACTTTCTGTCTCTTGATCCTCACATCAAAAGTAAGTACATATATAAATGAATTGTTAAATGCTGCTATCAGAGTCTGGGAGACTGCTGAGTTCCTGGCATTTAACTTATTTCTTAGTTTTGCTATTGATTTTCATCACAGTTGTGAATTTTCATGTGAAGTTTGAAGAACTGTTTGTATCTTTTTGCTAAGCAGGGTTGTACAGCAAAAAATGTTTGTTTGAGCTTTTGTGTTTGCACAAGTATTAAAGAGAAGTTTGATTGCAGTTGGTGTAACAGTAATTTGTTTTTTAAACATTTAAAAGCCTTTTCAAACAGACTGTGTAGCCTGCAGTTAAGAGGGCAGAAAATGTTTCTTTTAACTGAAATACCATTCTCAGAATCCCCAGCTGTGTCCAAACTAGGTTTCCATGGCTTCTTGTTGGATGCTGTGAATGCCAACAGCAGTTAAGGCACAGACACGAGTGGCAGTGCTGCTTGATGTTCTTGGGGTGGTTTTGGCACTGCTGACAAGAAGTGTGCAAGTGTGGAACATGTAGAACATGGAAATCAAATCACAGGCAGAACTGACTTGTCCTCTATCGTATTTCTCAATTTACTTAGTAGTGAGTAAGTTGAATGTCAAGCAAGCTCTCCCTGCTTTCCTCAGTCTGTTTTGTCTCATTTATATTGCAGGTTGGATTTTCAGCAGCAGATGCTGTAACAGGACTCAAATTGGTAGAGGAGGGAGTCCCCAAAGAGCACCTGGCCCTGCTGGCAGTTCCAATGGTTCCTTTACAGATCATCCTGCCCCTGGTTATCAGCAAATACACAGCGGGCCCCCAGCCCCTGAACACCTTCTACAAAGCAATGCCTTTCAGGTGAAACCTCATTTTATGGAAACACAGTAATTAGTGTGTTCAGTTTGTGTATTTAGATCAAGTGTGGGGTTTCTTGTGTAACTCTGACTTCCAGCTACAAGAAAGTATGTCAGGATTCTCACAGGGAGCTGAGTTCTGTCCTGTGCCTTGAAGATGATTCATGCAGCATCACCTGTGATAAAGCAGAGCGTGAGGTGTTTCTAAGATGCATGTACAGCACCATTAGAGCAGTGCTCTCCTGTTCTTATTTAACAGTTTCACTGCTTGTCAAATATTTAATACCTAATTCTAAGATAGAAATAGTTGTAACTATTTAGATCTAAGATATTTTAATGTACTCTATAAATGTTCAATAGTTGGATTTTGTCGAGGAAATGTGGCAAGGACTGTTTGAATTACAAACTCTCTTTCTTACTCCTCCAGGTTACTGCTTGGCCTGGAGTTTGCGTTTCTGGTGTGGTGGGCTCCCAAAGTGAAGCACGAGGGAGGATTTCCTCTGTACTACTACGCTGTGGTAGTGCTGAGTTATGCTTTACACCAGGTAACACACTGGGAAGGGGAGGGCAGGAGTGTTCCACATCCCTCACCTCCAGGTCTGTAAAGGCTGTTACCTGCTTTGTCCTGGGTCTCACTGGAACCCCTCCAGCCTGATATGTGTGCTCTGTGGCTGTATTGACTTGTGATACTCTCACCAATGTTACCTCTCCCTATTCCCTGTATTCCACTGGACATCATATGAGGAGCTGCTTTGAGTTGCCCAGATCTGGCTTTGTTTCCCAGGTTATTTCCTCCCAGGGCCAGAAGCTCAAAAGCACAATGGAACTGGAGAAATCCCAGCACTCTGTCTGAGTTTGACAGGCATGGTGATGATTGTGCTGGTCATGCAGATCCATCAGTTTATGTGATCCTGCTCCTAGAAATAATACTAGATTGTTGGAGGCACATCATAATGGACATGAGACAAAGGCCTAGAAACAAACACCTGATAGAGTCTGGGCTTTGGATCAGAAATGAAATGTGTGATGCTGTGAGAGTTGATCTTAAATACAAGAGTGTTGGCTTTAGGTGCTATTTTAGCTGGCCTTGTCATGTTTCAGTTTGACAACCCGAGTCGTGCCAGTGCATGTGAGGCATCACCTAAGTCATGCTGCATGACTTGAGACAAGCCCACTGCTTGAGTGAGCAGAGGGACAGGCTGCAGGGGGAATTGCTCCCTTGGGCCATTCTAAGCTGTTGGGATTATTTTCCAGTGAATGTTGCTAACTGCAGGTGATCCCTTGGAAGAGTTCCACGCTGGGGGTTTGAGTTGTCGTGGTCCCTGTGCAGACCCCTGTGTGCTGTGGGTTTCTCCCCACAGATCACCCTGTACAGCATGTACGTGGCCATTATGGCCTTCAACGCCAAGGTCAGCGACCCGCTCATCGGGGGCACCTACATGACCCTGCTGAACACCGTGTCCAACCTGGGGGGCAACTGGCCCTCCACCGTGGCCCTCTGGCTGGTGGACCCTCTCACGGTGAAGGAGTGTGTGGGGGCCCAGGGCCACACCTGTGGCACTGCAGCAGCTGCAGAGGTGAGTCTGGGGGCTCTGGAGGGCTCTGCTCAATAATCCCACCATTAAATGGCTTCTTGGAGTACTTTTTTGCCTTTGAAAACCCTCAGAGTGCACAGCTCATGCTTCAAAGTTCCCACTGATCGAGCTTATTTTCCTGTGTGACAAAATTGTCTGCTTATTTCTGTCCACCCCAAATAACGAGCATCTTACCAGGGGTTTGCAGTTGCAGAGTAGTTGTTCTTTCTGGGATGGGATGAGAAGCTGTGGTAGAAGCTGTAGGTATGTTTTTGAGACTTGTGTAATTAGGGGATCTGTCCTGGGTGGGGTTGTCTGTCCTCCAAGTCCCTCCGTTTTTGTGGTAGAATTTTCTTCCTGCTGTCTTCCTGGAGGTTTCCTCTCTGCCTGCCTTGGTACCCTCTCCATGATGCAACTCTGACTTCGGTGTTCCCTTTCCCCACAAAATCAAGCAGTGGGACTGGCTGCCTTCCCAGACCTGAGTGCCCTGTGGAGGAGAACAAAGAACTTGCTGTGCAGTGTACACAGACCAAACAACAGGACACCAAACTGCTGGGAAAGTGAGGTTTCAAATTCACCTCCTCATGGCAAACGAGACATTTAGTGTGATTGAAGAGTGGAGATGGTTCAGGGGAGTTTGTGTGCTCTGAGATTTTTTTCACTCCTGAATGCCAGGACTCTCTGGGATGTGGAGGTTCTCTAAACAAGGTATTTTCGGAGTCCAACACGACTTGTCTGAACTGGAATTGCAGTTTTTACTGGTTGCAGAGGGGAAGCTGCTTCCACAGTGGGTGCTTTTTCAGTCTCCCTCATTAGCTTGTCACTAATTAGGTTCCCCGTGCCTCTACTGAACTTGAGTTCTTCCTCCTTCACCTCACTCCTCTGATCTTTTCTCACATCCTCCCAGTTGGTAACATTCCACCACCATCACCACCACTCCCTTCTTATTCCTAGTCTGATTTTGACATGTCTCAGAATGATGAAAGTGCTGGCAGAACCTCAGGTCAGAGGATTGATTTATCCTGGGATTAGAGCAGTGTTGAAAGCCAAACAATAGCAGAAACAATCCAGTGCTGTACACTCACCCTTTAAATGCTGGGGTCTTGGCTTCCAGTTACAAAACACTCTGGGCATGTTTCTCCTAGACAGAGAAGCCCGGAGTGGTTTGGGTCAGAAAGGACCTTTAAGCTCATGCAGTTCCACCTCCTGCCATGGGCTTCCACTTGTCCAGGTTAGTCCAAGCCCTGTCCAGCCTGGCCTTGAACCCTTCCAGGGATGGGAGACCATAACATGGATGGCTATTAAAAGCTATTGGCTAAAGGGTATAGGGAACAGTTGTACCTCCAAGCCAGCACAAGACACTGGAGCAGTTTCTGTTTTCTGGAGTTTGCCCTGTGGGCCAATGTGCTCCATTTCCCAAATTATTTTAGAACAGATTTGTTACTTTTCATGCTGGTGATAAGCTCCAAAACTTCTCTGACTGACTGTAAGAAACTAGGGGAAGTAAACAACTTTATTTAGTCATAACCAAGAGCAAACAGCTCTCTAGTGCTTTCTGAAGTCTGTTTGTGTCTCCCAGAGACACTTACTGCATCAGCTTGTGCTCCTGTTTCAGCTGTGCGCAAAAGCTGGAGGCTCCTGCGTGACCACCCTGGACGGTTACTACGTGGAGTCCATCATCTGTGTCATCCTGGGCTTTGGCTGGTGGTTCTTCCTTGGACCAAAGTTTAAAAAGCTGCAGGACGAAGGACAGTCTTCGTGGAAGTGCAGGAGGAGCAATTGATGCACTTGAATGTTGGATGGACCAGCAAGGTTCTTTTAGGTTTTACTGCAAAGACACATCCCATAATCAACACCCAGGAGTATCGGTATTTTAAACGCCAAGCAGTGAGATGGTGTGGCCGAGGTGGTGGCGTGTGTGTGACACCACTGCCCTCCCGAGGGCGCAGTGGCAGTTCAGAAAGCAGAGGTTCAAACCTCTGTCCTCCTTGCATATCCCGCATCTCTCTGAGCTCCCGAGCCATGCTGCCGGCACTGCCCCGAGCTCGGGTACCACGGCACTGCCAGCTGAGCTCTGGGTTTGTTGGCACACAGGCATGGCCTGACAGGGGAGCTGGCCTGGGGGAGGGTGCCAAAGGCATTCTCACTTGTGGGTTAAGCATTGTACTACAGAATTCCTTGTGGGAAGATCAGTGTGAGATGTCTGTGGGCTTTGCTTCTTCTCACTTTCTGAACTGTAGCCACGCCTCAAAGGATGAAACGTTCTGGAGATTCTTTTAAATGTATTTTCTGGCTTTTATAAGCTTTAAAGATTTATAAGAAAATATTTTTATAAACAAATTACATTTGTTTAATTTATTTCCGCTGTTTCAAAGCATTTTGATTTACATTCAAGGTACTTTCTTGAGGACAAAATGCTGTAAGGTAGGACTGGGATAACGCACAATCCTCTGAGCCTCGAGTCCTGCAGCTGTAAGTGGTGCAGCAGCTGGGCTTCCTGAGGGAGGGCCTCTGGAGCAGGGTGAGTTTGAGGGAATGAACTGGTAGTGTTGGGTTTCCTCTGTGATATTAGAATTTGAACATTCCTTCTGTAACATCAGTGGGAACACTGTGACTTCTCCCAGCTGGGGGTAAGAAAAGCGACTTGGTGATGATAAAGTTGCCAAATTCCCAGTGAGTTGGTGCAGGACTCACCCTCACAGAACTCCAACGAGCACAGTCGTGTGGTAGAGCTGCTGGAGAATGAGCTGCTGCTGCCATGTGGTGGAAACCTTCCTGGTGCATTTTGTGCCCTGCCCTCCCTCCTGAGTGCCTTAGTGACCATGCTGAGAGGGCACTGGGACCTCGCTGGGTGTAAATGGTGCATCGCTATTCAACAGCAAAACTATTAAACAGCCCTTGGAAAGGTACCAGAGTTGCTCCTTCTGTCTGTGTTTCTTGTCAGTGTTGGAAGTATTGGGCTTGGAGAGGGTTGGGGATCTTTTGTTACTGGGGGGAAAAGTAACTCAATACCAGCTTTGGAGTGCCTGGAGTGGACAGGTGGGTGAGTGCCAAGGGTTTCCATGGCATCAGGAGTCAGGAGGGATCTGGAAGGGTCTCTGTGGCATCAGGAGTAAGGAGGGGTGCAGATGAGGACAGTGCTTCCACATGATTCCCTGGTATTGACTCCTGTCCCTCTGTCCTTCCTCTCTCACAGCAAAATCAGTCAAGCTGAGTAAAATCAGATAATTTTTATTCCCCAAGCTGAAAGTCTTCCGGTTTCCCCTCCGTATAAGAACAAATCCAACATAAATATATTAGAGATTGATGGCTGCACCTTTCAGTCCCAGCCCCATCACCTCCACTGCATTAACCACATGGGAGGCACTTCAGTTCTGTGTCCTCACTGGAACCCACTTATTTCATCACAGCTTGTCCAGATTGTAAGAACTTTCCTGACTTCAAGGAAAAACCTCTCAAGTGCAGAAGGTGGGAAATTAAACTCCCAGCTTTTTTAGAGTTGGCTTTTACTTTGTGATTTTTGTTTTCTGCAGGTGCTCGTGAAACTTGTTACTAATACAGACGGGTGGAGGATTGTTAATCAAGAATTAGATGATCTCAACAACGTCAAACTTACACCTAAATTCCAAATCAGTTGGAATACATATGAAATATGACCTAAATTAAATACTATTCACTCTTTCAAACTGCTGGGACAAGTCATGGATTAGTAGTGCTCTTAATCTAAGTTGCTAGTTTGTAAGTCAGAAATGTTACTGCTGGGCCAGCCCCTTAGCAGGTTGCTGATGGGAAGCAGTAAACTTTTGACCTTACTACTTTTTTCTACCAACCCTCCTTTAAAGTGCTTTTTAAAAAAAATATTAGAATTATAGCAGACTTAAACATCTTGAACAAAAAAAGAAAAAAAAGGAAAACACAAACCAAATAAAAGCTTTTAAAATGAGGAGAAGAAAGGAGCATCTGGCAGGGTCAGAGAAGATGTGTCACAGGTCTGAAGAGTTCAAACCAGAGCTCAGCCTGAGAAGGGAAGGCTCCAGGGACACCTGAGAGCCCCTTCCAGAGCCTAAAGGGGCTCCAGGAGAGCTGGAGAGGGACTGGGGACAAGGGATGGAGGGACAGGACACAAGGAATGGCGTCCCACTGCCGGAGGGCAGGGCTGGGTGGGATATTGGGAAGGAATTCCTGGCTGGGAGTGGTGAGGCCCCGGCCCAGGGTGCCCGGAGGGGCTGTGGCTGCCCCATCCCCGAGTGTCTGCGGGGTTCGGAGCAGCCCGGGCCGCTCCTGGACCCGCCT
>VXAU01003691.1:984449-1012243 GCA_013399695.1 Formicarius rufipectus | reverse complement strand
CTGCATGAACTGAGGAGAACCGAACGGGACTCGACCTGACCGAGCCCGGCTCAGCCCGGCGGCCCGCGGTGAGTGAGAGCGGCACTGGGACCCCCGAGCGGCCCCGCTGCGCTCCCCGTGCTGTTGGGGCTGTGACTCCCCAGTGTTTGCGGCCGAAGGCAGGGTTTGCGAGGTGTCTTGGTCTCTCGGTGAGGTGCGGCCCGAGCAGCCGGTCCCGTGGGCTCCCCCGTGGGGCTAGCTCGACACCTTTTGCTCCCTCCCGGGGCAGGGGAGAGCTCGGTCCCCTTTTGCACCCCCCTCCGGAATGGAGAACTCATCCCCCTTTTGCCCCCCTCCTCTCCCCCGGGATGGGGAGCCCGGCCCCCTTTTGTCCCCCTCGCCCGGGATGGGGAGCTCGGCCCCCTTTCCCCCCGGGCTGTGCCGCCGCAGCAGCCGCGGTGGGTGAAACCAGAGCCCCCTGCAGCCTTTGGCTCGTCCTGTGTTCAGTGAGGCTTGGCCTGAAGTCCTGGCCCCCGAGGAGCAGAGGGTATCCGCCCGAGCCCTGCGGGGGGAGAGCCTCGGGAACGCGCTCTCTCCCCGCCTGGAAGGTGCTGGAGTAGGGGGGAGCTGAGAAGAGTCCTCCCCGAAACTCCCTTCTTCGTGGGATAATTACCTACTTCATAAAGAGAAAAAGGAAGTACAAAGAGCTGGGAATTAAACTCCGCACACGTTTTGTTGTAGTTAAGCAACTCTGTAATTCTGGGAACTTCAGCGGACCGAAAAGTGTTTTTAGAAGTGTTATTAAATTCCAGCGGGGAAGATAGAAGCCTTATCTGATGGCCCAGTCATAGGCTCTTTGTTTAAAGTGTGCTTTAGCTCCGGAGTTGTAAAGCACAATGTTTGCCTGTTTCCGGGGGGCTCCCGATTTACTCGTCCTTGGGACTTCTGGCTTGTGCGTTGCAAAACTTAAAGGAAACTAAAGAAAACTTCAGGTACTCGTTCTGAAATATGTGAAAGAACAATTGCAGGTAACAGTACTGAAAAGAGAGGCAGGATTCAATCCTGCAATGAAACACCTGAGTTAAAGGTAAGAAAACACAGAGTTTTGGGGAGGTGAGAGACAACAGAGTGCAATGCGTGCTGTTAAAAACGTTCCTGGTTCTTTAAACAGCAACTCCCTGGAATAACTTTGAGAACACTACTTTTTATTTGTTTTTAATTCTGAAGGATGCTTTTTCTAGATTTAAAAATGCCAGCAGGCTGTTACAGAAAAACAAGGGAAGTTTTATCAGCAGGATTTGTGAGAAATGATCTGAGCGGTCGCAGGTGCTATCTGGTTCTGTGCTATCTATTGTCTGTGAAAACGGGGATCAGCTGGTGGGTTGGGATCAAGTGGTGCACAACTCATTATTTTAACAATCCCAGTCCAGCCTGGGAGGTTGCCTAGGGAATTGATTTAATGCTGCTGTCCTTTCAGCCGTCGAGGCGGGTGTCCTGCCAGGACTTTGATCAAAATCACCAGCGTTTGTGAGGGAGAGCAACGTTTTCATTCTGGAAGAGCAAAGGAGAGGCCACCCGCTACTAACAGCCCCCTGTTTTGCATGAGCTGGTCTGTAATTTAAAACACTGTCAAGAAATACCCGTGGCAGTAAAACACTTCTCTGAGCATCAAAACACAGAATGAAAATCAGTGCTCTGTTCAATACTTAGCTTCCTCTTATGTCTGGGAAAGACTTTAATGCCAAAGCTGTGTGGTTCTGTTAGCTCTACAAAGCAATAATTTAATAAATGGAATGGTTTTCCTTTAAGGAAATCTGAATAAGGTGGGGGTTTTTTTAAGGTGTCGCCCAAGGTCCAATTCAATTTAAACTGATAACCTAGATGGCAAAGCTAGGGCCAGAGCCACATGGGGTGGTGGTGGAGATTTGTTTTGTTTGTTTGCTCTGGGTGTTTTAAAAAACTTAACGTCTGAAGGTTAAAAAAAATCACAAACATTTAAAATTGGGAAAGCAGAGTTCTGTTTCCAGCTGTTATCTTCAGTAGGACAGTTTTCTGCCTCTGTCTTCAGAGGAGTAAGACTGGCACATATAATTGCCTTGTAGGGTCTTGCAGAAACTCCTTTAATTAGTGCTTCAAATGCACTTGAATGTGTTGGAGGGAAGAGCTGTAGAAACTCAGTGATTAGTGATTTTCCCTTGGCATGGTCGGGTGCAGAGCGTGTGGTGAGCAGGCATGGCTCTTGTACTGGGAGGGTGTTTAAAACCACAGAGCAGCAAAGCGTGGCTCCCCTGGGCAGGGGATTAACTGCTCTGCACCTCCAGGTCTGCACTGTGCTAGGGAGAAATCTGACTTTGCTTCCAAGTGCATAAGCACAAGGTGCTTCCACTGGAGTCCTGCTGGTGTTAGTGGGGACTGATCTAATGGCCATGAGGGAGGTATGTGTTCTTGTGTACTCGTTTTGGTTTGTTTTTTCCTCCTTTCTTGTTTACTTTAGGAAAATGGAACTGTTTTCTGTAACAAAGGTGGGTTTCTTGCTCCAGTCTCCATGGATACTGAGGGCACTATTGTTACTCCAGAGATCTGAGCTTGCCCTCTGCCCTCCTGATTCAGGGAGCCTTTTGCTGCTCATCTGGCATTACAGGACTGTCTAGTTGTACCTGGGTGGCTGAGGGTGATGTGGAGATCTGAGAGATGGAAAGGCAGGTTGGGGTACCCACAAGGTGAAGAAATACCTGCTACTGCAGATGGGCACTTGGTTAGGTTCCTCCAGGAGCAGTGGAGGAGGAGAGCTGCTGACAGCCCCTGGGAAGCAGGCACTGTTGCAGAGCTGGACAAGGCCAGGGACATGGTGCTGGGGTGCCAGTACCCCTGGGGAGGCTCAGTCAGCCTCTGAACCAGGCAAAATTGCTCCAAGGGTGCTTGGCCACGTGGGTTACACATCTTGGCAAGACATGTGAGTCTCTTCAACCTGAAGTAACTCAAGGTTGCTTGCAAGACACTTCAAGTGGAGACAGGCTCTGGTGTGAAGTGGTCCATGCTCCCTTACAGACTGGATTTATTGGAAATGACACAGAGCTCAGGTACCTTTGCACACTGAGCGAGACTAAGCGTGTCCGGAGGTGGAGGGTGGGATGAGTTGGCTCTTAACAACGTCAGTCCAAATCAGGCAGTGCTGAACCTCCTAAGCTCGTGATTCTCGTTCTTTGCTCGGCCTTTGTTCTGCCCACAGGTGAAAACAATGTAAGAATAGTGGTGATTACCAGCTGTGTCCGGCACAGAGGGTCTTGTACCTCTCCTTGAGTGCCCACTGATAAGTAGCCAAATGCACAGCCAAATGTTGTCCACGTGCATGACTGGTTGTGTTGGCACAAGGTCCTTTGCAGGCATCTAATTTTTATCTTCATATTTTATCACATTGCTTGAATGACTCTGTGCTACAGCAAAGCAGCAGCCGGGGTTTCCCAGGTCAGAGCAGGAGCTGTAAGAGCAGCATAGCTGCTCCAGCCATGGGAATGGCAGTGCTGTGTAGTTCTATGAACAGGGTCTCCAATATTATTAACAATGTGTCTGAAAACATCCTGTCCAAGGTGTGAAAGTTGTATCCATTGCTCCTGGTGAGATATGGATACTCTCAGGAGTGATCTGGTGTGCCACCTCCTGCTGATCTGTTGAGGAAGAAAAGGTCCTTCTTAAAGTTGTGGGAGAGAAATGTTGATTTTAATTTCTAGCAAGAGTGTTCCCGGGATACCAGCAGTCTCCTGGTGTCGACACTCTCCAGAGTTCACCCTCACCAGCATCAGAACTGCTGGACTATGTGGTGTGAATGGGGGGTATTTTCTTCACCGTGTGCAGTAGTGTAGTTCTTTGGAGTCCATAGATATTTGTCGGCTCCGGCATGGGAGATAAAGTTGGATTCCGCCCCCACCCCTTCCAAATTTTACCTGGAGGATTGAGGCATGAGCTAGGAGTCTCTGGGAATTCGAGAACTGCCTCTGAGATGAATCAATTCCCCTGACTTAGGGAGCATTAATATGGGAGGAATGGCTCTTGGACCTGACAGTTCTGGGCTGGCTGTGCCTTTCTCTACCTACTTTGAAGAGCATGGTCATATTTGTAGAAGAATTTTGAGTAAATAGAAAAGATTCTCCAAGAATATAATAGAATCTGAAGATGTGTTCTTGATGCATTAAAAAAATAGCATTGGCAATGTGGTGAAATGAATTCTCTACATTAAAATACATTAAAATCTCTAGTCTAGAAGGACTCTTGAGCTCAATATGTGGAGTTTGAAAGGCTTTGTGCAGCAAAACCAGAAACCCATCTGGATTAGTTAATTGGTGTACTGAGAGCTGGCAAAGGCAGCAGAAAGGTGTGCAGAGCACTGGGAAGCTGTGTAAGGAGAATATCCATGGACACCCATTCATATTGATCCCTCTGTGTCTGGTGGGATGAGTGCTACAGGGTGTGCAGGGTGGGTATCTCCTGAAGCTGTGCCTGCTGAGTGACAAAAGCATGCTGCCCTCCTGGGAATAATTCCTTAGAGAGGAGAAAAACAAATTCCATTTAGGCCTCTCGAGGAATGGGGAGCAAATGCTAATTCCTTTTCAGCGTCTGTTGCCATGGGCAGTCAGATCAAATCCTTTCTAATGCCTTCCTCAGCAGCAAGTTGTGCTGACACATGCTTTTCATGGCTTCCCAGAAGGAGCAGAGGAATGGCTTGGAACAAAAGCTCCATGAGAGTTCAGAGTCCCGGGAGGGGCAGGGGCTGCTGTTTGCGGGGGTGGGACATGTGAAGTTGGCCTTGGCACAGGTGAGCACAGCTTGGCCTCCTGCCTGCACAGGGCAGGGATGGGCACCAGGGAATGCCTGTGCCAGCCCCCAGGGCCGGTGCTGGGCACTGAGCCCCACTTGCTGCTCTCCTGGGAAGGGAAAGGGTGCTTTGGAGGGCACACCTGGAGTGTCAGTGCTCCATCATGACCTGAGCTGAGTTAGGGTTAGGCTGAACCCCTCATGCTTTAGGAGGCAGCTGAGCAGCCACTGCCTGCCTTTGACACCTCGTGTGGCCCAGGGGGAGAGGGGTGCAGTGTTCTGAGTGTCCCCAGTGCAGGGCACAGGGAAGGGACCTGGGGCTGGATGGGGCAGGGAGGAAATGCTGTTTCTGGCTCACTGATGGGGCTCGGCAGCTGCTGCAAAATGGGAAAAGATTTAGAAGCAGCTTTTTCAAATGCTTAAGCAACCTGACATCAGAGTCTGTCTTCATCTAGTGAGTGATGCAAATGCTCTAGTGGGGGAATAGCCAAAATGTCAGGTTAAAACCAGTAAAAATTAAAAAAAAAAAATCTGTCTTTTAAAGAAGTCCCATTTATGTAAGAGCATGCAAGTGCAATATCTGTATCCCAAATCCACACTATTATGACCCTTTGAACAGAAAACTAAGAGCTTCCAAATGCCCCCAGCAAAATCCCCAGGGAACTTTTCTTTGCTCCCATGCTGTTGTGCCCCTCCGACACCTTTCCTGCTAGCGTGGTGCCAACACAACTGTTCTCTTGGCCTCATGGCACATTCGATTAGGGAACTCATCTGTCAGAACAATAAACCAAACAAAAATCTCCTTTCCTAGAGAAATAATAAAAGGATCAGATACTGGATGTTTTTGTTTTCTATTGCCAAGTATTGTCAATATTATTTTTTCATGCTGGTGATATTTATGGGTAAATATTTTCAGTTCAGTAGGGAGTGTAACTTTGGGGATGTTTTTAAGCTTTTTGTTTATACAAGACACTTTAACTTCTGGCAGGTAATGATACATTTATGAAAAAATTTATACCATAGGTAGGTGAAACTTTGTTTTGCATGTTATGAAAATTACATCAATTTGTGGGGGAAAATGTCTTTTTGTGTCAGCATTATGGACCTTCCATCTGATGCAGCCTTGCCTACTCTGCCTGGCTCCCATATGTGTAACTTTAGCAACATCTATGCTAGTTATTTTGAGTCAATGTTGATATTTGATGCTGATTAAAGAGGAGATTTGCACAGATGATGTGTGGAACCCTTAGAGCCTGGGTTTGTGACAATTAAATCTAAATCTGCATGAATTTAAACCAGCTTAAATGCTTAGCAATATTTGGGTGATGGTTTAGCAGAATAAGAAGCCCAAGACTGCAGATGGGTGAATGCCCCATGAAATACTGTTATATTAGGCTTTTATAATCTCTTCAGATTTGGTTTCTAGGTCTAACTATGGCAAAGCTTTTCATCCAATACCTTCTTTGTCTTTTGGATACTGTTTTCGAAAAATACAGCCCCTGTTGTGCACAAGCTTGAGGGTTGTTCCACCACAGGAGTTGTCACTTGGTTTAGAAAGTGGAACCATGGACTGAAAATTGCCTGTGGATGGCTACTAATAAATTAACCTTGGAGAGAACTTGCAGCGTATTTTAGTACAGTCCAGGGAGAGGAAGTTGGTGAGAGCATGAATTTTCCTGGCTGCACGTTGTGGTGTGAACAGAATCCCAACTGACTTCACTGCCTCTGGTCAGTACCTGTTATTTCACAATGACAGGGTAACAAAGGGCTGGGCCCTGGGACTCGGGAGGGCACCTCTTGAGAGGAGTGTCTCATCTTTGATTGCCACTGCAGTGTGTTTGCCAACCTGCTGGGTGCTCCTGGCACTTTTGGAAATGATGGATAGTTTGATCTGGGGCATTTCTTTATTGAGCTGAGAGACTGTAGAGAAAAACCAGCAACCCTCCCTGGGCAGCCCACCTGTTCCTGAGGACTGCAAGTGAATCTTCTGCTTACTCTCTGACTTCAGGTGAATCACTTCACCTCCCTCCCTTCTAATGGTACTGTAGATCTGTTGTGAACCTGCATTGATTACGTTTTCAGTACCACCTCAGGACTCTCCCAGAGAAGTCCAAAGGAGTATTTGTGCTGTGCTTTGGGGTTGATTTGGTCTCTGCAGTGGCCGGAGGTAACTGCCCACACATGGTGGTCAGCGGAGATGCTCTGTGCCCCCACCGCAATCACGGCTGCCAGATTAAAGCCCAGCCTTCCCCTCTGGACTATATTCCTGCTGCTTAGTGCCAGCCAGATGGTCTGTCCTCCCTTCCATCCAGAAACCTCTAATGCCTCATAGTTGGGGCTGATAAAGCATTATTTCCATCACACACACTTAGGGTGTCCTTTGTGTGACGCTGGATCGCTCTTCTCATTTTTAACTTTTGTATTATTTTCCTTTATGTCAATTGTAGAGTCCAATATATCTGAATTATTTTTCATGGTAATATTTATCATTGACACATCTGAAATGAGCATAACTTTCTGAAATGTGTAGCCCTCGATATATTCAGTGTTTTCTGGACTTTCCTTTCTGTTGAAGACAGGATTGCCAAGCACATGCACTTCATTCACCATTTGAGGGCAAGGAAGGAAGCAGTTTATGACTCATACTTTCAGCCTGTGTTCACTGGGTAGGTACTGGATCAGTGAGCTCTGAGACTGGAGCTGTGGATTTGTGAGAGGGAAGTGCTGGTGCCCTGTAGTGTCTGCCCTGCCCTTAGGCACGATCCCTGGGATGTGACGGACTCGCATTGTTACCTGTCCAAGTGCTCCAGAAACGAGCTGGGGGAGGGCAGGTGAGGAGCGAGAGATTCACAGTCCCCAGCCTGTGAACTGCTCCACTGCAGACCCGGTGATGTGTCTGTTCTCAGGACTGCCACAGCACTCAGACACCTTCCTCTCTGGTGCTGAGTGGATGTGTGCTTGATACCCTTTTCACACGGGGGCCCTGCACATGTCCAGGTTCAATATTGCAGATAAATACTTGGATTATGCTGCTGCTTTCCAAGTGGCTCAGTGTGTTACAGGCTGAGCTGTGGGGGTTTGGCTCGAGTGCTGCTCCCCCTGCAGCTGCTGTGCCATGCTCGGTGGCTCCCTGGAATGAGGGAATGCCCTGCTGCCCTGCACAGCTTACTCAAGCATGGGGATTTTCTGTGTGAGAGGGGAAACTGCAGGATCCAGAGAGGCCTGGGGGTCAGGTGGTGGTGAGGTCTTGTCATGACATTTCTCTCACAACCTAAGCAGGACATATGAATCCTCTGCTAAATTCAGAAGCATCTACCACGTTTATCTCCACAACTTTAATAATTGAAGAGCTTCATAAAGCATGCATATAATGAAACTTCCCTTGAGAGGGGTTTACCCACTTTCTGATAATAAAAAAACCACCATGTTTGTACTTCTCATCCATCTGTAGCTACACTGTTTATGCAGGCATACATGAATACATAAGTTTACTTTTTTTCCATCAAACTTCTCTGAGCAATGTCACCTTCTATTAATAACAAGCGATATCAGTTTGCTTCCATTAATAACTTGAGTGGTACCAGTTTATTCCATTAATAACTCTTCTGTAAGGTTCCACTCAGGGGAACTATCACAGCTCTTTGGAAAGGTGTCTCTTATGGAATATGGTGCTCGAAGCACTACAGTGAGGCAGCTGACAGGTTTAATGGAAATGAATCAGCTAAAATAGAAGATACAGGTCCTTCAAGTGCTGTGTTTCTGCACAGCTCATAAGGGGCCCCTTTGCTCAACTTCCATATCAATAGACTTTTTTCAGGTATGAAGCAGGTGGGTTTCTGACACGGTGAGTAACACCTCTTCTCTCAGGTAGCAAAGCACAGATTGCTTTGCCTCTGGGAATGAATGTGCCAGGCTCAGGGCTGAACCTGCAGGAACTTTGCTTGTTGTGAAAGTGATATCCCCAAGCTGAGAAACCTGCAGAGTGAAAAGTGAGGGGTGTTTTCAGCTCTCTCTGAATTGTCTGCTCTGTTGAGTAACTACATGAGCTGATTTTGAACTCAGATTTATATCTGGCCAGGATTTTGGTAACTTTTTTCCAAAAATAGTTTTGGTCCTTTCCTATTTAAACATAAACATACCTGCTTACTAACACTTTTTGCTCATATTGCTTAATCTACATATATAAAATAAATGATACAGGCGTAGCCTGTGTCACGTTCTGGTTTATGGCATGGACAGGATGTTTCTTTTCTACGGTGCTGCTTTGGTTGAAATGGTGCAAATTTGTGTACAGTTAAGTTCCCGAGTGCATGCTCATTTGAAATGATGGTGTGGATTGGTTGGGGTGTTGTTTCCCTTTTCTTGTACTATGGGGTAAGGCATGATCTTGGCTGGGCTCTCCCAGGGCTCTGTAAAGGAAATAACTTTAAAGGCCATCCAAAAAACTGCTGGTGTTCCTTAGGAAAGCTTCCTTATGGGATGTTTGAGTCAGCTGGTGCAACCCCTTTGGGATACTGCCTTCATCCCTGATGTGCCAGGGAGAACCTTTGTTCCAAGGGGCCACCGTGGTGTGGGAGAACCCTTTATGCAAGAACAAAGGAGGATTGTATTGGCATGAGCCATGAAAGGGAGGGGAGGGGGCTGAGGGGCTCTCTGAGGCACTGCAGGGATGTATTGACAGCAGCATTTCCCTGTAAATCTCCCCCTTGATACCGAGTTCTGTGTGGGAGCTGAGCCGGAGATAAGATCTTATTGTGTGTAAACTCTTAGTGATGAATATTTGATGTGGTTTTCTTATTTAAAACATAGTGCCTCTTGTATTTTTATAGCCTAAAGCAAAGAGCCTGGCAGTGAGCTGAACCGTGGTGGGAGAGTTGTTTCTGCACTTTGAGAGTAACTAACAGCTCCTTCCCCTCCATCACTGCAGGAAACACCATTCATGGCACGGGTGCATGGAAAGGGGAAAAGGTGCCCAGACTCTTCTGTTCCCCTATAGCTGACAGCAGTGCCTGCACCCCAGGAAATGACTGTAGCTAAAATTGGTCATTAAGTATCACAGGAGTCCTGTTGACTGTGATTTCAGGGTTCTTGTCCTTTTCGTTTTGAGGGAGATGGATCTGTGTCCCTCAGCAGAGCTGCACTTGGGTCACTCAGTGTGCTGTGGTGTTTCCTTTGGTGGAGGGCTGTTACTGAGCCCCCCTGGCAGCAGTTTTGTGGGGAGACTTGAGTGACAGTGTCCTTACACCCTGCTAGAATTTGCTTGGATAAAGACACTTGGAGGAGTTTGTGCCAAGTGTGGGCGAGCAAGCAGCTGGGCTGACCAGAGTGGAGGTGGGAGGGAGATAAAATGGGAGACCAAAGTGGGCTTGTAACAGGAAGGGGTGTCTGGGTTGCTGAAACCAGATCTTGAACTTAACAAAACAGCAGAGGGAGGAGGATGACTCAGGGAAAGGGTTTGGTGTCAGGACAGGAGATCAAGGAATCCATGGCTTAAAAGAAATATGAAATGCTTGTGTGTCTGGTTGCAACCAGAACTGTGCACAATAAGTGATGGGAGGGATTTTTGCAAGGGACAATGTGCAAAAGTCTGAAATTCTGGAAGGGGCTCTCGGGTCTCCCCGGAGCCTTCTCTTCTCCAGGTGAACATCCCCAGCTCTCCCAGCCTGCTTCCAATGCAGAGGGGCTCCAGCTCTGGAGCATCTCTGTGGCCTCCTCTGGACTCTCCAGCAGCTCCACATGTTGTGCTGTTGCAGACCAGGGCTGGAGGCAGCTGTGCAGGTGGGGTCTCACCTGAGGAGGCAGAGGGGTGCAGTCCCTCCCTGCCCTGCTGCCCATGCTGTGAGATCAGCCCGGGACACAAGGGTTTTTGGATGCCAGTGCTCAGGGCTGGGAGATGCTGGGCTTCTCATCAACAAACACCCCCAAGTCCTTCTCCTCAGGACTCTTGTCAATCCATTCCCTGCCCAACCTGTGTTTGTGCTTGGGGTTGCTGTGACCCATGTGCAGGACCTTCCACTTGGCCTTGTTGAGGTTCACATGGGTGCAGGAATCCCCCTCTTCCTCCTGTGGGCTCCGGCCTGCTTGGATCAGGCAGCTGTGCAGGGGGAACCTTGTGTTTGGTGCTGTTGGTGATCAGCTGTGCAATGGGAGCATCACAGAGGCAGGGGAAGCAGAAAGATGGTAAAGCAGGTGGACAACTTACCCTACACCTCATCACAGGGTAGCACTGGCGCTCTGGGTTGAGAGCATCTCTTCTCTGTGCAAAGCTGGGATCCCTTGGGGCTGGCAGACGTGAATTTTGGGTGGCTGATGTAACTGCTCCTCCTCAGAGGTTCTGCTCAAACAGCCTGTCCATGAGAGAGTTCATCCTGAGCTGCCACAGGGCAGTGGCTGCCAAGGGCTCTGTGTCCACAGTACTCTGGTCTCAGACTCGGGAGGTCATCACCTTCAGTTCACTGGTTTTGTATATGTAACCTTCACTTGAGGATGATTTATAGTTGTGGTGGTGTTGATGTCTGTAGCTTGTTAACTATGGGCCAGTGTCATTAAATGGATTACATTGATCGTGCCCCCAGGCTGTGGGGTGGCTGTGACAGCAGTGACCGTGGGTGGGGTGGGCTCCCTGCAGCAGCCAGGGCTGGCTGGCTGGTGGCATCACTGCAGCCCCATCCGTGCCCTTTGCCTGGGTGTCTCTGGAGGTGGGCACGTTTGGAGAGCAGAGAGCTGTTTGTTGTGATGTTTGTGTGAAGCCAATGAACTACTTGGCATAAAGGGCACAAATACCTGCAGTGCTTGCAGTAGCTGGGCATTTCTTGTACCTTAACTCACAATTCCCTGTTCTGGTTTCCCTGGCAGGCTGGGTGCCTTGGATGGTGAGCAGGACGAGACCTCACCATGAGTTACTGGAGTCTGGATAAGAAGAGCTGTCTGCAGTACTGCCGGCACTTCCTGGCGGACAATGGCGTGTTCCACGGTAAGTTATACAGTTCCTCGGTACTTTTGGCTCTGTGTTCCCCGACATTCCACCCCCACTCCCGTATCCCGTGGTGACGCTGCTCCGGGGCCGTGAGCCGTCGGTCCTGCTGGGATGTGCTCACTGTGCGGGGGCTTGGGGACCCTCCCCGTCCCCCCCCCAGTTAGTGCGGGCGGGGGTGTGCGGGGCCCTCCCCGTCCCCCCCCCAGTTAGTGCGGGCGGGGGTGTGCGGGAACCCGTCCCCCCCCAGTTAGTGCGGGCGGGGGTGTGCGGGAACCCGTCCCCGTCCCCCCCCAGTTAGTGCGGGCGGGGGTGTGCGGGAACCCGTCCCCCCCCAGTTAGTGCGGGCGGGGGTGTGCGGGAACCCGTCCCCGTCCCCCCCCAGTTAGTGCGGGCGGGGGTGTGCGGGAACCCGTCCNCCCCGTCGGTGCGGGGTGGGCGGCCCGGGGCTGCCGGCAGCTCCGCGCGGGGACGCCAGGGGGCGCTCCGGGACCGCCGCCCCCCGGGCTCCGACAGACAGCCCGACAGACCCCCGGGACGGCGGTGCAGGACCCGCCGGGTCACACGGACCCCCGGTCCCACCGCTGCCCCCCAGTACTGCTGGTGCTGGACCTTGCAGAGGTCCGACTGACCCCCGGCCCGACCGGCTGACTGACCTGTGCTCCGACTGACAGCCCCTGGTGCTGTACCTTTCCTGTGGTGTGACCGCTGCCCACCCCGTGCTGGACACGCGGGGTCCCTGCTCCTCACAGCCCCGGGCTGGCAGGGAACCTGTCCCTCCTTGGGCTCAGCTCCAGAACTGCCTAAAGCCCTGGAGCCCGTGGAGGAGCAGAGCAAAGCAGCAGCTGGAGCACGGGCAGTGCCAGAGCTGCTCCGGGGTTGGTGCTGGTTGTGCTTTGGATGACGGGTTCGTTAGTGGTGCTGGTGCTCACGGTGCTCACGTGGGCTCTTGGTGCTCACAGTGCTAATGTAGGTTCTTGGTGCTCGCCCAGGTTCCCTGGGCCCTCTGTGCCCACGGGGCTCACATGCTTTGCCTTACACTCAAACTGTTCTTCCAGGGGCCTGTCTAGCACTGCTGCAGTGAAATCTGCAGGTGTGCATCCTCCGTGCTCCTAGAGAGGGTAGCTGAAAGTGTCAGAAGAACTTGACTTCCCGGTGTTGATCAGATGTTTGTGATGCCTAATAGTGACCCCTAATTAGTCCCCATCAACCCCTCATGTCTTAGTCCCTTGCTATTGCAGGTTACGTGCTGTGATCACTGAGTTGTTGAAGGATCCTTCAGCAGCAAAGTCACTAAATACTCAAGTAATTTTGATATAAAATACTTCCTTTTCAGGATTTCTTTTTATATGCCTAAAACTTGATATATCAACTAGAGAGCCAATATGTTCCCCACACAGGGTTTCTCTGTTTGCTTCACCCTTGGACACACAGTAAGGAGCAGTGCTGAGCCCAGCCTGTGCTCCTGTGGTGGGTGAGGGACCACCACGATTCAGGAGCTGTTCCTGCCTGGAATAGCTTCCTGCAGGTCTCATCTAATAAGAGAGCTGGACCCTGCCTGTCTGCTGGGAGAGTGACTTCCTAATGCTGTTCTGGGAGGCCTAAATCTTGTATTCCTTATTCCCATTGAGGTGGGTGATTAAAAACTGTCACTTCAGGGCAGATTTATGGCCATATTAATAACAGCAACATGGAATGCCTATGAATTAAAGAAATACTCATCTCTTCCAAAGCAAAGGTAATTTTTTCCCTAGAGAACATACATCTCCATTTTCACTGTATTTGTCAGACCTGGGTAAGTTTGCAGCCCACTGCAAATGAGACTGTATTTGCATTTTTGTCACTGTGGTTATGTCACCATCGATGAATTAATGGCTCAGTGGGAGAATTAATCATCTGTCAGTTTGTGGATCTTCCTAATGAAAGCCCATTCAGAGATAACCCCATTTTCCCCTGTACTGCTTTTTTCTTGCCCATGGGCGCTGCTGCTTCTCTTTGGGACACCAGAAGGATGTTAATAACTTTCTAAGTCAGTCTGACAGTGGCCTTGTCACATTGGTTCATGTATGTGTCACAGGCACAGTGCTTGGTGAACCTGCCACTCCAGGCACAGCCATTCTGCTTCTCAGATGAAACAGGTTCATTTTGGGGATTTGTCAGTGCAGTCCCCCTGATTTCGGTGGGATCATGTTCCTTCTGAGTTGTCTCCCAGCTGTCTTCACCCAGGCCCCCCTTCCCTGGGTCTGAGCCTCTGGCAGTGCTTTGGTGAAGGCCTGTTGATGACCCTTCTCTCCAGGCAGCTCCAGCTCTCTGGCACCAGTGTATGAACTGGAGCAGTTACATTTTGGATATGTGTTTGCATTTCTGCTATTTCAGAACAAATGAAGGAAAAGTCTGGTCCTTGCTCTGTGGCCTGAGGTGGCATTTTATCACAGAGCAGCACAGTGTCTTTATCCTGCTAATGGTGCAAAGGCTGGATAATGATCCATCAGCACTCAGCCCCATAATCCGTGAATGGCTATTGAGGGATGAGTCTGTAAAGTGATAATTCTCTAAAGTTGAAGGCATAATTAACAGGAATCCTAGACCAGAAAGATTCCAAGGCTTAATTTATTTGTCTTTCATTCATGACCAGACAAGATTAATTATTTTTCCCTGACAGAATCTTTCAAGGCTTCCTGTTTGTCTCTTTTACCCTAAGCAAGATGCTGCAGCAACAACTTGTTCCCTGTCAGTGAGTGGAGGGAGCTGAAGTCCCGGTGGCAGTGACAGAGGTGGCAGTTCCCCCATCCTGCTGGGAGGATGTGTGCATATCCCAGCAGTAAGAAAGGGCTCCTGATGCTGCAGACCCTTGGTCTCCTTTGGGGCTGTGCTGATTCAGAGCAAAGGGCTGATGGACCTTTCTGAGGATTTGTTCCTTGTCAGTGAGTGTCCCAGTACTGGGCTGTGTGTGTCCAGCTTAGTGTCTATTAATCCTAACTTAGTGGTTTTGTGATTTTTTTGGTAGTTACTGCTATTATAGTTTCATATTCTGATATGGAGAGCATGGCTCTCCTGGGAGCAAGCACACAGGGTCGTTGATTAGCTTGTTTTCCTACATTTCTGAATGCTAATATTCTGTAATTGTTAGAAAGATGATGTGATATGTTTAGCAAATGGCTGATTTTTTGTCTCAGCAGTTTTGAAAGTAGCTGTTCCTACTTATTTTACTTATGCTAATTATCTTTTCATCCTAAGTACTTTCAACAAACTTTTTGTTTAAACTTCATTTCCATAATTGCAATTAATTCAGTTTCTAATTTTATCATCTGGCCTCTCCACCTCTTTCCAAACCTGTGTCAGTAGGGACTGCCCACCCCTGGCAGGATGTTGTGTTCTTTCTGCTCTCCTCCCAGCCGCACACTTTCACTGGGGCAGTGGGATGGTTCAGTGGCACCAGGACTGTCTGGAAGGTCACAGCACAGCTCTGGTCTGCAATTGAACCTGTGAGCTGGAAGAGCTGCTGCACCTCAGGTGAAGGCAGCCAGGGGAAAATATCCCATGGGACCAGTGGGTGTTCTTAAAAAGCACAGGACCTTCTTGGGAGACCTCAGGACTGGGAACATCCACAGAGGTGCACAACAGGAAATTTGCTGCTTGAGTGGGCTCATCTCTGGTGTCTCCTCCATCCCCTTGTGGCACCTGCATTGCTTTAAGCACCTGAGCAGATGCTGTGCCATTTGTTCACCTCCAGCTGAGGGGTTCAAATGCAAGAACTTGTGGACTGCATAAATAAGAATGCTGAAGCTCTGTGTTTCTTGAGAGTAGTTTAAATGACTTGCTCCATGTAAAGAAAATATCCTCAAAACCAAACAAAAACACCTCCAACAACCCCCAAACAAAACCAAAGGGAAAAAAGCTCAGCTTGGAGCAGACCCCCCCTAGCCCCAGGAGCCTGCACCCCTGCTGGAGTGCACAGTGCCTCTGCAGGAGAGAGCTCCTGGCTTTGTGTGATGCTTCAGGGGAGGATGTCCCATCCCTGGAAGTGGCTGGCCATGGAGCAGCCTGGGCTAGGGGAAGGTGTCCCTGCCTGGGGCAGGGGGGAATGAGCTGACCTTTAAGGTCCTTCAAATCCAAAGCAGTCAAAGAAAGATGCACTTTTGAGTGTTCAGGATTAGGATGAAGGTGTTGGTGCCACGAGGCCCAGCCCAATGCAGTTCTAGTCAGTAGTATTTGAGCAAGGGGAGCTCGGGAACAGTCAAAGAAAAGGGATCCAGAAGTGGAGATGAGTCGAGTTTGTTTAGCTTGGAAAATCAGAGATTGAGAGGGGATGTGACTGCTCGCTCTGAGTGCTTTGCAAAGGGAAAACTCAGAGAGGAAAAGGCTTATTTGAACTGATGGGGAAAGTTGGAACAAAAGCAAATTGAAAATTGTCTACAGATACATAAAATACACAGGAAAAACCAGGGTACTTTGAGCTGGGGGTTGCCAATTTTGGAGAACTTTTTAAAGCATCCTGTTTGTGCTCTTGCTCTGGAGTTGTAAATGTAATTAGCAAGCAATGTTTTGACTAATGGGAATATAAGACTGGAAAAAAATTTGTGGTCCCAGTTCAATTCCTGTGTACAGCAAACACTAACAGCAGTGCTCCCATTCCATTGAGGAAAATGCTGCTGCTCGGGGGTCAGGCTGCTCTGCCACGCTGTAATGATGCTTTGAGACACTTGCATGTTGTTGGACAAGAGCAAGTATTGATACACAACTGGGGGCCTTTCCACGGGCCTTCAGCGGGTTGTCTTTGAGTAATGACTGGCACTGGTGTGTGTAATGAAGTACTCTGTGCATCAGCATTGCCTGAGGGTTTCTCTTGATTTTATAATTTTATTAGGAAAAGCTGCTAATGGCTGCATTTGCAGGATATTGAAATTCTTCTCTGTTTGTCTGAATTTTTGGTTACAGAAGTGGAGGTTGCCGCTGTGCCTTGTACTCTGGGGAGTCTTATCTGCCCAGAAGCAAAAGTGTCAGTTTTCTTCAGCAGCAGCAGTGAGATCCAGCAGTGTGTGCACAGAAAATAACAGGCTGGGGGCAGATCTGGGGCTGAGCTATTTTAGCAGCTTCTGTAGAACAGAGCAGACAAGCAATTACAATGTTGGGAATGGCCTTGAGGATTTGATGAACCCGCTTGCTTTTCCTTCCTGTTGCAAGCATCCCCCTAGGCTTGCAAGAAGAGGGCTTTTTTATTTTTGCAGGGTTTTAAAGCTGTAAATGTGGATCATATTTTGTTTGTTTGCTGGCAATAACAATGGGGGAATGGCTTGTTGTCAAAGCAAACATCCATCTGCTTTGCTAGTGCATGTTTGGGGCTAAAAGTATAAAAACCCCAGTGTGTATGGAATAGCCCTTCCTGTGGCTGCCAGTGCCTCCCATCAGCAGTGCAAGTCCTTCCCCAGCCAGGGGCTGCATTTATTATGCAAGATAACTGTATTTATTATCTTGGCATCTCATAATTTTATTTTTTCTTTAATTTTTTTTGAAGTTCACTTACGCTTGTGACCAGTTAATTGACTCCAAATCTTATGGTGGTTGGTGTAAATAAAGCCTCTGCTTGAAGGGAAGCAGAGATTTCATGCTGTGTCTGGGCTGTAGTGGCTTCAGCAAGGTGGATTGCTCGATTGCTTCACCTGTGGAAGACCATTGCCTGGATGTTCTGAACTGAGGCTGAGCCTGGAAAGTGGCACAGGTCCTGAATATCAGCATTTTTGGGGCTTTGAATGTCTGCTTTCCAATGTGTGCTGAGGATATGTGTGGAGAACGTTTCTTTGCTTTAGGGATCTTAAACTTTCCTAGGAACATAAAATGCATTATGCTTTACTTTCCATGCAGTAAAATGGTCTATTTTGGTTATTGGAGCACAAGAGTTTTGGGGGGGGAATAATACTAAATCATCGCCAGATTGCACAAAAAAACTAGGGCTGATGTTTGCTGATGGGCAGGGCTTTATAATTAGCTGTGCTGAAGCCTCGTGCGAGGCAGGGCTCGGGGCACAGTGCTGCAGATGCCAGATGTGGAGGGCAGGACTCAACCTTGGGTCTTCAGAATCAGCTGCAGTTGGAGTTTTGAAATGATGCTTGGGAAAGCAGGACAAGTCAGTAGTGCAGGAGTTCATATATTGGTTTATATTCTGATTTATGCTGTGAAATATCCCCAATTCGTTCCTTGAGACAAACAGATGTAAATGAAAATGTATGTGCAGGAAGGGCACGAAAGAATTTATGTATTGAAGTTCACTTAGATTACAAAAGGGCCTGAAAAACTGTCTTTGTTGAAGAACTTGGTGTCCGTCTCTGGTTCCATCCTTTGTTGAAAGGAGGAATCTCGTGTGGGATCCATCTCCAAATAGCGTTTTGGGTGGCTGAGTTCCAATGTCAAGTGTTTCCCCCTTCCATCTTGGTGTGTTTCTCAGCTTTCCATAAAACAGTGTCTTCATTAATGACAAGTTAATAAAAGCTTTAATCTGATAAAAATGACAAGTTTTCCATGCAGGTAATACAAAGTTTTATTCATCGCTAGGTGACTTCCCATGAGGAGTTTGTATTGCAGTTTAAGTCTGAGACTAAGTTTGGATGAGGAATATGTTGATGTTGCTACCTCCTTATTTCATTTTCTATTCACTGTGAGAGGTGTTAGTTCTCTAAGCATCTTTTCTTGCTCTTTAGCAGAATTAGGCTTTGTACTGGTTTCCAGCTATTTTGACAGTGGAAAAGGAAAAACCAATGAGCTAGAAAATGAATCTTCTGATGCTATAATTTCAAAACTGTTAGTTAAATGATACTCTCATTGGAAAATTAATATTTTGCAGTGGCATTTGCAGTGTTGTCTCTGTCCGGTAATTTGAACCCTGTTAGGTATGGGCAGAAAATCTAAGTAGGATAAACAGGCACAGAGGTGAGGCTGCCAAAGGACAGTAAGGGTTGTGTGATGCCTCCTCTGGAACAGCAGTGGTGGCTGCAAATACATCCTGTTGTCTTATGGTCACTGATGTCAAGTTTCTGTTCAGAAATACTGTTTGTCACCATCAGCTCTGAGACTTTGTTGGAACTTTGCTGTGGCCCCAGAGAGCATTCCCAGCTGGAGCCTGAGCCTGCCCTGAGAGCAGGGTGTGTACGGAATCCCTGGAACCATGTGAGGAGTCGCTGTGTAAATCAGATGTAGGTGCAGTGTCAGGTGGTATAAAATGAGCATTTTCCCTTTTCCCTTGGCAGATGACAAACTGTAACATAGTGTCTTCAGGGCCACATCAGTTTGATTTGACTGACTGACAGGCCTTGGGATTAGATGCAAAACCTGGCTTGGCTCTGAAGAGTTGTCATGGGGATTTTTATTTTTTAATTATTTTTAGTTGAATAAACCTACAGCTATTCTCAGACCATTTGGCATATCTCCTGAATTACATAAAATCTTCATTTGTTTGCTGTAACATTCTACCCCACATAACATGCTTGAATTTCCAAAGCCATGTAGCATTTAAGCACTTCTGGTTTTAAAATGAAGTTTCCCTTGAAGACAAAATAGTGAAGAATGTATTAATGATTGTGCAAGGTTTCTGACAGAGCAGCTGTGGTGTTAAAGATGCTTGTGTATAACTCATCACTTAATTGATAGAGTGGTAGGAGTGTGTGTGAACTTGTTCTTAGCACATTATCAAGTGCAGTGTGATTGTAAACTATGGTAACAGTTTTTTGGTGTTGAATTGCAATTCTAGCACATCATCAACTCACTTGAATGGCAATGTATTGATGACTGTCTAGAGGCTTCAGAGTGATGATCTGCTCCATTAATGTGGTGAGTGAGAGCCAGAGTGGGGTAAGGACGTGGCTGCCCCGTTTCCTCTGTTCTAACTGGGCACGGGTGACACTTCCCTCCTCCGGGCAGGACTTCTGCCTTGTCCTGCCACCCCAGCCTGGAAGTGCCTCTGGAACTACCAACTGGGGGCAACCAAGAAGAGTCCTACAGTGGGTTTGGGGTCTTGTTTCATTTTACAGGTTGCTGGACATAGTCCACACATACCCTGCAGTTGCTGGAGGCTGTGGGAAGCCTGGCTGTGTGTGTTAGCCACAACAGTAAAACGTGTCAACTCCCCTTGGATCTTGTCTCCCATCTCACTCAAGTTCTGCAGGCATGTGGAACTACGGGCAGTGAGTTTTTGGGTTGCTTTGCTTTGTTTTCTTCTCTGTCACACTGTTCTGTAACGTTTTCCTAGCATGCACTAGACAAATTCTGTCCTCTTTTATTGCTGTCGCAATGTTAGAGAATACAGCTGGGAATTCCTTTGGTGTGCTGATGGAAATGTCACTGTGGAAGGGCCAGCTGAAGAGTGAAACAATTAGAAAAAGGAATAAATGAAAGATGTGAAGTGCTGTATATGGAGCTGACTTTATTCTTGCCATGCTTTCCAGCCTTGTGTTCTCTTGGGCTCCACTGTAAGTGCAGTTTATGAATCTGAATGTTTCTGCCCATCAGTCCACACTGACTTTAAACCCCTGATTTCAGGAGCAGCCAGGATTTCTCCAGGAGCACCGTGGGTTTGTGCAGCTCCTGGAAGAGTCAGTGCTCAGCATCTCACCAGGGACTTCGGTTCTTAGGAAACGCACAGCTCGGTGGTGCACAGCCTGAGCCATGTGCCTTTGTGCTCTCACTGGCCTCATCCCCCTGAGTTAGGGGCAGAGATGGGGAGGGGGCACAGAATCCAGGGCAGAGGAGCGTGGTCCATGCGGGTTCTCCCCTCCTGCCTCGCAGGACCCGCGGCGGCAGATGCTGCGAGTTCCTCTGGAGCGAGGGTGGGTTTTGTCTCCCGCATCCATCCAGCGTGCGTCACGCTCCCGGTCTGTGACTGAACGGTGTAATCCCTTCCCGACCAGCCTCCCTGGCTGCCTGCAGGTCTCCTGGTGCTTCCCTGTGTGCAGCTGCTCTGCCCGGGCTGCAGGCAGTGGCTGCCGGAGCATCTCCGTGTGCTGTGTGTGTGTCAGACCCCGAGCAGTGGCTGCCGGAGTGTCCCTGTGTGCTGTGTGTGTGTGTGTCAGCCCCCGAGCAGTGGCTGCCGGAGTGTCCCTGTGTGCTGTGTGTGTGTGTCAGCCCCCGAGCAGTGGCTGCCGGAGTGTCCCTGTGTGCTGTGTGTGTGTGTGTCAGCCCCCGAGCAGTGGCTGCCGGAGTGTCCCTGTGTGCTGTGTGTGTGTGTGTCAGCCCCCGAGCAGTGGCTGCCGGAGTGTCCCTGTGTGCTGTGTGTGTGTGTCAGACCCCGAGCAGCCGCTCCCAGCTCCCCTCCCAGGCTCTGCTTTCCTCGGCTGAACAAAGTTGTCTGGCATTGCCCCCGGAGTTGTGGATCACAAAGCCGACACACGGAGGCTGTGCCGCTCCTCCTGAGGAGCGGTGCTCGCAGTGCTGCACTTCCAGAGATGGCTTTGCCACATGTGTTAGCCCTGAAGATGTGAAGATTAAATTGGGGCTTTCCTGCGTGGAGAATTTCTATTCTACTTGCCAATAATGCATGAGTTACAAATTTAATGGCAGACCTTGAAGTATATAAAGACTTGAGTCCAGAAAAAGGTAAGGATATTTGAGTTTGGAATTGCCATAGGATGAGCTCATAACGTTTCTGGAAATGCTTGTAGAAAATTCAGGTAACTTAATCCTCCTGATTGGTAAATTGCCCACTGTATTTCTGTGGACATTGCTCACATGAAAACTGTGATGTTCCTGACTGTTTGACAAAAAAACTTGATGTGTTTGTATTCACTTGAAAGAACATTTCTCTGTGAAAACATGTACTTTGCATATTAGGTACTGCTTCTGTGATAAGGACAAACTGCACTTTTGTGTTAGCTTAAATTATTGCAAATGCATTTGCCTTGAACAAAAACATTCCTGACCTTTTCATCTGTTGGGCATTTTGCTGTGGCTTTCTGTGGAGAAGATTTTCTGTTGCTTT
This sequence comes from Formicarius rufipectus, assembly GCA_013399695.1. NCBI lineage: Eukaryota > Metazoa > Chordata > Aves > Passeriformes > Formicariidae > Formicarius > Formicarius rufipectus. The sequence goes on along the minus strand of VXAU01003691.1, from coordinate 990,518 downwards.
TTCTAGTAGCACTTATAAATAGTATAACACACATGCAAATGAAACAGCATTGGATGAAAGATACGTCTTTTCAAGAATTGCAGGAGATGGTACAGAAAAGGAAGACATCTTGAATAACTTTCTTCAGTAAGTTGTGATTTTAATGTCTGATTTTGTTCAGTTAAGTCAGTGCTGGATGGAAAGTGGCAATGAGCTTAAGGCTCTAAGTGGATAGAGGGTAAATGCTGCAGAGAGAAGTCATGGTAGATAAAGTTATTATTTGTATTTTACTCATCCTTAAAGATTTTGTGCTTTTAAAGAAAACACTTGCAAATAAATTTAGCATAGAGCTGGGCTGCCAAAATTGGGTAGCTCAGACGGCATTTTCATGACAAGATTATAATTTAAAGTCAAACTAGTCTAAAATTAAGCCACCAAAAGTTATGGATCATACTTTGAAATACCATTTTGCCCAGTATAAAAAAATGTTTTAAAAAATCAGGGGAGTGTTGAGGGATGATAGAAAGAAATGCATCAGTATGGATCTGGAATTGTTGATTTTATTTGATTTTTTTTTTTTGTTGAGGCGAAAGTTACTGGCAATAGACACAGCTATTATGTAAGAAATTCAGCCTATTTGAGGAAAAAGTTAGTTGCAGATGCTCTGAGGGAAGAGCCTCGTGTGCTGGAGTTGGTGTGGTGCAGTGCCAAAGGCCGTGTCTTTGTGTTGGAGGCTTTGGTTACCCCCCGCTCCGCATTAAGGTTTGATGCTCAGGTGAAGGAGAGCAGGTGTTACTCCATCTGCTGCCCGAGGCTCAGCAGGTAATGGATATGGCCCCAGTGAATAATTCACCCCAGCCAGCTCACCCGGAGGGGGGGCTGCGAGGAGAGCATCAGGTTTAACTTCTGCCTCGTGTCAGTGTGTGTGTGGATACCAACATTGCACAGCTGCTGCAGGGGTGTGCTGGAGCTCCCTGCAGCCCCTGCCCCGGAGCAGCGGCAGCAGTGCCTGCTCCTGGCGCTGTCCTCGCTCAGTGGGGCTGCCCGGGCAGCGAGGGTGTCCCGGGGCACACCCAGGGGGCTGCTCGATCCCCCAGAGGCTCACTGGGCTCTGGCAGCCCTCCCGAGCCCGGCAGGAGCACCCCCCGAGCACAGGGTGCTGTAGGATACCAACCCCTGGGTCAGAGGTACCTGAGCAGGCAGGCACTGCTCTCCCGGGCAGCAGCAGCTCCAGCAGCTTGGCCGTGAGCTCCTGAGGGACTGCACATGGAGAGGGGGAGATGCTGGAGCTGGGAGAGGGGTTAGCACTGGGACACAGTGGGCACTGCACAGACCTGCCTTGCTTGTGGGGCTGGTCTCTGGCTGGTGCTTTGTAGTTTTGTTTCATCAGAACACCAGGGCTGCAGTTGGCACAGCTGAGCTGAGAAACAGCCCCAAATCCATCAGGTCTGCTCCCAGGGACTATGGCAGCAGCCTGTTCAATATCATTGTTAGTGCTGCTTCAGGACTCCTGTATCTGCAGCTGTCCAAGCACCTGTAAAACAAGAATTAAGTGTAGTGATACAGAGAGAAATTATGGTCTGAGTGGATTTTGAAGGCATCCATCTCCTCCTGGAAAGAACTTGCACAGGTAAATTCCAGTAATAGTTTAAATCTGTCCCAGCTTTATGTGCACTGACAATAACTTAGCATGTGCACGTGGCAGCTGTGACAGGTGTAAAGCCCGGGGGAAGGTTGGTGTGTTCTGGGGATGCTCCCTGTGTCAAGTGAACTGTCTCACCTGCCAGCCTGACCACAGTGGTCTTCCATGGCCCCAGGGAGGGTTCCAGGGGTGCTGGAGCTGGATGCTGAATGCTGAGGGCTCCATGAGAGCATCTAATGCATTCTGCAGTGCCAAGGACACAGTAGACCAGTTAAGAGATGTGGTGATGTGCACGTTAACTACTTATATTCTCCTTTATTTTTTGGTGCATATGAATTAAATCTACCCTTATTTCAGTAAAACCCAGCACATGGTGGTGTGGAAGTGGAAGGGTTGTTGCAGTTTGCTGAAGAACAGCTGCCTTTCAGGAACTATATGGCATAGATGTGAGCCTGGGAGTTCCAGTGCCTCCTTCAGTGCTTGGAGGAAGGCTGAGAGCAGTGCTGGGATAGTGGCACTCTGGTGGCAAACCAGGGGCTGGAGAACACAACTGGCTGAAGGAAACATTCCCAGCTCTTCCCAGCACTGAGTCTGCTGCAAGAGATGTGGGTGCTTGTTTTCCCTCTTTTCCATCAGAAGCTCATGCCTTGGAAGACAACCTGGCAATATGGGCTACTCCCTGTGCTTCTGGGATGACTGAGAGTCTTGAGAAGCCACCAGAGGCTTTTCTGTGTGAGACAGGAAATCAGGCTGCAGGGCAGGGGGCTGGTGCCTGAGCTGTGGCAGGTTATCGATATCCTCAGCACCACCACAGATAGTGTTTGGAGGTGTTTGCAGGTTACCAATAGAAACATTGATCAGCATGAAACTCAGCTGCACAGAACATCATCGTTTCAGTCATAAAATTACTGTAGTGTTTCAGAGTGTCAATTCATTGTTTGCCCACAGATGACTCACTGTCAGTGACTTGCTCTGGGGGTAATTTAGAATAGAATAGATAAACATGTTTCTTTAGCAAAACGACTGCTTCTGAGGAGTGTGAATAAATTAGTTCATATCATCTGTTGCAATGTAGTCTCCATTCATTACTTTCAGAGGTTAATTAACTCCACCGTCAGCGTATTCTGCAGTTTTCCCTCCTCCTGCTGTGGAAGGGAGCCCCAGATGTGGGTTGGTTTGGCAGCCCGGGGGGCAGCAGTGCTCCCTCCAGGTCCTGGCACTGGCTTCCTCTTCCACCTGCCCATTGTACAGCTGCGCTTGCCCTGCCATGTGTTCCCCTCACCAGGCTGTGAGGCTGTTCAGGTGCTGAGGTTGTTGTCACACATGGCTGTTTGCTGAGAAATTTGCAGAATCAGAATCGACTGCTCCTACTGAAGCTGGGACTGAGTTTATGCTCTGTATGTCTCCTGTGTGGGAACAGGAGCAAGATTGAGGAAGAGTTTCATTGTGGGGTTTCTTCTATTTTTGGTTAAATTGGAGAATTTGAGCAGGGGGTGTGAGATGTTAAGGGATGGTATATTTGGAGAAGGTGTGGTGGATGAGGGGATCTGACCCAGCTCAATATGTTGTGGTTGGAATTGTGGTTCCCTGGGTAGTAATGTACAACAAAGGTAGGCTGAGAACCAGACAGATTTGGTTCACAGGTGTATGATCCTTATTCATATGCTTACTGATTCGTTTAGAGGGGCAGATCTGGGATTCTGGAAGACAAAAAGCTCCTAGCTTGCTGTTTTTCACCTGTGCTTCCAGAGGCACAGCTCCTGGGCTGCTTTTCAGACTGGTCTGACAGTTCTGCACAGCATCCAAGGCTGAGCTCCTGTCTCGGCGCTGCAGAGGTGACTCAGTGGAGCTCTGGGAGTGAGGGGTTGCTCCTGTCTGCTACCTGAGCACTTGTCAGGCTGTGTGGTTTCCTTTGGAGATGTGGCCACAGACCCCCAGAACGATGCCTTGTTGTCCCTGTGCTCTGCTCCAGCAGAGTGAGGAGGAGGCTTGTCCTGACTGCCCCTCCTGAGCCTGGCACAGCAGCACCAGCTCGGATGACTGCTCATCCTCCTCATCTGGGGCACTGCAAATTCTCCTCCATTTCTTCCTGTCTCCTGCTTCTTCCACATGCTCTGTAGTATCACAGTCAATTGCTGTGCCCTCCCTGCTGAGGGATCCTCCCTAAATAAAGAGGATTAGGATGTGCAAACTTAACTGTGTTTGCTTAATAAATCTACACTCCTTGTTCGCCCATTGATGTGACACTGTGCTTTGGCAGCTGGCCATGTCTGTGCTTAAACGATTGAGCTTTTCGGTGTGGATAAAGGACTAGTTCTGTAGTCTTGGTGGGAAACTCAGAGCCCTCAGTCCTGCTGGGTGATGCAGTGGCACCAGAGCTCTCACAGTGAACATCTCTGATGAGGGCTGTTTCTGAAGAAGGGATGAAACATGGGCTAATTGCTTGAAGATAATAACTGGAACTTTACTAAGCTAGCAGAAGGAAAGTATCCTTGGGCAAAGGAGGAAAATATCCATTATTCCTGTCTCTCAGGGTGGCTCTCTTGGACTTCAGTTGCTCCACTGAAGGGTTGTTCCCAAAAAGGGGATCACAGTCCCTGGAAATGAGGCACTGTCCTGGTGAGATATTCTCTGCATTGCACAGTACTCTCTGAAGTCTCCCTGAGGGAACAAAACTTGTGATTAAAGATCGTTAAAACTCTTTAGGGATGACACTGTAGTACCAGGCTTTAGTTTGAAGGCTTCTGGCTCCTCTCTGATCTCTTAAGTGCAAAAGAGGAGGGGGCCTCAGTCTGGGAAAGGACTCTGGGTGCTTCCATGGCCACAACAAGGATTGTCAAGGACTGGCTGTGGAGGAGGCAAAGAGCAAAAACCATTCACTGTGAATGTGAAAATAAGATGAGTTATTGATCATAGCAGGGGCACTGAGCCAGCAGTGTCAATAGGGGAGGCTGAAGGAGCAGCTTCTATGAAATGTGTTTTTCAAACATGACTTCTGGGAGCTGCTACTACCAAGTTTTTGGGTTTTGAAAGGAAAAAAGGCAACAGCAGACAGATCTAAGAAGAGTTGAAACTATTCTGATAGATTTTGGTTGTGTTTGGAGTTGTTTCCCCTTTCTGGGTATTGGATGTTTTTGTTCGTAAGCTTCACCCCTGTCTTGTTTGCTTATTATTTAGTGACTTTACAAGCATGAGTTGTTTTCCAGAGCAATTTCCATTGCTTGTACACTGCAAGTTGTTTTGAGTAGTCCCAGTTTGTGTTTGGTTACTCATTTGGATTCTCTTCACCTCCAGGGCTGGGATGAATTGCTCGTGCCCTTTTCGGCTGGGCCTGGTAAGGATCAGCACCAGCCTTGGGTGTCTTTGCTGGTGCTCTGTGACTTCCTTGAGGGTTTACTGAGATCTCCAGAAGTGTGAGAGATAGTCCATCTCATGTCTGTGGACTTCCCAGAGATTAGGATTAAATCCACTGTAAGAAGCTTAATGTAAAATTCCATAGGGCTGGAAGAGTTGCTGCAGAGCAAATTAAAATCTGGCATAAAATATGAGCTGTGGCTATTAAAGCCAGTTCTGCCTGGGGCCCTGGTTTCCTGCAGCCCTGGGTCTGCCCTCCTGGGCTCTGTGGCTGTTACATAAACAGCAATCAGCACTGTGCTGACATTAGTGCTGCATATTAGTGCTCTTCTGGGGGATTTGGATAAAACATGCTCTCTGGGGGCTGGAAGTGGGCACTAAATGGCTTTTAATGGCATTAGTGTAAAGGCAAACTTAGTGTGCTCAGGATGAGTAAATGATGCAAACCAGGGTGTTGAGGAGAGAGAACTGAGAATTGAGAATGTTGTGGACTTTGTGTTAGGGTTTGATTGGATCCAGAGTATCTGCACTGTTTGGATTGTGATAGTTTAGTTGTGTCCTGGTCTCCAGTTTAGGAAGAGTGGGCTATTTTGAGAAGGACCTTGCTGATCATCCAGTGCAGCCAGCAGCCCAGACCCACCACGTTCACCGCTGAACCATGGCCTTAGGTGCCACATCTGCATGTGTTCTGAACTCTTCCAAGGATAGTGAGCCCACCACTGCCCTGGGCAGCCTGTGCCACTGCTTTACAACCTGTTGGGAAGTGCAGAGTAAACCCTCAAATATGAAATGCAGGGGAGAAGAGCTGATGTTGCAGTTGAAAAAGTCGCTCCTTTTGTTTATGGGTTCCTTTTATCTCCTCAAGCTTAATGTCAGCTTAATGCAGTGGATGCATATCATTTAGAAACCCAGTTTATATCCTCTTTCATAATTACACTTCTCAGTGTTTGGTAATGCTCTTTATACCTTATTTAATCTTTTTGTTTTGTCAGATGGCTATAACATTAAGTCCATAAGAGCAAGACATGAGACCAAACCTTTTGTCATTTGGTTGCACTTTGATATATTAATTTCTTAGCATGTAGTAATATAAT
>VXAU01003691.1:968876-984415 GCA_013399695.1 Formicarius rufipectus | reverse complement strand
GGGGGGGGGAAGAACTGTATTTGTAAAACAGCAGTAAGAAATTTGTGTTCCATCCAGATTTTGCTGTAGGCTCTTGGCATTAGTATTTTCTTGAATAGCTAAATCTCAAAATACAGCAGCAAAAACTGCCCAACGTGTTTGTTCAAACTGGGTGAGCTGTGGCAGGAGTGGCTGTTGCTTCCCAGCCGGGATGTGCCCTGTGGAGCAAAGAGCATTTGCAGTTTGCTGCAGTGCTGCTGAGGGTCATGTTTGAATTCTCTGAGCCTTTCCCTCCTGGCACCGACTAAAGGGTCCTGCACACCTCAAAGGCGCTGTGGTGGGGCACAGCAGAGAGGCAGCTGTGAGTGTTGGGAATGAAATCCTGGGATGGGCAGCCCTTGGAATACAGGGAGAGGCCCCTAAACTGTGAGCCCAGCGCAAGTCCTTGGAGGGCTTCCCGTGGGAAGGATGCTGAGCCAGTCCCTGGCTATTCAGGCCCAGCTTGCACGTGGGGATAGATTAGAGCTGAGCTGGAAGGTGGCACTGCCTGATTTGGGGCGGATTAGTGCTTTGTGAGCAGCCCGGGCTCAGTGGGCAGCCGTGGGCTCGCTCAGTGCTGAGGATCAGCCTGCTCAGGTGGAACACACAGCTCCGGCCTCAGGAGCAGCACTGCAGGACCCATCCCCACTGCCCAGGGCTCCATGGCTTTCCTCCTGGCTGCAGAGGTGTCCCACGTGCTGGGCAGTGTGGCCGCCCCAGAGAAAGTGGAGCTGACACAGATGGGTTTGTATCTGGTTTGCACTTGGGTAGAAAAGCAGCTCCTCCCCAAAAGGAGATGTTTGTGCTGCTGGGAATGAATGCCATTGCTTGAGGAAAATTTAAAAAGTGCTGATTGAATTCAGGTCTGGTTTGCTTTAGATGGTTATTTGGGGAGGGAAAATAGACTGGTATTTCAATATTATTAAATTCCACTAAACTACAGGATGTCTGTGGGGATGATTTTAGACTGTCAGGTTTGCATAACTGGAAACAGAAGTGACTGTAGTTTTCAGGGTTTGTTTTCATTTAAAGCTTTAAACATTGTAGAATGATGGAATGGGTTGGGTTGGAAGAGACCTTAAACACCATCCAGCCTCTGTCGTGGGCAGGGACACCTTCCATGTATAATGTATAAGCATGTTTTTTTTTTTTTATTTAAACTTCCAGATGAATTTTCTTTGATCTTGTAACATAAACTACATTGTGTTGTAGTTTAACTTAATTCCTTTCCAGGCTGTGAGCAAAAAATGCACAGCTACTCCTTGTGTTAGAAAAATACCATCTATTGGGTTTTGCAAATTTTGATATATGTCTGCACTGAGATCTGCTTCATTTACTCTGTATTTCTGGCTTATCTACAGGACTGGATGTTTTTCTGGAAGCAGCTTCCCTATTTCTTAGTGAAAGCCTTCCTGAACTGCTCTTCTGGAGCTTTATTGCGCCCTGCCTCTGCTCAGTACCTTCTCCCAATTCAGATGCTAATGTACAGTGTCTGGCGAGACTGGAATTAGCATTTTGAGAATAGATTTGAAAAAGACCTTTTTTCATTTGCGTGCTTATATTTCATAAATAGCCCGAAGTGGAGGATGGGGTGTTTTGTAAATGGTTTCCAGAGCTGAAATCCAGTGGACCTATGATTGCTGTGGCATTTCCATTACCTTAGTCCGTTCTTTAACGTGACTCTTTGTCATTCACACCTCCACACCTCCAGGGATGATGCAATGAGCTCTCTTACACATTTACTATTCTTTAAACGTTTGACTTCTGATGGTGTTTCCTTGGAAGGGGGAAAGTGCAAGCAGAAAACGTGGTGCGTCCTTGGGCACTGGACTGAATGCAGTGGTGTTGGAGAAGTGGAGACTGCTGAGATCCTGGGCAGGTTCCTTCTGCTCTTCTCTATTCATGCCAAAAAGTGTTTCAAAATCTGTTCCATGTAACTTGAATTCTGGAGTCTGTCTGAAAGCATGAATGTGCAATGCACCTCTAACAATTACAGATGTGATGTAGAATTGTTTAGGCAATTGAAGCGGGATAGAAGGAACTGGATTGCCTTTTATGTTTTTTATTTTCCCCTGTGGTTTTTTTGTCTGTAATTGTCTGAATGTGGCCCATTTTCTTTCTTTTTAAATAAATGTAATCTTTCCCTTCTGCCTTTTGCTGGCTGTCCCCAACAGCATGTTGGTGAAAACAGGGTGGGCTTTTTCCTCTGACAGCTGAGCTGATGCTAATAGAGACTTCTTTGAGAATTAGTTGGTTTTGTAAGATTTTACTGGTAAGTCCCAGCCTTAGGTGCAAAGAAGCAGATTTTCTGTGTTGAGTAGCTTGTTGCTAAACCTCTTACTGAGCTAAACCCTGCTGCAAGTGATGGCTCTGTTAGTGAAATCCAAAGGTGCACGTGGTTTGTGTGCCCGGCTGGTGGAGCAGCTCACACTTGTGTATCCACACACAAGGAGGACCTTTCCTTGTGGAGAGCCTTCGTTCTGTGCTGGGGGACCAGTCTTGTTTGCTTGTTGGGTAGGAATCCAAGGCAGACTTGTTCTAAACTCAGTTCCAGAGGGAGAGGCTGGATCTGCCAAGAAAAGCTGTGCCTGTATGTATGGATGTAGGAAGCTTCAAACACTGTTTCTACTTCAGTTCATCTTTCTTTTCTAAAGTTCTGAGTTGTCCATCTCTCCTGGTGTAAAGGTTTGCCTTCCTGGTACCTGGCACACCTTCAGATAGATACAAGTTAAAACTGCCACAGCCAACATCTTTGACTCAAGCCCTTATACAGATCTTGAGGAGCTCAAATCTTGAGGGGCTTGGCTTGGTCTCAGTCTGGCATCTATTTCTGGCTTACGTCACTTTCCTATCTTAAAGCCCTCCCAAACTCACCTGTTCAGGTGTGGGGTGATTCAGGGAGTGCTATGTATTTATGGGCATCATAAAGGACACATTTATTGCACTCTTGATGCTTTCAGAGGGTTTTGGTGCCTTTCAGTTTAAGCTGAGTCCACACATTTCTCCAAGAAAGACAACTTGGGAAAAATGCTGCTTCTTGTTGAGTTATTGGATGTAGAGTCGGGCTTTGCCAGCGCCCCGTGTGTGGGGAGCCAAGGGGGTTATTCCAGTGACAACTGGCTTGACCAGTGTTTGGATGCTGCTCCAGCTGCCTGTGATGTCTGCCAGCGGTGGTGGGAGCTGGGAAAATAAATCCCAGCTGTGGCAGAGAGGAGTGGGAGGAGGAGTTAGTCTGTGTTGAGAGACTGAGCAGTACCGAAGAGAGAAATGGTGGAGAGAGGAAAGGTGATAGGAAATGGTGGTAAGAAATGAAGACAAGCCCCAGACAGTGTATTTGGGAGTCAGCCAGAGTGTAAACAAATCACCCAGGAGGTGGATTTGGACTGATATCAAGTGAGGAGAGGCTGTGAATGGATAAAACCAGGAGATGGTAATTTAAGAGCATGGATATATACTGAGATCAGGAGGAAATGTTATCTTGATCCTAGTGTTTGGAGGGCTGTAGGAGGGAAGATGTGAGATGAAATGGAAGTGATGGGTTTATTTTAGTCAAAACAGAGAAACAAAGCCTTATCCTCCGGATGGGTGGATAAAAGGGAGTCATCACAGCATGTGCTTGAAGTCTGGTGGCAGGATGGGAAGGGTGTCAATGTGTGTGGTGGGCAGGAGGATTGTCTGGGTATCGATCCTGAGCAGCTCTGCCAGTGTCAGAAACACAAGGTTGGAGTTATGGAGCCCAAGGGAGTGAGGAGTTTGAATGATGAGCTCACCAGTTCAAATTCATGGTGTGCTGGGGGTTCAAATTGCAATACTGTGTATAGTAAAATGAAAAGATTTAAAAGATAAGCATAGAACAACTGTAAAATGGTTTCCTTCAACACATGGTAAAGTTTTCTTTGCTTCCTTTGCTGTGAAGGTGTTGTGACAGATTGCCCCATGTGGAGAAGTTAGCAGTGAAGAAGGAATAGTGTGTCCCCAGCACTGACCAGTTTGTCTCTAATGGTGCAAGTCAAAAGTGCTGTGTGCTTGTCAGATGTTGGAAGTCAGTCATGCTGTTAGTGGAAGCAGGTGCTCATTCAGCTGAATTTCCTTTGCTCTGCTTCACAGTTGAAAGATGCATGAGTGTCATGCAGTCTGGGACCCAGATGGTTAAGCTGAAGAGTGGAACCAAAGGGCTGGTCCGGCTCTTCTACCTGGACGAGCACAGGACCTGCATCCGATGGAGACCCTCCAGGAAAAGCGAGAAGGCAAAAAGTAAACTTCTCATATTTCTTTGGATTTCTGGGACAGCTCAGTGTTAGCATGTGAATTACAGATGGATCAATTAAATAAATGCTTTTTGCTGCTTCATTTAAATGTGATGTGCTAGTTACACAAAGGTCTTCAAGAGTGTGTGTTGAGTTCAGTCACCTAAAAGCTGAGGATTAAGGATGGGCGGCGTGGTTCAGTCAGATGTGAACGTTTTCTATAGGGTTACAAATATAAGCAAACTGTACTGCTGAACTCATCTCAATGTATACATCACAAATTTAAATACAGAACTTAGAGGAGTTTAGATTGAGGTTTCCTAATCTGAACTGTGATCCTTTTGTTTAGGCATTATCACATCTTCAAGTGACTGGGTAGCATTATTTCCCTTTGAAGCTGCTCCTGCTGCACTGTCTTATATTGGAAATGCAAATTAGGAGTTTCTTGCATAAAATAAAGACTAGAAGTTCTCGGACCTGTCAAGGAGCCTTGAGATTAAAAACAAGCAGTTGAGAAGGCCACAGACGGTGCAGTTGGTGTTTGTGGGCCCCTCTGTGTTGTGGAAGAGCCACAGGGTGCTGTGGCACCAGGAGCAGCTCAGCCCCAGCACAGCCATGGCCATCCCAGCTCCCTGCTCAGGGAGCACAGCTGTGGTGGGAGCAGTCCCTCTGGAGCTACACCAGGTTCCCTGACCCTGGGAGGTGCCTGTCTCCTCATGCTCCCCTTTGTGCCCTCAGCCCCGTGATGCTGCAGGGAGTGTGCAGAGTCGTGCTGGGACTTGGCACAGCCAAAGCAAGGAAAACCTTCCAGTCAGAGAAGGATTTTGGATGTGAAGATGTAATATTAATAAAGTTTAGTGACTCTTAACCTGAATAATTCAGAGCTATTAAAACCAGAAAAGGCTGGCTGCTCTCAGAGCACTTCAGTTGTTGTTTCCCCTTTTGCCCCCAGTTGTCATCGACTCCATCTACAAAGTCGCCGAGGGCCGGCAGTCGGAAATCTTCCACCGCCACGCTGAGGGCAGCTTTGAGCCCAGCTGCTGCTTCACCATTTACCACGGCAACCACCTGGAGGCCCTGGACCTGATCACCTCCAACCCCGAGGAGGCTCGCACCTGGATCACGGGGCTCAAGTACCTGCTGGCCGGGATAAGCGACGAGGACTCGCTGGCCAAGCGCCAGCGCACACATGACCAGTATCCTTTGGGGGTGCAGCCCCTCGGTCCCTGTTCCTGCCCTGGTTCCTGGTGCCTTCACTGGGGGGTGTCCTTTCACCTCCTATTAGGTGACCCAAACCCTCCCATGGATTGCAGTGGAAACTTGAGTAATGGGTTTGACATGGACACTTGTCTGTGAGATAAAACATCAGGTGTGGCTTAGGGACTGGATTAAACTGCATGAGGTCAGGGGATAGTCTTGCATTGTGTTCATGAAATTCTCTTTGAAGGGTCAAAACAGTTATTTCTACTTATCTCAATAAATACTGACCCCAGAATGATGTCAAGATTTCTGTCATCTTCTCTTTGCCCAGCTGTGCTTTTATTCTTCTGCTGCAACTTGCAAAGTCCCTTAGAAGACACTGGTTTGAGGATGATACTAACTGAAAACTAGTACAGGTGAAACCCCAACATTTTGGGATTCTTTCAGTAAACTGACCAGTAACTCCTGGCCATCTCTCTCTCTTAGTGTAAGTCAGGTATGTGTGTTCTTCACAGCCTTCACTGACTGTCAGGAGCACAAATCTTTAAAGCTCCTTAAGTGTTTGTTGAAGTCCAGTAACCAAAACAAACTTCATGTCCACTGAATATTTTCTTGATGTGCTCTCTTTCACAACAGTGCTGTTTACTATGTTATGTTCAAACAAATAAAAAAGCCCCAAAACAAAACAACAACAAAAACCAACAGGACCCCCCCCCAAAAAAAACCAAAACAAAAAAAAACCCAAACAAACAAAAAAAAAAACCAAAAAAACCAAATCTTGATTACAACTGTAACCTCTCTATTCTTCTGCCTTATGGAAATCTCCAGTGGTCACTTGTAAATACTCCTGGAGAATATACACACTTGAGTATTGTTGAGGTATGTTTTCAGTGCTGATTCTGGTCCACAGCAGGCACACGCCCATCTGGGGTTTCACTGCATGTTCTGCTGCACGTGCCCTCAGCTTGCTGTGTTTAACCACCACTTTTCCAAGCTGCTCCTATCTGCTGTGTCTCCTCCTGGTGAAACATCACTGCAAGTCCTGTTTGTTTTATCAAATGTGGCAGCTGCAAGACTGCACACAAAGTGATCCTGTACCAGCTCCAGCCAGTGTCAGAGCTTAGCCAGAGGTGGTGAGGGATCTGTATGCAAGGAGGGGGTCAAAGGTGCTGTTTTGAAGTGGAGGAGTTCGAGTAGAATGAAGGGAGAGAGGGAAGAAGGTATTAGAGCAAGCCCAGCAACACTTGAAAACTTCAGAGGAGAAACCAGTAGCAGAAATGGGAGTGCAAAGGGGCTGGTGCTGAGAACTGAGCTGTAAATAATTGCCATAAACCAGTTCTGGTTTTAAACTTTTGACTGTAACCATAGCAGGGGCAGGGAGGGGGAAAAGGGTTATTCCCCTGCCCAGGGGCTGTGCCTCCCTTCTCCCTGGGGCAAGGCCCTGCTGTAGCTGTCCTTGACACGTGTGTAGCTGGGTCAAGCAAACCTTTGAGGAGGCTGACAAGAATGGGGATGGGCTGCTGAACATCGAGGAGATCCACCAGCTGATGCACAAGCTCAACGTCAACCTGCCCCGCAGGAAGGTCCGGCAGATGTTCCAGGTCAGTTCTTGGGGGAAGTCTGGGGCAGTTTTGGTCTATTCCTGGGCAGATCCACAGCAGGATCTGCAGGCTGGGACTTAACTCTGTCCTTTCCAGCTCCTCACAGGCGTTTTCCAAGCCTTACCTTTTGTAGGCAAAGGTGTATCAGAACACTGTTTGGGTGGCACGAGCCACATAGAAGATCAATATTAGTCTCTCAGCTGCATTGTTGTCTTCCTCTCCATGGACTGCATTGTTCTATGCTGGCATTGATGGATGATGAAGTTACTCTCTTACTATTGAAATCTTTTTTTCATTACCTCTATGCAAAATTATTTAATATAAACTGGCTTTATGAAAGTAATTAGGAGTTTTTTTAACAACTTCATGCTTAGCCAGAATCAATTTTTTCTTTTATTGTCTGAAAACTGTTCCCATTTTTTACCAGCTCTCATGTTTGCTGTAGGAAGGAAAGAAAAGATAAGCCAAGGACATACAGGAGCAAAAAGAAGCTTTAAGTCTTCCGAACCAGTACCAGCCAAAAACTGGCTTGCTGTAAAACATGGAGAATTCTCTATGGTCAAAAGTGCTTTATTTGTCTGGCATAAAATCCACATTTAGAGATTTATCTTTGCAGCATTGATTTGCTCCCCAAGAGCTGAAGAGTGGAAACTGGTGGGGTTGTGTTATGGAGATGAATTCGGGTTGTACTTGTTTCCACAGATTATAAGTAGATAAAAATGATTAAGAATCCCATTCAGCACCAGATAGCTGGGAATTATTTTCCTCTCAGAAGGAGAAGATGGGAGTTTGTAGTTTGGGTGGCAGTGGCAATAATGAGGTGCAGTGAAAGGCAGGAGAGGCAGAGTTGTGAAACAGAGTCCTGAGAGCAAAAATAGGTGTGTCTTCACTTCCAGACTGTAGGGATGGAGTAGGGCACTGGTCCTGAGAAGTGGTGGCAGGATGAGGATGCTCTCCAGCTGGAGAGCTTGTGTTTGGTGTACCACTGTAGGGACAAGCCCACAGGCTCAGAACCAGGTCAGTGTTAGAAGGGCTCTGCACAGAAAGGGTTCTGACCTGAATCGGGGGAAGAATCATTTTTAACAGTACCTGACTTGGGAATGGCAAGAGGGGTTATAAATACAGGGCAAAAACATGATATACAGCTCTGAATGAAGTACATGATTCAGAGGAATGACAGCACAATTTTTATTTCAGTTTGTTTCCATTACCTGCCACAGCCCAAAACTTACCAAAATTCTGGCTTCCCTGAAGTTCTTTTTTCGTGGAGACCTACATAGTGCTTGCCTAGAATATATTCTTTGTTTTGAAAATCCAAAGCAATCCTCTTAGGCAGATGTTCACAGGAAAAAGCTTGTATTAGCATGTGTTAAGTACTGTTTTCTTCCTACCTCTGAGGAGAAACAAAAAATCAGGGCTGGAGATGTTTGGTGTATATTTTGGTGTGGAGTCTTATTGCTGCTGCTGACTTGTCGCCTCTGCGGAGTGCTGAGGGGCTGAGAGTCTTGCAGATTAAAGTATATTTAAGACTGTGATATTGTTCTGAATGTTTTAAAATGTCAGACTGTTGTTAGGGAAGCCACGGGGTGACATTATTATGTCCTTTGCTATGTTTTAATCCAGGATAACTTTGAGGTGTACGGAAGGGCAACAGATCAGAGTAAAGCCCAGGGTGAGCCTCTTTACAGAAGAAATTAATTCAAAACTGAAGAGGGAAATTAGAGTTTATCAGGGAATCTGTGGCTTTAGTGTAGCAACTGTTTTCACAAAAAATCCAACAGGTGATGATTTAATTTTGCAGTTACTTTGCCCTGCTGGGATTTGTGTCTGAACAGATCCTTGCAGGTTAGAATTTATTACATTTCTTTTGGTGTACACAAGTCCTGTACTGTTTTACTCCCCAAATTCACCTGTGTGTGCCGTGCTTAGCTGAGTGTCTGTACCTCTTAGGAAGCAGACACAGATGAGAACCAAGGAACCCTGAACTTTGAAGAATTTTCAGTGTTTTACAAGATGATGTCCTTACGTCGGGATCTCTACTTGCTGCTCCTAAGCTACAGTGACAAGAAGGATCATCTCACTGCTGAGGAACTGGCTCAGTTTCTAAAAGTGGAACAGAAGGTATGGGAGTACTTTACATCCATTTACATGTTCATATCAGTACATTCAGGTATAGGGAAAGAGTATTATGGAAAAGCCTAGCTTGGCGCAGAGGGTAAGGCACAGATGTAACAGGACAAAATCTGAAGGCTTTATTGTTTTTTAAAATACTTGTAGAAAGAGTTTGAACTTGTTTAGACAGTTTTGAAGTACCCAGCAGAGTGGTATGAGAGGCACTAGGGGACCTGGAAGAACATGTGGAAGAGGCAGAGGAGCTGACTATGGGGGTGTTTTGAAACTAGTGATACAGCAGAAGAACCAAGCTGAGTGTCAAGGTCTGCATCCTCTGCTCTGTCTGCCCCCTCCTCAAAACACAGTGTGGGCAGTGTCTGCTGGCACTGCTTTGCTCAGCATTACTTCTAAACCCAACTGAGCTCTTGTAGGTGAGCCTCTTGGCTGTGTAGTTTAGGAGCACCTTGCACTGCCTTTGCCTCTTCCCGCTCCCCAGCACTGACAGCATGAGGGAAGCCCACCCCCCAGTGTTCCCAGAGCAGCTGTGCTGGGCATGGCCTGGGGTGGGGCAGCATTGCCTCCCAGGTAATGCTTCCAACCCTAATGCAGCTCCCAAGGGCCTTCAACCAAACAGCATTTTGTGCTTGCTCCTGTCTGGCTGCCTGGAAGTCTGTGGACAGTCTGTCCCACTCCATCTGCCGCTCGTTTGGCAAGGCTTTTAAATACTCTGCAGCCTGGGGATAGAACAAAAGCGAGTGGGGATTTTTGTTAGCTTGCTAAACTGGCTGCTTTTTTAAGGGAAACTCCGTGATGCCTTCACCCCAGGGCTTGTGACACAGATTATTTCCACTTAGGTGCAGTTAAACTTAACTCCTTGCTATTGAAATTGGAATTATATGGCTTTAAATGTCAGAGGAGCAGAGAGTAGGCTGTTTTCCTGGGGTGACTTTGCTCCTGAAGTTGTTTTAGTGGCTGTGAGGATCATCCCTGGATGTCCAGTCATGTGTGTATGCCTGACTGTTGTTCCTTTGGGAATGCCCTTCGTTAATAAACCAGCATCCTCCCCAGAAGCTGGTGTTCCTCTCCATGGCACGTTGCTTCCACAGCAGGATCTCCAGGCTCTTCTCTCTCATCCCTGTCTTTGAGGAGTAGGGCTCAGGTGAAACAGGCTCTACAAAGACCCTTTTTCCTGGTAAGGGGCAGCTTTGCTGTTTCTTGCCCCTCCTGACCTCTCCCATGGCATGGATGCCCTCGTTGAGCCGTGGGTGGTGCTGCCCTGTGTCCGATGGCTGCCTGTCCTTCCCTGCTCCTCTCTGCTGCAGCCAGATGACAGCTGCTGTGTTCCCCTCGTGGCAGGGCCCCTCTGGCTCCTGTGCTGGCAGCTTTGTGGCAGCCGAAGGCTGTTGTAGTGTTCCAGCCCCGCCGTGTTTGGTTCTGGTCCTGTGAGCGGGCGGTTCCCGAGGGTCCTCTCCCACCTGCTGCCCTGCCGTGGATCAGCTGCTTTGCAGGACAGTTTTCCTGTGTCCTGAGACAAAGGACAGCCTTGGCTGGGCTCCAGGGCAGTGCTGTGGGGTGGGTGATGTCCCTGGTGTGCTCCCCAGTGACAGGACCCTCATGGAGATGTCAATCCCACACCACTGGCTCGGCACCAAACCTCTCCTGTGCTTGCCAGGCTGCTGTCACACGCAGCTCAGAGGAAGCCAGTGGCACAAAATAATGCCCCTGCTCATTTAAATTAGACTGCAGAGGAAGTAACTTTACAACCATTGCACCCTCAGAACAGGCACATGTAAGCATGGAAAGCTCAATTGCCCAGTATGAACCACTGCCTTTTGAGTTAAGCCTGCTCGAGACAGTAAATTTACTTCTCTTTCCTGCACTACTTGTACAATGTCACAGGAACAACCAGGGATGTGGGGAATAGTGAAAATGCGACAAAAAGCGGTAAGAAGTGGAGTCTGAGAAGACTTAATGTTTTGGAACAGCTCTACCTGCTCTCTTGGAAGAAGTTTTCAAAGGATATAATGAGACTGTGTGTTCTCAGTGTTTGGGAGCTGAAACAATGGGTGCTGAGAGATATATATCAGGACTGAGTACCCCAAAAGGCAGATTATTACATTACCAGTGTGGGTACATGTGCTTTGGAAAGAGGAGAGACTGTGGAGCTTGCTGATATCTGACAAGGATATCTAACATTATCAGTGATTTCCCTCCTCTTTCTCACACTTGTACACTGAAGATTAGGCATAATGTTGCTATTTTGTAGTTTCAGAGGATCTTATTTTAGGAAAATTGGTAGTTCATTTACTTAATAAAACAAGGTCTTACTAATTACTCAGAGGCTGATACTCCTTAAAAGAACACAACTACATCAACATGAGAGGTTTTAACCAGGAATATAAAAGGTAGTCATGTATCTAAGAGACTCTGGATGCTCCACTATTGACCCTCTGCAACAAGCCACATACCTAAATATTCAGTCATCAATAATGATCATTTGATACTATTTCTTGTGGAGCACTTGAAAATTCAATGGAAACAAATTTAAAGGAGTAGCCAAAGTCATCATCTCTCAGGTAAGTGAAACAGCACAAATGAGAGGACTTTTCTCCAGCAGATGAAGCTTTGGAGTAGCTTGGACATTTCCATCCCTAGAGCACAGGGGAACCCTGCCCTGGGCCAGCAAGGGCTACTGCAGAAGTTACCTGGGGGCAGCTTATGCCAAAGCAGGGCCTGCTCAGCAGTGCTGGCAATCAAACAGCAGCATCACCCGGAGTGAGGATAATCATTTGGTTTTTCTACTGAATTGTTCCTTTTTCTGTTATCCTGTGCAATCCCTGCAGTGTCTCAGGGTTGTTGGCTTAGCTGGGAGATCCAAATGACAAGTTTGGAGAAGGCAATGTGCTGAGCTCTGCTTTCCCTGAGCTACAGAAGTAAGAGGGGAGGGGGAAGGGGAGAAAGGCTGGAAAGGATCTCCAAGCTTTTCTTCTCGAGTCAGCCCGTGGGTGGAACTGCTTCACTTACCCTCTGTTACTGCACTTCTGATGGTGACAGGTCTGGGTTTTCCCCTCCTCTGGCCATTTTTCATACTTAGGCCATAACCTTTGAGGTGTTACGAGAGATGGTCGGTCCTGGCACCCACGTTTCTTAGGGGGAACTCAGCACTTGGCAGGAGCAGGCCCATGAGAAGGCCAGTCAAGCTACTCCTAGATTTCCCAACTGAATGCTGGGAATACTGAGCTCCAGGAAATCATGGAAAGCACAAACTCATCAGAGGCTACAGGCAGAGCAGAATAAATGGAATGGGTTTGGCCATCTGAAAGAGAAGCCCGTTAATAAGAGAGTGGTTCACAGAGGGACTATTTTTGGATTAAAATAGTAAATACTGGATAATTTTCATGGTGATAACCCCATCCCTTGCCTGGAGCAGTGATGTTAACAGAGGGCACTGCATGTTCCTGTGCTTCCAGCCTGCTCCTCAGGTCAAGGGTCTGAGCTGAACTGGCAGAGGATGTAGAGCACAAGTAGTAAACAAAACAAATACCCTGCCGAAGGTTTGAGTGCCAGCTTTGTCTTCCTGGGGTTTGATAGTGGAGGAAATAAAATACACTCAGTCTCAGTTCTCCGTTTTTGTTCTCTACAGTTCAAGGGGAGTGAAAAAAAGATGAGGGATGGAAGCTGCTTCTTTCCTTTAATTTTAAAGGAAATGTAAGCATCTAGTTAAAGTGAAGTGCCCTACAAGTCAGTCAGAACTTCAGCTGTGGAGCTTCATCTGTGGGCCAGCTGAAGGTGTTGACAAAACTGTTTGTTTCAGAAGAGGTGCTGTTTTTCATTTCAGAATGTAATTATTTCTTTCCTCGCTTGTGTTTTATAGTGAACTCTCTTGGAAGTAATGAAATCACAGGAGTGGAAAATGCATGAAAATGTAATCAAACCCTGCCAAATATTTTTTGCATGTCTAAGAAGATAATATTAAAGAATAAAACTCCACAGTTCTCATTTTGGCAGTGTTGCCCAGTGCAACTATTAAGGGTACTAAACATCTAATTTTCATCTTGAATCTAAAATGACACAGGCTCTAAGTGATGGGTACTGCTCACTCCTATTTGTCTCCTCTAAGTTAAGAACCAGGAGTCTTGTGCAGCACTGACAAAAATAAACACTTCAGTGGTGTTACTGCCTGGCCTATTTACTGAACTCAATGTTTGATCATAAGGTTTTTCAACTGGACCCAGCAGAAGTCTAAAGTAGAATTTCCCATGCTAGTGATATGGTATTAAAAATAAATGCACCAACACTTGGTTTTTGTGCAGATGAATAATGTCACACCAGAATATTGTCTGGACATCATACAGAAGTTTGAAGTGTCAGAAGAAAACAAGAAGCAAAATGTTCTTGGAATTGAAGGTAAAAGTTTTGATTTCAAAATGTTTTGTCCTGATATACTGCAGTGGAATAGAAGTGCTGCAATGGTGTTTTGGTGCAGCTCCCACTGTTTGCCTAGGACAGAACCTCCCATAGATCAGAGCCGGGAGCGTGGGTGGGTTTTGTGAGCCATGGGGGAGATGTGAGTAGGTGGGGTGAAGCAGCAGCTCCTGTTCTCCAGCCTTCCATCCATCACGGCCATCCTACAGGAAGGGGATGGATGCCTGAGGCTGTGTGGATTTATTGCTCACTGTATGTTTGGAAAACATAAACCATACCATGTAGTGTATCCTACAGCCTGCTCCAAGTGAAGGAATGGAAGCCAAGGTTTGTTCTGCCCTGTCTCTGTAGATCTGTGTTCCTACACAATCCATTGATTTATGCTGATGTGAAATCAAATATGGCTAGTTGCAATTTTGTTGGGCTTTAATACCTCACATTGTTTGTGAAAGCAATTATAAATAGTATTATTTAGAATCCAACTTAGTATTAAAGCAGTTGAGATGAAATGGATTAAATGCCATGGTGTGTTCCTTTGCCCAGAAGGGAACTTTCATGGAGCAGCATAATGTGCATGGTGGTTTGGGGTGGGAGGAAGCAGAAATCTTCCTCCTGTGGTATTTAAATGCTGAGTCTGACCCCCTTCAACAAGCTTCTGATGTGACCCAGGGCACTGAACTTAAACTGAAATAAGGAAAGTAAAATGAACAATCTGTGACACTTAGAAAATATTTCTGCAAGCATTTCTGTTCCTCTTGACCTTGCTGCTGCTGCTTTTATCTTTGAGTTGCTTTCAGGGTTGGTATTGTTTGCACTGTCCTTTGGAAATATTTTACATTTCTTGTTCTTGGAGGAGGTATTTCTAAAACTTGTTCAGCGCTGCTCTAATTTCCGAACATAAACCAGGTACCATCATCTTGGACACACTTGCAGAACAGAGAAAGCTGTCGGTGAGGATGTGGAATTAGTGACTGGGCTGTGGTGGCTGCTGCCCCGTGACCACACCACCCTTGGGGTGGCTGCTGCCCCGTGACCACACCACCCTTGGGCAGAGCAGGGCTCGCTCTCAGCACGGGCACCTCGGCAGGGAGCTCAGGGGGAAGGGGGTTTGCTCCCGAGTCAGAGCATCCGTTTGGCTCCCACCTCTGCCCAGGGCCTGTGGGATTAGCAGGAAATGGGACACAGCACGATGACCAACATGATCTCAGGCTAATGCCCATTTATTGTTTACAAAGCTCAGTGTTTTATACATTTAGAGCATCAGCATCACACATACATCAAGGGTTTATTGGCTACTACCTATTGTTCATGCGTTTTCTTTATCATTAGCTAAAGTTACTTGTTCACATGAACTGCTGTTCTTCTTGTTGCATAGTCCCTTTGTCACGTAGATATCTTTTTGTTCATTTATTTTTGCAAGTTCATACGTATTTCCCATCCTCAGTTTTCTCTTTTGTATCCTTTTCAAGGTTTTTACCGCACAGCCACATTGTCTCACAAACTCAGAATACCTGGATTGCTCCTATTTACAATGTGCCCTTGTTCTTGCAAATACCCCACAGGGGCCCCGTGCCAGGGTCTGCTCTTCGGGGTGGGTCAGGGTCGGGGTGTTCCAGGCTCGGGTGGCTCCTCAGCGAAGTCCTTCCCTCATCCCCAGGGTTCACCGGCTTCATGCGCAGCCCCGCCTGCGACGTGTTCAACCCCCTGCACCGCGAGGTGCACCAGGACATGGAGCAGCCCCTCTGCAACTACTTCATCGCCTCCTCCCACAACACGTACCTGAGCGGGGACCAGCTGCTGTCCCAGTCCAGGGCTGACATGTACGCGCGGGTGCTGCAGGCAGGCTGCCGCTGCATCGAGGGTGCGTGCGGACCGCAGGGCAGGGGGGGCTGCCGGGGCAAACGGGGGGCTGCTGGGGCAGGGGTCAGGTGGGATG
>VXAU01003691.1:947639-968838 GCA_013399695.1 Formicarius rufipectus | reverse complement strand
GGGATGGGACAGGGTCAGGTGGGATGGGATGGGACAGGGGGGCTGCTGGGGTTGGGACAGGGTCAGGTGGGATGGGATGGGACAGGGGGGCTGCTGGGGATGGGACAGGGATCTGGGACAGAAGATCTGGGCTGGGGCTGCCTACTCCAGACTGAGATGGGACTGGGACAGGGGTCAGGTGGGATGAGGGTGAGACAAGGGGTCTGGGCTGGGGCTGGGATGGGATCTGAAGTGGGATGGGGAGGTCTGGGCTGGGGGATCTGTGCTGGGACTCCCTGTTCTGGTCTGGGATGGGGTTTCTGTACAGGGGCTGCCTGTTCCAGGGGTAGGATGGGGTTTCTGTGGTGGGACTGGATGCTCTGATGGGGGGGATGGGGTTTCTGTGGTGGGACTGGATGCTCTGATGGGTGGGATGGGGTTTCTGTGATGACACTGGATGCTCCAGGGTGGGGATATAGGGTTTGTGTGGTGGGACTGGCAAGGTTCTGAGGGGTGGGATGGGGTTTCCTTAGTGGGACTGGCAGGTTCTGAGGGGTGACAGGTATTTCTGTGAAGCACAAGGTCAGTGTCAAACTCAAAGCATTAATACTTCACTGTCTGATTCCCTTCAGCAGTAAATGCTTGTTTTCAAGCAGTCTAAACTGAAGTTTTTTGGTGGGGACAACCATCTCAAACAAACATCATAAACACCGTAGAATCACAGACTGGTTTGGGTTGGAAGGGACCTTCAAGATCATCCAGTTCTAACCCTCTGTCATAGGGGAACATGGAGATTGCATTGGATTACTAAGTTCTGCATGATTTAAATAACAGAAGTATTAGTATTTTATTTTCCAGATTCTAAGTGGAATAAAGTCTTTTGATAAATTTAAGCTCAATTTTTTCTTATAACTAATATTGCAAAACTCATCTCTGGAAAAAAATTTTAGTTTGAATTTAAAAATCCATTAGAAAAAGTGAGCCTGAGAAAACTGGGTGATTCCTTTCTGCAGGAGAGTTCACTAGAACACACAGCTTGACTTCAAACCTATTGTAGCTACTTCACAGCTTATGAAACAGCTCTGCAGCTTTCTCCTTGTAAAGTTTAACTGCCTGTAGAGGCAACAGCAGTGACAAGTCAGGTGTAAATCAAGGGTACAGCTAATTCATTAGGAAAAGTGTGCTTGTGCTCATCCATTCTACATGTGATGGATTTGATGTTGCTCTTCATATAATCACTGATAAAACTGCAAGTTAAATTGGGAGCGGGAAAAGGTAAATTGTTTTTAAATAGTTTGCCTTCAGAAGCAGAAGCTGCTTTCCCAAGAGAGCTCTAAACATTACTTGATCTATTACACCTTTGTAATGTTACGTATGAGGGAAAAAACTCCATTTAGTATAAGGGGAAAAGACAGCTCAAGGTTGCAGGAATCCCATTTGATTTAGGAAAAGCCTGTCTTGCTAGTCTTGGCTCAACTGGTAGGTCAGAAGAGATGGAATGAGCCTCGTTGGCACCCACACGATGGGGTAGTGTGAGTTCTGCTGGCAGCAGGAGTGTTCAGGATCATGGGCATCTCTTACTGTATGGCTCTTCTTGTCTTGCTAGTGGATTGCTGGGATGGTCCTGACGGGGAGCCAGTGGTGCACCATGGCTACACTCTGACTTCCAAAATCCTGTTCCGGGACGTCGCCGAAACCATCAACAAATACGCCTTTGTCAAGAACGAGTAAGTGTAGGGCAGGCTTGGAGCTGCAGCTGCTTTCTGTGGGTAATCCCACCCTGGAACCACCAGGCAGCACCAGGCAGGGCATTTGTTCCTTTGAACACAGTCAGCCTGGTTCTGTTCCCCTGTTTAGTGCCTGTATCATGTTTGTTGTTCAACTGCACATGATCTTTCTGTCAATGGAGTGAGAAAACTCTGCCCCAATTAGACCTTTTGTGCACTGGAAACTCAGATTTTGAACAGTCTGACACTTGAACATCTTTCAACAAAACTTCCTGCTTATATCCACAGGGAAATTTTCCTTCAGAGTCGATACTGTGATGTTCTCTACCTACAGCAAGTACTTTATTTCAGCAGGAAAATTGAAAAGCTGTCACATGTGTAGTGTCAGGAAATACTGAGATGTGGGACAGTGTTCTGAGGCTGTTCCAGTTGCTGTATTCCAGTTTATTATGGACTCTAACCACATTTGTACAGCAGTCTCAAATCATGAGTGGGTGTAGAGAATTCTGAGTAGTTTAGAGGGGATAAAGGGAAAAGGCCACTTTTTCTTTATTGAAAGGAAAAGGCAAACCATGACTCAGTGATGGGTGTTTGGGGGGCAAAACCAAACCGACCAGCCATGCCCAAAAGTTTTGTGTTACTCGTGAGAAATAGGAGGTGGTTCTTATTTGAGGTGGAGTTGGCATATGGGGTTCCTTGTCAAGGACTGTGGGGCTGCCAAGAGTTTAGAAAACAGTGGGGCAGATTTGTGGAAGAAATAGGCTGTTCCATCCATGGCTGGTGTGGTAAGTGTGCAGCTGTTCTCTGTTCACACAGTTGTGACAGAGGCTGGGGTTTTGTTTCCAGGTTTCCAGTGATCCTGTCTATTGAAAACCACTGCAGCATTCAACAGCAGAAGAAGATTGCTCAGTACTTGAAGGACATATTTGGTGACAAACTGGACTTGTCATCTGTGAGCACTGGAGATCCCAGACAGCTTCCCAGCCCTCAGAGTCTGAAAGGGAAAATCCTGGTGAAGGTAACTTGCCACTGGCAGCGTGTTCAGAATGCAGCAGTGTGTGACATTTCTGGTAGATTTTCTTTGGTTTTGCAGAACTGGTTCATATCTCTTTGGTATCTAAACACAGTCCTCCCTTGGACAGAGTATTTTGGAGAGTGTCCAAGTGAAAATGTCTTGCCTTTGCCATCGCCCTGCTCTGAGCAGCAGCTCATGGAATGAGTCTGTCTCCACTGCTCATGAGCCGTGTCTGTGGCACACGAGCCCTTTGGAAGGAGCTGGAAGAGGCCCTGGAGCACTGGAGTTGGTGCTGTGGGCAGGATTAATTCTTTGAGCCTCTCACTGTAAACACATTGGCTTTGAAAGGAATTTCAAAGACCAGGATGGCAAGAATAAGGAAGAAGCTCAAGGCAGACCTTTGGGAGGATGATTCAAAGTCTTGTGGCTTATTAGATTGTCCAATTTATTTTAGCACATAGGGGCAATTACTCCGCTGTGAGCTCTCAAGAGACTGTTTTCCCCCTCTGTCCTTAGTATCAGTCTGGCTACAGGGATTCCCAATTTCAGTTTGAGGTTAGTTTCTGCATTTTTCAGTGCATAGTACTGAGCTGACCCTCAAGTGGAAATCCTTTGAGTGCTCAGCTGTGATCTTGAATGTCACTGACTCGGTTTTCTGGGGTAACTCTGGTTAATGAACTATGCAAGCATGTAGGGCAGGTGTTCCAGGGATCCAAATGAAATGGTCAGTCATGCAACAAACCCAGCAAACCTGGCCTGAAATACCATGTCAGTGCACCAGGCAGGAGATGTTTGGTGCTCTGCTGTTCTTAACTGAACCTAGGAACTGGTTTTCCAAGCACATTTGAGTGGGCTCCTCTCTGTACTGAAGAAACTCTGTGAGTAAGTACAGACTGGAGTGGAACTGGGCTGTTTTCAGAATGAGAAATTCTATTTCAAGCATCACAGTATCCTTGCACGAAAGCCTGTCTCCCATCTCCTGCTCAATTTAAAAAGCCCTATTGGAAAAGAAAATCAGATTTAGGAATCAGTATCTTGTTGAGGAGTAAACCAATTTCTCAGCTTTTTGCTATTATTTTTGCTCTTTTTATACATTTACCTGTAAAAGGCAGTATTGATTCATTAGCCAAACAATTTCAATTAATGACATAATTTTCCTCTTGTTAGTGTATACAGAGAGTCATTCTAATATCACTCATGAGTTTAAGTCAGTGTGAAGGTGCCAACATGAAGTGAATCTGACCCATTCATTAGCAGCAGCTTTATTAATTTCAGAGTGCAGCCTGCAAATCAACCCTCTGCATTTCGGCAGAAATCTGGCTGTAATTCCTGTCTCCCTCTGTCGCTGATGAAGCAGGAGGGCTGTGAACAGAGGCAGTAACACAGACATTTCACAGGTGATTTATTAAGGAGCAGATGGTAGAGCAAGAGCAATGGCCCTGAGTTGCAGCCTAGGAGGAGCAGCTGGGTGGCAGGGCAAGCGTGGAAGGAGACTGCCCAGAGGGCTGCGAGAGGCTCCAGCCAGGAGGGTTGGCAGGATTTGGCCAAGGAAAGCTCTCCCCGAGCTGATGCTGAGCCCCCTTCAGCAGGAGGTAGGAGCAGAGACCTTCAGGGGTCCCACAGCCAACAGTTCCAAGGTTCTGGGATCAGGCTTTGCTGTAAGTGGTCGCACAGGAGAATCCAAGAGGAATCCTCTGAAAAGGACAATTTGCAGTCAGAGACTTTTAATTTCTTTTTTTTACCAGAAGTAGCAAATAACCTCTGGTGCTCCCAGTATAATCAGCTGTTGGAAACCAGACCCAGAGTGGAGCAGTTGCTGTGTAGTGCAGGCCTGTGACATGCACAGGGCTGGTTGGCCCCTGGCTTGGCTCCTGCATGAGCACGTGTGGCTACCCCAGCCCTCGCTGCTCCCCTCGTGCTGCTGGCAGGGAGTCCCTTTGTGTCTGCATCTCAACAGCCTGTGACAAACTCTCAGCTTCTGAATTTTAGAGTTTTATTTTTAAATATATTATCATCTGCCTGCTAGGGATAAACCTGATATATCCAAGAGTCAAAACAGTCTTTGGGCAGCTGGGAGGTTGGAGGTGGTGTGCTGGTTTGGAAAGAGCTTGCAGAGATCTTCCAGTAACACACTCTTCCAGAAATGCTTAAAATATCAGCTGTGATAATCTGGGTCTTAGAACCGGTTTGCATGAGACTCTGAAAATTATTGTAGATTCTGGACACAGTTTACTTAAGGAATAGTGGAGGAACAGGCAGTTTTTGGTCTTTGCACTAACCACTGACCACACGTGCATTTATTGTGAGTGGCTGTCTCATTTCAGGGTAAGAAGTTGCCATGCAGTCTGGCAGCAGATGCTGAGGAAGGAGAAGTTTCAGAAGAGGACAGTGCTGATGAAATTGAGGATGACTGCAAGTTCAAGACCTGCTATGTACGTGCACACAGTGCTCAGCTCTGCATTTCCTTTGTGCACTGTCCATGTCCTGTTCACAGTCCTCAGCAGATCAGAGTTTTTAATTTCTAAGACTTTGATTCCTAAGTCAGGTGCACACTGTTCTATAGGATCCATTTTTATTTTAAGTACCTTATGTAAGAGACTGGTTTGAGTCTGTGTAGTCCAGATGACTGTTGTTAACAGGAATTCCTTCCCTTTCTTACTGTTTGGAGCAGGACTCGAACGATTGGGTTGTCTGATGTTTGGCAGGAAGTGTGTAAGTGCACTGGCTGAGGATTCCTGCTCCTCTGGAAGAGAGGGGCTTGTGACAGCTGGGAAAGAAAGAGTGACCCAGGCCTGGGCCATGGGTGGTCTCTGTGGGCTGTGCCTGGTGGGGCAGTGTGAGCTGTGTCAGGAGCTCTGGAGAGAAAGGGGAAAGGGAAATGGCACTGAAAGGCACCAGCAGAAAAGGCAGGATTGTTCAAGGAGCCTTTTCTTGCACAGTGAGGGGAAATGTTGGGAGCACCGTGTGACACTGCCTCGGGCTGTCCCACGAGCCAGGGCCACAATCACCTGCTCTAACGGGGTTCCTTGGGTGTCTTCCAGAGTAATGGTGCCACTGAGCACCAGGTGGAATCTTTTATAAGGACAAAACTGGAATCTCTGATAAAAGAATCCCAGATCAGGGACAAGGAAGATCCTGACAGCTTCACTGTGAGAGCCCTGCTGAAGGCAACGCACCAGAGTTTCAGCGTTAACCTGAAGCAGGTACGTGGGGCTTCCCCTTCCCCTGCTCTGGCAATGCCAGTGCCATGTGGTGCACACTATTTCAGGTGAGCAAACTGAGAACTTAGCAACAGTGTCTGAGAGCTGGTTTGATCCAAAATGAAAGCTTGGAGCTATTTCAGAAAAATGTCTAAGGAGACAATTGATATTTAGTTTATGTTGAGTGGGGAGAGTGTGTTGGCTCAATGTGTTCTGATGTACTTTATTGCTTGTAAGACTCGGAAGAGACTAATTCTGAAAGTAACAGTGCTGCAGATGTGTGTCAAGCAGTTTGGTTTGTGTTTGGGTTACTGGAGAAAGACTCCTTTTCTGTCACCTTAGTCCTGTCAATGGCAGCCCCAGAGAACAGCAAGCACCGCTGCCTGTTTCCTACAGCACTAAACCACAGGACTGTGCTTTTCCTGCCCTGAGCAAAGCTCTGGTTGTTTTTAACTGATTTTTAGTGCTCTAGATAAGAATGGTGTGTTTCTTTGCACTTTTGACATCCAACTGTTTTTGTAAAACAGTAAAATGCATCAGAATTTGTAGTGTATCAACAGTTCCTACCCTGAGTGCAGGTGATCACAGCTTACCCATCACTGGAGGCACACCCCAGTGACGTTCAACACAGGATTTGCTGTGGAGATGTGCCTGCGCTGACCAGTGTAGTCATAAAGGTCAAGTATGTGCAACTCTGCTTTTTCCACATCTTTAAGTATTTCCTGCCAATCTCTCTCCAGAGCTGGACCTGTGAGAATTCCCTGAAGCCAGACTTGACTACAGCAAACATTCTCTGCATGTGCTGCTGCTTGAGACGTGGGGGAGGTTGTGTAGTGGTGAGGAGGAGCTGTGAGAGGCACAGGACGAGGCAGCTGACCCAGCAGGAGGGTTCTGTGCAGGCTGTGGCTCTGCAGTGTGAGCCCACTCAGTCTGCTGCCTCCCCCTGCCCTCCAGGAGGTCAGCAAAGGGGCATTTTGGAGAGCAGGCTCCTCATAGGAGTGAATATGATGAGTTGTATGTCATTTCAGTATTATTTTGTGTTGAAATAATAACATTTGACATGCTCTCTGTTTTCTGGGAACTAGATAGCATTTTGAGGGAGTTTTGGTTAAAGAATGCAAATTTCCATCAGGTGTTGGATATGATACCTGAGATTGTCCATTAGTGTCACTGATATGACCAGAATATTGAAATACTCCAGTGATGTGAGTGCATTATTCAGTGGTCTGCCAGGTAATATTAAATGGTAGAATTTTCTGATTGATTTACTTTAATTTATGAAGGGAAATCTAGAGATCTCTTCCCCTTCTGTAACAGTCCTGTCAAGACTGATTGTGTGTGACTGTTGTTTCTAAGGGTCTTGAAGCAATACAGAGCTGAATAATTAGGAATAGTGAGTTAAAACAATTGCAATATTAATTTATAGCAGAGTTAACCTAGATGAGAGAAATCTAAATGGTTAAACATCATGTTGGTTTGGTACTTCTGTAACTCATTAGCTGGCTTTGTGTACTGGTGGTGTAAAGCTCTTTTCTGGTAGTTACTGTGTAACTGATGAACCAAAAGGGGATCAGTTGGGATATTTTCCTACTTTTATACTGGTCATTTTCCTTTACTTCATTACTGATCTGCATTTCATTTCCCCAGAGACTAACTATAAAAAAAAAAAAAAAAGTCTGCTGAAGTTTCTATGTCTTGCAGAGAATTGCAGCCTGAGCTGGAACGAAGCTTTGAAGGGAGCCACAGAGGTTATTGATTTTGCTAGACCTGAATGAACCCTCTCCCGGACAGATTGCTCTGATAGCCAGAAGCAAATCCAGCTCAGCACTGAACAGGGAATAGCTGAATTTCACAGGACTTGCTGAAATGCTGGGAGAATATTCTTCAGCATTGCTTTGTCCTTCAGAAAATGAAGGGCTGTGTTTTCTGACAGAAAAGGCAAGATGCTGCCAGGAGTTATCCAGCTAATGTCCAGGGCAGGGCTGAGAATGTGAAGCTCAGACTCCTGGCTCATAGTGAAAAGTCCACATTTATCTGTTGGGAGACTATTGCCTCCCCCCACCCTTTTCCTTTGTGGCTGTTTTCAAGAGCACTAAAGGGTTGTGGTTTGTTATTGCTTGCCTGGTTTTGCTGGACTGCTTTTTTACCTGACTTCTTGTTGTCTTGAGTGCTAACATTAATATTTTTCTTGACTTAGAATCCCCTAACAGTAATCAAGTACATAAAGCAATTCGAAAAGTCCTGTAATGAGATTTTTAGGTTTCCATTTGTGTTCACAGATCAGACTTTAACTCACTTTTATTCTCTTTTGTGCAATCACTGTACTTCCCTAATAGTGAATGAGGCTGACATACAAGAACTTGTATTATGTTCAAATGATGCCTTTTAGAGACTGTAGCAGACTCCTTAAAGACATTTTTGAAGGTATCTGGTTATATTTTTTGTTCCACTTTCTTTGCACAGAACCTGGACACAAAAGAAGGTGGAAAAAAGCCTCACGGTCGATCATTAATGGGCAACTTTGGCAAACACAAGGTAAGTCAAGTGAGAGACTCTGTTTGCTGTCCTGGGACTGGCAGCATTCCAGGGACCCTGGGAGTGTTTTACTGCTTGGGCTGTGGGTATGGGGGCCGTGAGGAAAGACACTGTGATTACACTTGGTCTTTATTGCTGCTCAGAAGAAAAATGCCAGCAGGATGGAGAGCCCTTAAAAGGAATAGAAAGAATCTCCTGTGACTGAAAGATCCTCTCTACTAGTGAAGTGGTGTTCTTTTCTGGTCTCCTGGTTTTGCATTTCCTGTTTGTGCTTGTGGAGCTGCCAGGTCACACTCCCTGCTCTGCTGAACCAGGCAAGAGCTGATAGAGTTCACAGGAGTGTGAGGTCTCAATTTACAGCTGGGCAGAGCAGCCACCGAAAGGGACAGTGCTCCCATGTTTCCTCCCATTCCCATATTCTGACAAATGTGTTCCTCCCATCCACCTCCCCTGTTCCCACACTCCTGTGGTGCCTCAAGGCTTGGATTTATGGCCTCAACATGAGCTGATCCAGCTGAAAGCTTCCTTCCTCCTGGAGTCAGTGAGCAGAGGGGCATGTGACAGGTCTGCAGCCCAGCCCTGGGCCACCAGACCCCCTCTGCCCCCAGCTTGCCAGGTGCTGGTATTCCCGGTCCATGCAATCCCTGGTGAGAGTGCAGGGAGCACAGTCTGCGACCAAGAACCTGAGCAGTGGTGTAGGAAAAACAACAGTTAAGAACTGTTTCATAGAACTTAATCAACCACCAGTCCATCTGCCCTGGAGCCAGCATGGAGCCATCAGAAATTCCCTAAGCACATGGTATCAGGACTCTTACTCACCCTGCAGTTCCAAGCTCCCATGAGTTCCAGGTGCTCGTGTGTCCTTCAGCACCTCTGGCTCAGTGCATGTTACTCGGGGTGTGTTGAGTCCTGCAGGTACCTGCTGTGCCTGACAGCGGGCACTTCCCAGCACAGCCTGGCCTTGCTGCTGGCCAGACAAATGCTGGGGAATGAGATGTCACAGGCAAAAGTCAGCCACTGAAAGCTGATGGTCATGCTGAGGGCTGGAAGGTATGTCAATAATTTAATTACTTCAGCTAGTTATCCTATTGGATTCAGCAGGTTGGAAAGCCCATTTGTTTCATCTCTGCTGAAAAAAATAAGGGTATATATAGATTTAAAAAAAAAAAAAGAAATTAATGATTGTATTATACACTGGGGCAACAGGGATCTCCTGTCACTTCCCCCCAGTGCCTTTCCAGCTGAAGGGATGCCTGGGAAGGCAGGTTCCTATTGATGTTTTTTCAGATACAGAATTATCCACCCAGCAATATTGACATGTGGTGTTTTCAGGCAGCTCTTGGATAAACTCTTTTCAACTGCCAATGGAGGGGCCACAATACTAAAGGCGGAAAGTGGTGGAAGTTAACTGCAGGGGACACCCTCAGTGCAGACCTCCAGATTCCAAACCTGAAACATGCAAATGATTGCCAGTGAAGTCAAATTTGTCAGCGCTAAACACAGCAAACTAAATTATGTTCAATATTGGGGTATCACAACAGGAGGAAGGAATTCTGTGCTCAGTGAGCCATATGAACAGAAGAATAAGGAGCTCTCAGCTATATTGTTAATTACCTCTTGATGAGAAGGGAATTAAATAACTCTCAGGAGAAGCTGTGGTTACTGTTACAAAAAGTATAAGGTTGTTGAAATTGGAAACTATTAAGTCATAGGTGCTTATGAAAAAAATTGTCATTTTGAGGCTCTAATCTTTTTATCAAGGTTGTTCCCTTTACTGCACACTGTAATAATACAGAATAACTTGAACATTTGTAAGTGGCTCAAAAGGGAGCAGATAGATGATGTCTGAAAATTTTGCTCAGACTGTTTTCAACCTCTCAGTTTTCCCTGCTGGGGGAAGCACAGGAAGGTAGAGGCAGTGCTGTGTGTATTTGGATCTGACTGTGTGTTACTGTTTGCTGAGCAGGACCCAGTCCAGTAGGATTTCAGCAGGACCAGTGCCCAGGGTCCTGGAGCCAGAGGAGCCCTGTCCTTGTGGCAGGAGGGATGGGGATGAAGTGCAGAGCACACAGGGGGCTGGGCTGGACTCAGCACTGGCAGAAATGGTTTCCTTAGGCTTGGCTCTGCTCACCAGCAGCTAAACCTGCTCCATGGCTGCAGAGCTGGGTCCTGGCTGTGGGATGGAGTGAGATCAGGACAGGGGTGCCATGTGCTGGCTTCCCTTCAAGGAAACCCTCTGTGTGCCACCAGGGCTTCTGCTGGCAAAGCTCCGGGGGTCCCTCTGGCTCTGGGCAGGACACTGGTCCTGAGCTGCAGACCAGCAGCTGCCCCACCTGCCTGAGGTCAACCACAGCAGCATGGATTTCTGGAGCCACCCCATGGACTGACCCAGCTGTGCTTGACTCTCTCCCACAGAAAGCTGCCAAGGCAGCAGCCAAACACCCCAGTGCATCAGATGAGGAGGAGAGCCAGCAGAACCCCCCTGGGAGGGAACCAGGGCATCCCCACAGGTGAGCTGGCAGTCCCTGGAGTTGTGCAGCTCAGAGGGAGCCAGGGGCTTGTTTGCTGCCATCAGTAGTTCCATGTCATTGCCTGGGGCCCATCTGTGCCCAGGAGCACATGCATGACACGTGTGTCGTGGATGACACAGCGGGGGGGGGCGTTTTGCTGTACCTGGTGTTTTGATTGCACTGGTTGTCACAGGCTGAAAACAGCAATTACCCTTAAAGTGAAAAGAGGTGTGACAGCAACGCTGTGCTAATGGAAAGATGCCAATCCCCATTTTGCCTGCTGTAAACAGTGCTCAGAGCAAAGTCTGCAGGTTAAATAAGATGCAGCACTGCCCAGGCAACTTCACTGCATTGGAGAATGTAAAGAAAAAGCAAAACAGTGCCATTGAAAATGCTTTTGCTGTCTCTGAAATGCTCCCTGGTTTGGTCTAGGAGAGCCACGGTGCAGCTATTTCATTATGTTGTAGATGAAAAATGTTGTTTGTGTGGAGGTAGGGGGGGGACCAGAGCCCCCTCCGAGGGTTTGCCTCACACAGCTCCCTGCTCAGTGTTTCATTTCCTTATTGATGAGATCAGAAAGGGGGATGGAAGTTTGCTTTTCACACTGAACCCTTTGTTCCTGCTGCCTGTGCCCCTCTCAGACTGGCTCGCCGCAGGAAGACGGTGAAGCTGTGCCGGGCTCTGTCTGACCTCGTGGTTTACACCAACTCTGTGGCTGCCCAGGACTTCGTGGATGATGGTACAGGGGCTGCAGGTGCCTCGGTCACCTGGGAGAGCAAGTGGGCTGAGTGCTGCTGTCAGTGGGCCATAAGGACTAGAGCAAAACCAGAGCCCAGCTGGGCACTCCTGCCCCAGCAGTGAGGTGCTTTGGTCATGCTGACAGCAGTAGATTTCTCTGTTGGTTCTCCAGGGTGGTCATGGTTGGGGTTCTATGGGAGAAAAGGCCCCAGCAATCATCAGCTGGAGCTCTTGCTTAGCTTTCAGTTCTGGGAACTTGAGGGTAGAACACAAGATCCTCCTGCAGGGGGAAACCAGTGCCCTTCACTTACACGGGGTGTATGATTTGTATAAGACCAGACAAGCTATCCTTGTAACTCTGGGCTAAACTCGTGTTCCCCTTGACTAATAACCAGTGCAGTGAGGGTCTGAGCTCAGGCCCCATCTGGGATTGCTTTGTCACCTGCTTGCTCTTGACACAGGGTCAACAGGGAACGTGCTGTCGTTCAGTGAGAGCAGAGCCCACCAGGCAGTGCAGCAGAAGGCCGAGCAGTTCATGCTTTACAACCAGAAGCAGCTGACCAGGGTGTATCCCTCAGCCTACCGGATCGACTCCAGCAACTTCAACCCTGTTCCTTACTGGAATGTGGGGTGCCAGCTGGGTATGTGTGAGCCTTGCCTCCCATTCCTCCTGCCTGTGCTGAGAGATGTTCTCTTGATCAATGACACCTGACTCTTCTCCTTCAGTGGCCCTGAACTACCAGTCTGAGGGACGTGTGATGCAGTTAAATGAAGCAAAATTCAGGGTAAATGGCAACTGTGGTTATGTCCTCAAACCTCAGCAGATGTGCAAAGGTAATGTCCTGCTGTGCGTCTATTACTGTAGTTCTTGGGCCTTTCACAAAGTGTCTTCATGGTGATGTTGGGAAGGCATAGGAAAGGAAAGTAAGAATAAATACAGAATCTTTCATGTTTCCATGCATTCATGGAAGAGAATTTCAAAATTAATAACTGCTGCTCCATACTCTTTAATTTGTTACTTCTGACTGAACTTTGGCTATATATCTGAATCTTGGGGGGTGATACTTACTCTGTGTGTCTTTTTCCTTACCCTTCTTTTTTTCCCATCTTTTAGGCACATTCAACCCCTACTCTGCTGATCCACTTCCTGCCAGTCCTAAAAAGCAGCTTATTCTGAAAATCATCAGTGGGCAGCAGCTCCCCAAGCCTCCTGACTCGATGTTAGGGGACCGAGGAGAGGTGAGACACTCTGATCCCAGCAGTTCATGAGAGCTCCTGGAGTGACAGGGCAGCAAGTGGCTCTAACAGACTTTCTCCTCACTGAAATACATCAGTAAATTTTAGATAATGTCAAGCTTTTGGTCCCTAGATACTGCATTTCCCCCCAGTCTGTATCCTGCCCATGATGTTTGAGAACTGATTTGCTTTGTGTTTTAAGGATACTTTACTTGTTTGAAAATCAGTCATAGCTGCTCACAGCTCTGGAGATTACAAACCATACATAACCTGGACTTCATGAAACCATTGCCTACAGTAGTGCTGCTGGAAAATTGATGTCATTCAAAGGGTTTTGAGTTCTTATGTGAATTTCTTAAGAACTGACCTTCACTTGTGTCATTGGTTTGCTTTTAAAATATTTTTTTTTAAATAGATAATAGATCCCTTTGTTGAGGTGGAAATCATTGGGTTACCTGTTGACTGCTGTAAAGATCAGACCAGGGTGGTGGATGACAATGGTAAGATAATCTAAGTGATTTCTTCTTCTTAGAGTGTAATATAAAGTAATTATAAATTATTCAGAGTCTTATTACTTTCTAAATTGCAAAGCTCATCTGATGAAAGCAGGTGATTGTGTTTTACCAAATTAATTCTGCTGTTTAGATGGAATTTTTGGTGTGGGGAGACAGCCAAGCGAGAGGTGAAGGGCAAGGGCTGTTCACAACATTGTCTTTCTCCTGGATTGTTCTTACATCTCCTTTATGCAGAAATTAAAATATATACATATATATATCAATCAGTTCTTCAGAACCACATCAGCTATCTCTGCCAGCTGCCCAGGCAGAACCATTTTGTTGTTAAAGCAGTGCAAGAGACAAATCTGTCACACTGAGCGACTGGCATGATGGAGATGGAGGGTGCCCAGATCTAGATGAGCAACAAGTAATGTGCTTTCACTTGTGTTGCTGTTCGTTTCCTCTTGCTGTGCATCATGAAAACTGAGGGTGGCCCTTGCTCTGGACCTGCTTCCCAGCGCTGGTGTGCTGTTTGTTTTGCAGGGTTCAATCCTGTCTGGGAGGAAACTCTCACCTTTACCGTCCACATGCCCGAGATTGCCCTGGTGCGATTCCTGGTGTGGGACCACGACCCCATCGGGAGGGACTTCGTGGGGCAGAGAACTGTGGCCTTCAGCAGCCTCGTGCCTGGTGAGTCCCACAGCTTCTCCTTGACCTGGAAACCCAGCTGAAGGACAAACAGATGGGGCCTAGGGATGAGGGTACCAGCACGATACCTGCTTGTGTCTCTGTGGCCTCAGGGAGGGACGAGCCTGGACGGCTCTCCTGGTATCTCAGGGTGGTTATTCACCAATAGCTGAAGGAGTCTGGATGTCTGTGATTTTGGAAATTACTGCTGGTGTCTTTTATAACTTTGATGTGGTTTGTCCTGGGGTTTTGGAGAAACCTGTGAGAACATCAGGAGCTTACTAAAGGTGGCTTACTTTATGCACATCACTTCTATAGCCAGTCATTGCCAGGTGTGCACAACATGCTGGTCCTTTGGGGTGATTTGTGGGCAAGTACCTGTTTCTGTTTCCCCAGGCTATCGCCACGTGTATTTAGAAGGACTGACAGAGGCATCCATATTTGTTCATATAATCATTAATGAGACCTATGGAAAGGTGAGTATAGCTGGACACTTATATCTTCCTTCTGATAAACATGGATTTAAATGCACCACAGAACCTCACAGGATCTGTGCTGGAGTGCCCAGGGGGCAGGAGGGGGAGGCTCACAGTGTGGGGATTCCTTACCACAGCGTACCATTGCTCTGTCCTGGTGCTCACGTCCTCACAGGTGTTCCTGTTGTCAGCACTCCTTCTGTCAGCACCTAATAATTATCATGTCTACACACAGGAAGTGCATTTCTTCAGTGTGTTGAACTGATTTTATTTTAGAACTGAATCTTGAGAACTGTAATTGCGCCAGAACACGGTATTTGACAAGCTATTTTTAGCAGCCCATTTAATTAATCTAAAGTGACCTAAATTAATTTTAGGTTTTAGTGCATACATTTTGCTTTTCTGCTAATTTTGAAACGTTTCTAGAATGAAAGTAAAAGCACTGTCTTTTCCCTGCATTTTGCTTCAGCTGTCTTCCTGAGCTGGTCACGGGAGGTCATTGGAGATAAACAGCACAAAGAAATTAAGGCCACATTCAACAGAGTGCTGAAGTAAAATAGCACTTGCAGTGATTTAAGAAACAAAGATAAATAGAAAAAGCCCACAACCAAAAACTTGACCTTTATGAAGGGTGTAGGTTGTAGAGGTTGGTCCTCAGTCTTTGTCCCTTCTGAGAGAGGATACACAGACTGTGATGACAAACATGTAAACCCACAGCTGTGCAGCACCCAAGGAAATCTCAGAGGAACAGAGATAAGTCCCACACAGAGAAAGTCCCATGGCTGAGATTTGCTGTATTCCAAGTCCTCACTGAAATCCACTACCTTTATCCTCCCTGATCCCATTAGATCACTGAGTGGGATCGCAGCTTGGATACATCTGCAGTATATACCCAGATGTGTGCTCATCTGGGGGCATCTGTGAAATCATATCCAGCTTTGGTGATGTAGGAGAGTGTTTGGCTGCTGCTTTTGGCTCTTCAAAGGAGAAATATCTTCAATAAAACCAGTAGAGAGCAGCTTCAGAGCAAGGAGGGGGAGACCCACCGGGATTTGATCTCTGTCGCTTAGTCTGCTCATCTACTGCTTGCCTGAGTGATGGGCACTGATATTATTGTTTCTAGTGGGCTGAATGCACCTTTGCATCCATGTGAGTGAGGAGATCTGGCCAATTGCTGGGAGACACTTTATTAGACTAATAAATAATGCTATGTATTAACCTTATTTGCTTGTGTGGCAATCTTGAAAACATTAGCCAACGGGTTTGCATTTTTTTTGCCTTTCAGTGGAGCCCTTTAATCCTCAACCCCAGTTACACAATATTGCACTTTCTAGGAGCCACCAAGGTAGAGCTCACGAGCGTGTACTTGGCACTTGCTGGGCACAGCTTTTCCGGGGTCCCTGTTTGCATGATCTGCAGCTGCCGAACTTGCATCATTGTCCATCCAGGCTCTGAGACATCTGGGTTTTGCTTTGGTGAAGGCCATGCATAGAAAAGTCCACGTGAATGTGCAGCCTGTCACTGCAGTCACTTCTCACAGCCTTGTCAGCTCCCATCGGGGCACTTGGAGCAAAGCTCTGCTGTAGCTGTGGCAGGCTGCCATCCTAACGAGCAGAAACACAGCCGTGCATGAATCCATGGAGCCCGAGCCCAGGGCTCCTTGCTCAGAGTAGATGCGAGTGGCTTGCTGTGGATTTTCGCTGTGCTGTGTTTTATCTTTGCCCTCATCATTCCCAAACGCTCTGGAAGCGGCTCTTCCTCGTACTGCTCAAACACGAGTGTGAGCTCACCCCGGGCCCTGTCCCCCCTGTCCTTTCAGGGCAAGCAGCTGATGGGACTGCGAGGGCTGTTCAACAAGCCCCCCAAGCAGTGCTGCGCCGAGGCCGGCGGCAACTACGTGCGCAAGAGATCCCTGGGCGAGCGGCTGCTGCGGCGCACGGCCAGCGCGCCCGCCAAGGGCAGGAAGAAGAGCAAGATGGGCTTTGCGGAAGCTGCTGAGATGAAGGACAGTGCATCTGAACCCACGGAGCTGAGGGACAAGGAGGCCGTGGTGCGGCGCCCGCGGCGGGGCTGGCAGGCGCGTCCTGCCTCCATGCCCGTCGACAAGTATCTGCTGGGGGGGCTGCCCTGCCCGGCTGAGGAGACTGCCCAGGACACCAAGGGCGAAGAAAACACCTCTGGTAAGATGCTGCCACGAGCACTTTTGAACTAGTAAGCCAATATAGTCTGTTAAAAGACTTAGCCTTTGTGCAAGTAGTTTTGTTCAACTCAAGCAAGAGTTACTGTGCAAAATTACGTGGGCTGATTTTGTCAGCTCCTTAAATGGGTGACACTCTGGGAAGCTGGCTCTGCAAACTAGGCACATGAATTACAGTAATTCCTGGAAGTGCTCTTAGAGGACACTTGCCGAATTTCTTTTTGTAATTTAAGGACCAATCTTCCTTTGCACTGCACCAGTTTCTGGTTTCCTGCTCTCCATTTACTTGTGGAGACAGAGCTGGTGGCAGGGTGGGATTCCTCTCCTCATTTTCAAGGAGGAAGAGCAGCACACAGCATATGTTTTTGGTAACAGTGTGCCTAAAGACTTCCAAATAGATGCAAAAGAGGTAAAAGTAGGTCAAACTTTGTATCCAACAGGCTTGGTATTTGACTCTTAGCCTAGGTTGTGGGATTTGATCAATTTATGTGGAAAGCATGTGTTAGGATAAGATCTTGGTCTTATGTAATTGCTACTCAATACAATTTCATTCTTAAAACACTGTTTTTGAAGTGTGTTCAGCAGTAATAGTCCTGGCTTTAAAGTCCAGTTATTCCCATGACTACAGCAAAGTTAATGTGTTGGACCTGCCTAGTAATTTGATTTACTGGAATAGTTAAATGATCTAGGGAGCTTTGAGTACAGTGACTGTGACTCCTTAGACCTGCTGTCTCCACCCTCAGCTAGTCTCTAGTTTGGGATGTCACTACTGCTTTTTGGGGCTGGTTTGGGTTTATTTGGGAAGGACAAGTGCCCTTCCAGGGGCTGTCCCCAGATCCTCAGCTTTCGGTTGGCTCTGGCAGCCCGGATTTGAGGGACAGTCCTGAGGGACTGCTGGAACTGCACAGCCCAGCAGCACCATCTCCCTGCCTGGTGGGAGGCAGAGAGCACCCCAAGAGCCTCTCTTGGCCAGGGGGTGACGGAAATGCTGCTCTGCTCCAAATCATTTCAAGCTACACAGCAGCCACTTCCAGCACCTGCAGGAGCCACTGAAATAAAACTACCCAGCACAGATAAGGACATGTTGATCAGCTGCCTTTGTGCTACTGGCCCCATATTAGGGCTTTGAAGGAGCAGCTGATCTGCACAACACTTGTAAAAGAAGTTCCTGAGGAGAAACAGTGAGCAAAGTCAACCCAGGGCTTTTTTTACCACCATGAGAAGAAACTGTAGGCAGGAAAAAGGATGTTCCCAGTAAAGGAAGATAACTCTGAAATGCTGTTTTAAATTGAGAGGTCCTTTAGGTAAAGCTGTGAAGATGATACAGCTCAGTCATTCCCCACAACAGATGTAATAATTTCTTAGGCATCTTCCTAAAGGTACTACAGGCAAAGACACAAGAGACTCCCACACTTTTTGGAGGTCACAGGTATTCACTTCCAGCAGAGTAACCTTTGCAGAAAGCACAGGTCCTGTAAGATGACCTAAAAAGCTGCCCCTTCTAGCTGTGAGAGGGATGGATCCTGTCCCTTAGAGTCTCTGTAAGGCTCGCTCCATAACCCTATGGAAGAGGCTGTCCCCCAGAGACCTCACGTGCTCAGCCACAGCACTTCAGCAAGAATTTGCTGCCTCACTGGAGTTATGGCAGGGGGATAGTGTGCTGTCCATTCTCTCCTACATACCTTATAGAAAGGTAAATCTACAAATCAAAGAAATGTGCATCTCTTCCATCCTTGGCTGGGAGCACAGGAAAGCTTGGGAAGCTGTCAGGTTTTGGAGATGGGCATTAGTGCCATGTTCATTAGAGGCAGTTCCTGCTCCATTGAGGGGGTTCAGCCCAGGGCTCCCCTTGCTGCTTCCAAGGGTTCCTGATGTCTAGCAATCATTCAAACCAGTAGATATTAAACCCAGCTTACTTCTACAGTCCCTGTTTAATTAAGTCTCCAAAGGAATGAGTCATGGAGCTCAGATTTGGCATATAAAGATGAGTAAGAGAATTTGGTGGAGAAAACATTTAATGTGTGTTTTTCAAGGAATCAACTCGTTGGTTCTGTGAATGCAGCATGCTTGTGGAAGATCAAAATTAAATCCTTAATTTGTAACACTTTGCAATAACCACATGTCTGGAGTCCATCTACTTGATGCTTTTTACTCAGCTTGAAGCATGCCTCTTGTTTCCAAGTGTTGTGTGTTTTAACAGAGCTGTTTTGTTCTGTCTTTATTGCCACGCTTCTTTATAGTACAAATCTGACTAGGAACACAGCTGAAGGTAATGCCATGTGCAAGCCATGATATGGTACCTCATTAACATTACTTACAACAAATATTACATCACCTGCTTGATGTAATAGACATTCCAAGGAGTTTCAATGAAGTGCTTGCAGTTGTATTTTTCCATTTATTCATATCACTCAGATAATGTGTACTAAACCTGCACAACCCCATGATTAAGTTCTGTCACAACTGTACCTAATTTTGCGTTCTCCATTTGTCTGTCTGAGGACAAAAGAGTTGTTGATAGACAGAACAGAGTCCTGTGTGCAACTAATGTGTCTCTTATTTAATTTAGCCAACAGTGATGACAATACAAATGAGAAGGAAACAAACTTGAAAGAATCTGGTTTTCCACG
The DNA here is from genome assembly GCA_013399695.1 of Formicarius rufipectus. Taxonomy (NCBI): domain Eukaryota; kingdom Metazoa; phylum Chordata; class Aves; order Passeriformes; family Formicariidae; genus Formicarius; species Formicarius rufipectus. The sequence continues at coordinate 949,411 of VXAU01003691.1, read as the reverse complement.
TTTGGAGCAAACAGCAAATACTTCAAATCTGGGATCTCAGTTCAAGAGGGTGAATGACCAGAAGGATTCTACAGCTGACTCTTCAGTACCATCTCCACAGGAGCAACCTGAACACTTAGATTTTACGACTGGTGTTGCTGAAACAAATCACCTCATAGACTGTCAGGGAAACAGCCTTTCTGGTGAAACTGTCCCACCAGTGCAGGACTCGGACTCTGGACTTTCCACAGGAAAACCACACGACAGAAGCTATGCTGACAGTAAAAAGGAAGGTGACACAAAGGGGTCCAAGGAGGGGAAAGTCAGTCTTGTGAGGGCTTCTCTTTCTCTAGAAGCAGAGATGGAGCATCACAAATGTGACATCATCAAGGAAAGCACTGCAGCAGCAGCTAGTTCTTTGGCTGACATTGCTTCTCCCAGCTGCTCTGGCAGCCCTGACCTGCACTCCACGCTGGCCCTGCAGGACAGTGACATTTCTCGCCTCATTGATGAGGTTTCTCTGGCGACTGAGAGTGAGCTGGACAGTGCCGTGTCTGCTCTCATGGGGCAGGGTGATGTCCCAGGGGACCAGACTCCCCTCGCTGCTGTCTCGAGCCTCCCCTGCAGCAGCAGCAGCAGCCAGACCCTCGGTGTGGTGGCTGCACACTCCCAGGGCTTTGCTGGCCAGCTGAGCAGCCCCTGTAAGCACAACTTAACAAAATCCTCCAAATGCCCTTTATTCTCCACTGCAGATACAAACACGTTCTCCAGCCCAGAGACTGAGGAGTATTCCAGGTACACAATTACCCAGGGGTTGACTCCAGCTCCTGAATGTAAGGCCCACAGGGAATTAGTTTGCAAGAAAGCACTAAATAGTCTAGAAAGTAACTTGATTGGGTCTCCATGTTCGTCACATCTCTCTTTGCTAAATGCAAATCCCAAAAGAAACTGTGGAATGAAATCTGGACCAAGCTGGGAAGGCCCTGAGTCTGCCAGTGCTTTTGCTTCCAATAACCTCCTCTTTGAGGAGGTGCTGGTTGACCCTCCTGGTGAGAGCTCGGACAGCAGCAGCCTCGTGGAAGTCGGTGGGGACTCCCAGGATCTCCTGGTGACTGCCTGTGAGTACAGGAGAGAGGACATGAGCCAGCTGGCTTCTCCTTTGAGACTGAGGCAAAAGCAGTGCGCTGGGCAGGGAGGCGAGAGGACCTGTGGGGGCAGCAGGACCGCTGAGCCCTGTGCAGCCTCACGGGGCTGCTCGGACACGCTCAGCACAGCCGGGGCCCCGCTCCCCTTCCCCGCATGTGACCGCTCCGGGGCTGCGTGTGTCCATCGCTCCGGTCCGCGGACAGCTGTCCCGTGTGCGCCCCGCACAGCCCCCCCGAGCGCCCTGCCCTTCCCGCAGAGCAGCCCCTGCAAGTCCAAGAGCCTGGGCGACCTGACGTCGGAGGACATCTGCTGCACCTTCGAGAGCAAGTACCAGCACATCAGCCGCAGCTTCGTGTCGGCGGGGCGGACGGACGGGCAGCCGGCGGGGCCGCGGCGCCTGCGGGCGGACACGCTGACGGAGCAGCTGCGGCGGCTGCTGTGCCCGGAGCAGGAGCACAACCTGCCCGTGCCCCTGCCGGTACCCCTGCCGGTACCCCTGCCTGTACCCGTGCCCGGTGCCCCGGCCCTGGCCAGGAGGCTTTCATCGCGCAGCCAGAGCCGGGTGCGCAGCATCGCCAGCCGCGCACGGGAGCGCCACGGGGCTGGGGGGACCGGCGGGGGCGGGGGGGGCGGGGGGGGTGGCGGGG
>VXAU01003691.1:883409-947550 GCA_013399695.1 Formicarius rufipectus | reverse complement strand
CCTGAGCGGCTGCCCCGCCGAGGGCAGGGGCGTCCCGGAGGGGTCGTGCTCGGCCCTGCGCTGCTGCGGGGAGCGGCTGTGCCGACACGACCCGGTCGTGCCGCTGCAGCCCGAGCAGCAGCCCGAGGTGTACTTTCTGCTCCGACTGTAGGCTGGGCCGGGGCGCGTCCCCGGGCGCACAGAGCGATCCGCCGCGGCGAGGGCTGTCGGTGAGAACCGCTCCTTGGAGGGTTTAAATTATCGAGGGGGCGATTTGGTGCCGCTGCTTCGGCCGTGGGTCGGCGTGGCCCGCGCTGTCGGGGCGGAGCGGTGCAGGACCCGGCACCGACGGGGAGTGCGGGCGGCGCATCCCCGTCTGTAAAGCCGACCCTGCTGCTGCTGCACGCGCCGTGCCGATGTTCGCCTCATGTCCTGCCCTCCTGGCTGGAAAACACCTCGGCGATCACTTCTGGCCTCCCGTGCAGGTTCTGCGGAGCACTGCGGTGTCAGGAATGGGTCACGGCCCCGCGACAGGCAGCGACCCTTCGTGAGCATCGCTTGTTCCTACTCCTTACTGTTGATTTTACGTGTTTTCCTGTATGAACTGTGATTCTGCGGCAAATGATTTGTAAAATTAGGGTTAGTCCACATCTGTGAGTCGTGTAAGATTTGTCTTCTGCCTGCTCTGTGGAGCATGACAACAGTTGTCTTCCTTTTTGGTCACAGTGTTGAATGCTGATTTTGGGACAGTGTGGAATGTGGGAGCAATTCTGAATTTGTGAAGAAAAAACTTAATTTTTGCATATTTTCTTATGTATTTTTGCTGTTGGATGTGTGTGTAGCTTCAGTGCAGTAGCAGATCCATTTTCTGTACATTTGTAATTTTATTGTTGACAGTCAGGGGGATGTTTAAGGCTGACGGGGCAGAGGGACTATTTTGACTGTTCACTTTTTCTATGAAGGCTGAAAGTGAATCGGCTGAAGGAATCTCAAACACCTGAAGCTTCCCTGTAAGGGAACAACATAGCTTTATTTTGGTTTGAAGATACTCTTTGCCTTTGCTGTATAAGTAAAAGATGTACCTTTTACCTCTTTCTTTTGTAATGCAGAGTATTATTATTCTTGGAAATGTCATTAAAATAGATTTTTAAGCACTTGTTAGCATGTGTTCTGAAACTGTAGCAAATGGATTTATGCCAGACTGCCAGCAGTAGTCAGTGACTGCAGACATCTGTCCTGGCAGGAACTTGCAGTAAGGTTTCAGAAAGGGAAGAATTCAGTTGTTTCTTGTGGTGGTTCTTAACTGGAGATTGGCAGCTGAGCTCTTGTCTGCTCTCTGGCTCAGAAGCCACATTTGAGTAGGTCTGACTGTTCCATTCTGGGTCTCACACAGGCAACTGGCCGTTTTATCAGCTAGGAGAGAACAGTGGATTTTGTTAAATAAAAAATGCCTTTTTTCCATGGAGGAATAGAACCAGATACTGGATGAATCCCTTAAGCTTTGGATCTGGATTTCTGTCTCAGTACCTGTGATGCAGTTTGGAAGGTGTGATTGTACAAGTGCCTTGTAAAGAGGCAAATTATAAGATCTCCATTGCAGGAGATGAAAAAACTTGAAGGCTGTTACTAATTTTAGTTGGAATTAGTTTATAAACGTTGTATGGTGCTTGCAGGAGGTCAGAATAGATTGTTGTGGTGGTGTTTTATCACTTAATCTCCTATAGTGTCCCCTTAATTCCAGAAGTTGCTCCAGATGGGGACAGTGGAATTTGGCTGGTGAAACAGAGTGGGTTTCTGTAGTGCAGACTCAAGCCAAAGGCTCAGTAGTTTTTCTTGTCTCACTGGACTTAGTGTTTGGGATTTCTTTATCTCCGTCTCACTGAAATTCAATTTACATTTGGTTTGCACAAGGTTTTTTTGGTGGTGTAACACTGGGATGTACCAAGACCTTCTCCTCTGTCAGTGCTGGGAGCTCTGAGCCTGGAGGAACTCAGGTCAGGGGATTTGGGGTGTTCCAAGGTCTGTTCCAAGGTCTTGTGCTGACACTTCACAGGTGAGAAGGCAGGGAGTGCTTGTGGCAGCTGCCTCTGATCTCTGCTCCTGAGTGCTCTGCAGGGCACCGTGGGCACCTGGACGTGTGATCATATAACAGGAGCTTTCAGTCTGCAGAACTTGAATTTCAGTAGGTATTTAGAATTGGATTTGGGCCTTAAGTATGTGTCTTAACACATGAGGAATGCAGGGAATCACAGGTGTTGTGGACAGGAGCAGGGACATCCCTGTGTGACCAGCCCTCTGCACAGGGCAGCGTGGGGAGCTGCTGGGGTGTTTCAAAGACTGGGAGCAAATGTGGTGTATAAAAGGTTTGAACTGGAGAGGAGTCTGAGCCAAAGACAGAGACATTGTCTCTTGCTTCTGCATTTGCAGTTATAAAAGAAAAAAAGATGAGTTGTAAATACCAAGTACCAAAAAGTCAACAGTATTATTGAGTATCTGTAATAGATATGGATTAAATTTAGTATTTTCTATTAAAGTAAATGCCTCAGGGTCTACAAGATACTCATTTGACCATCTCTCTCTTAATTTGCTAGAAATGGAGAGCACTGAGACTGAAAGGAAGAACCTGAGGCCCAGAGGAGCTGAGTCTGTGCTGCCCTGGCAGAATAGGCAGGTGAAGATTCATGGGGCTGTTAAATGTGTGGTTTGGGTGTTCACAGAACTGGCAACTTTCTCTTACTGTTCAAGCAAAGATGCTTGAAACCTCAACATTTCAGTTTCTTTTCCAGATAAGAGTCTGTATAAACAGGGATTTCTCCTTTGCTTAAAACTCTCCATATTGCTCTGAATCTGGAACCTACAAATAGTAGAAATGTAGGACAAGGACAAAAGATAAAACAGGAATTTAAGTACACCATTTTTCTGGTAAACCTGCACTTTTCTGTGTGCTATAAGATGGATTGGAGATGGGCAGACACTCTCCAGTGGAGTCACTTGGTGTAAACCCATAGTTTTCTGGGAGATTTACTGCATTCTGTACCAGGTTATATTCTCAATTCCAATGGATTTCATATATTTTCAAGATTTCTATTATAATTTCATGTATCAATAGATCATATTTCTTCAATTTTTAGTTTAAATGAACAAGCTTCATTTTCTTTCATGAAATGGAAGGGATACAAACAAATTTACCTGCTGCCAATCCAGCTGCTCCAGTGGGGATGTTCCCATCGTGAAGACATCCTGGGATACCTGAAACCTCTGCTGCCCCTCCAGTTCCCAGGGGGAGATGTGCTGTTACTGGTGAGTGTTGGTGACACCAGTCCAGAACTGGTGTGAGTGGTCCTGGACTGGTGTGTGACCCTGGGGGTGAGGGACGTGCCCGTGTGGGTCTGTGTGCAGGGGGAGTGTGGAGTCAGCTGAGCTGCCCCATAGCAGGGCTCAGCTGGTTTGCTGGGCCAGCAGTGGGCATGGGAGAGTTTGGGAAAGCTGAGAATGCCTCCTTCACCAGCCTGGGTCGTAACCTGAGGGGACACTGTAGTCAGAAATAAAGCACTTCCTCAACTGGGGACATCTGGGACATGGATTACAAGGAGTGTTGCACTGAGCCAGGAGCCTCAGACATATGGGGAGAACAGACCTGCAGTCTGAGTTCACAGATTTATAACACCATTTGTTTCTTAGTCCTTTCCCAATATTAATTAAATCATGTATGAGTGAGGCTGCAGCTTGTTGAAAATCCATCTAGTGAGGGCTGTGCAGAGTCTGCACCAAAGCAGAACAAGCAGTTGTTTCTGCCTAGTAAAGATTGGTAGCTCACATCCTGGGTTAGCAGGCCTGGATTGCTTTGCTATTCTCTGAAAGAAGGAATAAATGAAGCTGCTCAAGAATCTGCAGAAGAGAGGGAAGAGCAGCAAAATTGAGACTGGATTATTACTTTAAAAGAATGACACACTTTCTAATTCAAAAGCAGAGTCTCTGGTTTTTATATGATTGTTTGCTGGGGCATCTGCTGCCCCTGCTTTTAGCAATGGTACAAAGTGCTCCTGGTGTTAGAGATCCATCCCACGTTCTCACTCCTGGCAGAGGAGCCCACGTTCTGGTGCTTTGCTCAGAGGGCTTTCTTTGAGTTTCCCATTCCCATCTTAAATAAGATGAGGTTATAAAAGAAAACATTTCATGAAAGAATGGCCAGAATTCCCTCAGAAGCATGTTGGGTCAGTTTTGTTCTTGGGCTGATACTCATTTGGGTTTCTTTTGATGAGATTTTGATGCTGTTCCTGTTGGCAACAGGGAAGACGATGTGCAGGACCCTCAGTCCCACATGACACAGTGAGGCAAAGTCCTGCTCACAGATCTGCTCACACACGCAGGGGGAGAAATAAATTGAATGTCTAGCAGAGATTATCTTTTAAAGTCCTGTGTTGATTGAGATACAAAGAAATGGAAATGAACATGAGCAGTGCCTGGTGTGTGATATTAATTGTCTGGAGGGTTTGCACCTGAGGGGCACCACGAGCCTCTCTGCAGGTGGAGTCACCTGGATCTCGTGCCTGCCCTCTGCTTTGGCTCTGGGTGTGTGAGCAGTGGGGACACGGGAAGGGAGAGGTGCAGAGGGACTGGGAGATTCTGAATGGTCTGAATTCTCACTGCCTGCTTGGCTGAGCACTTGCAAATAAAGTTAAATCCCATTTTCCATGGTGGATGCATTTAAAAGCAACGTGAGCTTCAATTTCAGACTCTGGAATGACATGGAAATAGTTCCTTCATGTTCAAACCAGGGAGATCTTTTCCAAACTAGGGATTCTGAGATCTAATCTGGCATGCAGGGAATGAGCCATGTACAAAATGACTCCATGGGTGGGAACTCTGGTGTCCAGCAGCCCAGAACTTTGGGTCTGGGTCAGCACAGGGCGCTGGGACACCTCTGAGAGAGGGCTGTGCCATCCCTGAGGTTGTGCCACCAAGGGCACAACTCGCTGGTTCCACTCACAAAGGAGAGGAGAAGGTTTAGGGAACGAACCCCCCACTGGGATAAACCATTCCCACAGCTTTGCCTGGGATCTGCTGGTCCCTGTTAGGACCAGTCCTAGGGACAGAGCACTGGATTAGATCTGCTCCATGGCCTTTGTGTGACAGTGATTTCCCTGGAGCTCGGCTGTTCCCAGTCCATGTGCTGTTCTCTAATGGCATTAGTTGGATGGTTAATTAAAGTACATCTGGATATAGACTTAAATTTGTCAGTGGAGTCAGACAGTATTTATGTGATCCCATCTTAAGGAGTAATAGTCTTGAGGAAGCACATTTTTTAAGAGACAGATGTCTTGAAGATTATTAATTCATGCTTAGTTTTCAAGCATTCATTTAAGTTACAGGCTCATTAAAGTGGAATCTTTAATTTAGTGTTTCACATCTTAAACATTTATAGTCAAAATCTCATTTCAGTTAAAGATGTATTTGTCAAAAGTGATACTTTTAAATTCAGTGAAGTTCTGCAAATGAACACTGCTGAGAGTTGGAGAGTGCTGCAAGTCATGTTAACTTGATTTTCTTATTTGCAGCACTACGAGTATTTTTTTCAGTAAAATGAAAACTCAGCTGAGTGGATCCTCCTGCAGTGAAGAGTTCAGCAGAAGGAGGGGGCACAGTCAGGTGCTAAATTTGGGTTAAGTTAGTGCAGAGTTGAGGTGTAACTGGTGAAGTCAATGGAGTTGGAATTAATTGCAATAAATAGCAGCAATGTTTAACTGCACCCCCACTTTTCTCCTGTAGCTTGAGGGAGAACCTCATTGTGCTTATCATTTGCATAAAATGAGGCTCTGCATTAATCAGCTGCAGGGCTGAAGCACTGCTGGGAGGAGAGGCTGAGACACTGGGGATTGCTCAGCCTGGAGAAGAGAAATTTTGGGGTGACCTAATTGTGGCATTCCAGGACCTGAAGGGAACATTCAGTAGAGATGGAGAGAAACAACTGCCAAGGGATGGAGGAACAGGATAAGGGGAATGGCTTCCATTGCCAGAGGGCAGGGATAGGCGGGATACTGGGAAGAAATGCTTCCCTAGGAGGGTGGGCAGCCCTGGCACAGGTGCCCACAGCAGCTGTGGCTGCCCCTGGATCCCTGGGAGTGTCCCAGGCCAGGCTGGATGGGGCTTGGAGCCCCCTGGGCTGCTGGGAGGGGTCCCTGCCCGTGGCAGGGGGGGCACTGGATGAGCTTTAAGGTCTCTCCCAACCCTAATGACTCTGAGGTTCTGTGATGATTCTAGAATTCCTGAAGCTGGACGATCACCCTTAGGGTTTTCAGGTTTGTCCTGTGCAGTGGGTGGGCAGAGGTTCAGCCCACCTGGGTGTGTGTTGACTCCAGGCTCTGGCTGCATGCACGGGGTGTGGAAGGTGACTTGTTAATTGGATGCTCTCTAAAGCTAATTGAGAGTTAAAGCTGCTGCCTGGAGTTGTGAGAACACCGGAGCCATTGCTGGAGTGGGATCCTTCCCCATCCAAACAGTGTGAGAGGAGACTGCATTTCATCTTTTTGTGTTTCCCTGAAGCCAATTTGTGCTTTCATGAGATAAAGCAAGATTTACTAATCAATGTAGTTTTTATTGGAAAGTTAAATCCCCAGCAGCCTCCTTTGCCTCTGGTCTCCACACTGAGTGCCTGTGCCAGGCACTGAGCCAGCCCTGCAGCAGGAGCCAAGGGAACAGGGCAGATCCACACATGTCCAGGAATTGGCTCTTTGATTTCCTTGCTGGAAAGCCCTTTTTTTAAACTCAAGCAATGTGTTCCTTTTGCCAGTAATTCAGGTTCATCCCTGGTCAGGCTGGCAGGGTGCAGACCCTGCTCTGCTGTAGGGCTTTGCTGGGAATGGTGCAGAAGGATTGGCTCCAGAGCCAGATGAAATGGCTCTTCTCTGTTGTCTGTGGCTTTGGCAGCACCTCCTGCTGCACATGACAGAGCTGCCAGAAGCTCAGCAGGAGGACTCAGACAGCCCAGAGCTGCTCTGAACAAACAGTGACTCCATGAAGTTTGGTTGAGCTCTGCAGTAATACAAATTAGGCCAAATTCTGAGTGGCTGGTCATACACATCCAATGTGTTTTCACTGGTTTCAGAGTTGTGTCAGTTGTGGACAGTGATGGCAGTTCTGGGAGCTGATCCATGCAAGCCTTGCCAGGCTCACTCAGTGCAGAGGCTGCAGCTGCTGAGTGGGTCTGTGTTCGTTTTGTATTGAAATGGCTTTGGAATTAGTCAAACAGTTAGTTAGTCATTGATTGACCAGGACAGAAATATGATATCCAGTTTGGATTTCCCAGTTACTTTTCCAGAGCTCTCTGCTCTGCAGAAGGAGCAGGAACACAAACGCTTTAGCACCTCCCAGTTTTCACCCCCCAGCAGAACACAGTGTAGACCACCTGCTTCAGTTGAGGAGACCATTCAATGGACTCTTTTCTTGCCCAGCAACTTTCCTTCGGCCTCTGAGCTGTAACAGAATAAACAACAATGGACTGGTACTAGGGATATATATTTATCCCTTGAAGTTTCTCTAGCATTTGTTAGGTTTTCTGGACTACTCCTTCCAAGAAGTTGTTCCAACTACACCAGCAGTGATTTTTATGGGAAGTGATGAGGTTGATTTGTTGATTTTTATTTTTTTTTTAAAAAATAATGTCCCTTCTTGGAGGATATCATTCCAGGGCATCTCCCAGCAATGCTCTTCTGCCTCCTCCCTGTATCCCTGTGTGATGGTCCAGGATGTGGATAACTTTTCATCTGTGCAGACCACAATGTTTCAAACCATGTTTGTGTTGGGCCAAGATTTTCACCCCTCCACGCCAGAACAAACCCTGGCAGCTCTCAGTCAGTCAGTTGCCTAAATTGAGTTCTCACTCTTTATTAACAGATCTTCTATTCATCCTTCACACTTAGCTTCAGATCTCTCCAAAAGCTTTCCCCATGTGTGAGACGAGGTGATTTCTATGCACGGGCTGTGTGTTGAGCAGATGGATCTGACAGCAATGCCATATTCTCCCCCCAAAAATGACAGGATAATAAGTGGAGATCTCGTTAAACTTGGCTGTGTTACCGTGCGTGCTTGTTTACTAATATTTCACAGCAAGGCAGACTGGCTGACAGGGCTCTGCTCGCCAGCCACTGAATGCACTGGCAGCTGCTTTTTCTTAACCTTAAAGAAATAAAGAAATAAGGAAGAAAAGAGGGACTGAGATGGTTGGAGACCTTGCCAGCTCCAATGCAGAATGTGCCAGGGAAACTCCGAAGCAGAGGGAGCCCAGGCAGCTCTTTGGCTGCTGCACTGGCCAGAGTGACCCAGCAAGGTTTGCTTTGGCACGAGCTGCAGATCTCTGCAGGACACACATCCTGGCCCAGGCCCTGCACTGAAGGCTGGCCTGGCATCTGGGGCACAGGGGGTGGGATGAAGGGGCACAGCAGCAGCTGGGGTGTCTTGGCAGGGCTCTCTGGGGTCCGGCTGGGCTCCCCGAGCCACGTCTCTGTGGAGCTGGGCAGAAGCACCAGAGAGCTGCCCAAGAGGCATCTTTGAGGTTCAGGGAGTTGCTCTCTCAGACATTAAGGGCAGATCCAGCCCTGTGACTTGCATGCCCAGTTTCTGTCCCTGCCACGTGTCTCTGCTGTCAGCACTGGCAGGGACTGTCCAGCGTTGGCAGAACAGACTTTGTCACGACTGTGGGGTCACCCTGGGGCATTGTGCGCTTTGGGATTTGTGTCTACCTGCCAGTGCAAGTCTGAATAACACTCTTAGCTCCTCTAACCTGAACTGGATCCTTGGTTTCCATGGGCCTGCTTCAAGCCTCAGTGTATTTAATAAACCTATTTGGAGATACTTAGGGGTGTCAGGTTTGTAAGACTTAATGAAATCATTTATTTTCCTGGTGTTAGAATTTGTTTAGAACTCTCCTCCATCACCTCTCAGGTGTGGTTGCTTTCCTTTGTGCTATTCCACACTATAGACAAACTCATAGAATCATTTAGGTTGGAAAAGACCTCCCAGCCCCTGGAGTCCAACCTGTGACTGATCCCACCTTGTCACCCAGCCCAGAGCACTGAGTGCCACGTCCAGTCCTTAGGAGGTCAGGGGGTTTCATGGCCCTGGGCTGCCCAGGGGCCTCTCCATGTGGCAGCCCTGGCATGTGTCACTTTGCACTGGGGCATTTGTTAAGTTGTCAAGACTCACCACACCTCCTGATCAGCTGGGGTGGTTGCTAGCAGGAAAATAAACCTGTCCTGCCAAAGCATTCAGCATCTTTAGGAGCCAGAGGCTGAGTGAGCTGTGCCTGGTGGCACCCGCGGAGTGTGGCAGGAGACTCTGGTGTGTCAGTCCCCTTCCCCCCGGGGTGACGTGTGTCCTGCTGCTGTTCACAGCCCGGGGTGCAGACAGGAGGAGCCACAGAGGGGTTGAACATATGGCAGTAGAGATGAGTTTTGTGTCAGACCAGGGGTGCAGGGTCAGTCCTGCCCACGGTGGGTGTCCCTCCCTGCCTGGGATCCATCCCAGCTCCTGCTGCCCCAGGGCACCCAGGAGGGGCAGGACTGGGGGCTCTGAAATCTCTGGGGGTCTGAGTTTGGCTGTTTGGTTCAGGAGCTTTTTATTTTGAATGAGACTTTGTTCTTTGCCCTTTTAAATGAAAACAAAATGTGCTCTGTATTGGAGTGAGCTATGAGGTGGCTTCAGCTCTCCAGGCACATTGTACCTTCTGTGTCATCAGCCTCATTAGCAGCTCTCGTTCTCCAGGTCTGCATTTGACCCAGGGCTTGACTGGAGCTCTGGAACTGCTCCCGCAGCTGAGGGCACGGGCAGGGCTGTGACTGGTCTGGGTTTTCCCCCCAGCTGGGCAGAGCAGGCCTATGCTGGGCAGGCTTTGGGGTGCCCTGGGCTGTGACCTGCCCGGGGGGCTGTGGGGCAGCATCCCGGGGGGGCTGGGGGGTGGTTTGGCAGCTCCTCTGTCACTGTGCAGACCGGGAGCTCTGTGGGTGCAGCTGAACTCGCTCAGACACTTCTGCCTCTTTTGGCCCCTTGTCAAATCTTTTTACTCTTGGGAATCTGGAACAAAGAATCAGAGTGGCACATGCAGAATATTGTACTTCAGATTCAAATTCAGTGGGACAGCCATGAATGGATCTGCATTTGAAAACAAAGGCTGGCTCCCAAAAACCCCTCTCCCACAGCCCCTGCTCTGAACATACAAAACAAAGGTAAGAGGACCAGTACCTGGAAATGACAGAAACTGAGGAGGTGGAAAAATCTCATTTATCATATCTATTTGAATCTGTGAACTGTGAGTTAGTGATAGCAAAGTCTGTAGTATCTGACTTCTCATGATTAATTCCTACCACTGTGACAGGACTGCAGTGAATCCTGGTTTGAAGGCAAGAGCTCTGATGGATCAATGCAGTGAACCCAGACTTTCTTAAGGATTCCTTCATCTTGAGCTCATTATTTTCCTAAGTGTACTACACACAGCCCTGCTTTGGTTTGGTTAGCTATCAGCAACTTTGCTGTCATCCTTGGTTCCCTACATTCACATTCAGAGAGGAGAATTTACTTCCTCAGCATTTGCCTAGGGTGTTTAATCTTGGGACATGGCAGTAGAGACAAATGTTTGGGTTTTTATGTCTTTAATTCCAAGTGAGAGCTCAGTTTCAGTCCTGTTTGTGAAACAGGAGGCAGTGGCTGAGGATCCCCTGGGGAGCTGGGATCTGTGCAGGCAGTGATTTCAGTGTCCAGGGCAAGTCCCTGAGGGAGCTGAGCTGCCCTGATCTCCAGCAGTCCTGGGCATCCTCTTGTGGAGGGAAGCAGACTGAAGAGGGATTGTTTCCTGGATGTGGAGCAAATTATTCTGTGAGACAGCAATAAAATCCCTCCCATAAGGAGAGTCCATGGAGGATCCCTGCTCTTCATCCTTACCTTGTGCTGGCTCACTCCTCAGGCTGTGCATCCCTGGGAATGCCCAGCACCTTTCCCTGGGCCAGCCAGGAAATGAGTGATTCTGTAGCAGAATGTGTTTTACTGAATCATAAAACCCTGAGAATGTGCAAGTCTGACTTGTATGTACAAAGATTGTTTACAACCCCTTGTGTGTGGCAGCAATCCTGATCCAGCTGGGAGGGAGAAGGAATCAACCCATGTGTGCCAGGCAGTGCTGGGGGAAATGCATTTCTGGCAATGAAAATCCATTAATTTGTGATGCAATGAGTTGTCACATATCAAGAGACACGAATAACAAATATGATGAATATGGAGGAATTTCTGTAGGACTTTTGAAGCGATCTGGAAATGGTCCCCAGTCCTGCTGCAGTTCTGTGAGATTTCAGCCCCGTCGTCCTGTTCAGAGGATTGTTACACATCAAGTTGGAGTAGCTACAGGGGAATTGGTTTATTTTTTCTGTATTATACAGAAGGCTCAATTTTATGACAGGAGAGGAAATGTCAGGACTAAATAAATGACTGATTCCTTGTAGCAGTAGTGCTGGTGCCATAAAACAAGTTAATGAAGGACAACTGTTTAGACAGACTTGAGCTACCCTTAATCTTGTGAGCATTTTCCTGGCAGAGGGGAGGGTCTGTGAATGCTGTCCTGTAAAGCCAAGGAACCGAGGGCAGTGCCTTCAGGTGAGCTGGGGCACCGCACTGGCACTGGGCTTTGCTGCAGTTCCAGCTGGGGTTGTTACAGACACGTGGTGCCCCTCTCACTGCAGCCTGGCCCCAGGTCACCTCTGCTGTTTGAGACGGTTCCAAACCCTTTCTTTTGCTGCTTGGAGGATTTCAGACCTTATCCTGCCTCAGGGTGGGAGTCGAGGGTCTCGTCATTGCTGGGAGGACACGAACCGTGTGAAGAACCGTTCCCACCCTGTCCCACCGCTGCGGGGTGGTGCTGTCCTGTCTCCCTCCCTACAGGGCAGCTTGCCAAAGGCAGGGGAGCAGGTGGAGCAGGCTGTCCTCCTACAGAACAGCAGTCACTGGTGGGGTCGGGGTGTCGAGGGGTCTTTGGTGCCATTTCTGGTCACCAGAATGTGGGGAGCGTCCAATGGTTCCTCCTCACCTCCATCATCCAGCCCTTCTCCTCCAGAGCCCCTCCCAGGGGGCCAAGCACAGCTGCTCCCCAGGCTGCTTCGTGTCCCTCCATCTGCCTCTGGGCCCTGCTCGGCTCCATCTCCTCTCCTTCCCGTGGAGCTCCTTCCCAGACCAGCCTGTTCCCCCCCCGGGGGACACCACGCAGTCTCCAGGATACACTGCCCTGCCTGCTGAGCCAGGACTGACAGTGTTCTGGGTTTTAGAGGCTTTCATTAATTTCTGCAATGTATTGAGGATAGAAAAATGTCCTGTTTTTCTCCCTAAAAAAGCAATGCTGCAGATGTGGCAGGGAGGCAGCCATGGGTTCAGGATGCATCCATGCCAAAGTGTGTAGAAGGATCACTCAGCAACTGGCTGTTTGAAAAATCCAGAAGACAAGATGGGAGATTTAATAAGGGAGGAAATGATCTGGCTTTGTTTTGTTTTCATGGAGCAGCTGCTGCTGCTGAAGTCGATGCACACCAGGCTGTGTGAGCACACAGAGGTAAAAGGGTGCAGGGAGGGCAGTTCAGAGATGGTGGGAGTTGGTCTTCCCTGTCACTCCTTGTGCTGGGGTGCTCCCCTTGGTGTTTAGGATAATCTGTGTATGAAGGAGGATGGGTCGGACAGAGAAAGGCTTTCATTTTGGGAGTGGTCCAGCTGGATTTCCCTTCCCTCTGCGGTGATCTGTGAACGTGCCCTTTGTGCCTGGCAGTGCAGCAGTCGCTGGTTGGTCGGCGCTGGCTCTGGCTGTGCCTGCCCGTGGCTCTGTGCAGGGCAGGATGGACCAGCCCGGGGCACTGCCCCTCTCCTGGCTGGCAGCAGCACTGCCCGAGGCTCCTAAAGCACTGGAACTAATGAATATGCAAATGAGAACATCAGAAACATCAGCGACTCTCTGTCGTTTTGGGATGTACGGTTTGGTGACAGTCAGTCCCACAGTTTAAGGTCTGTAATTACTTTAAGATCTGTCGTTATGAAGATATTTTTCCCAAAAGAGCCAACATGCTGATTGATTTCGGTACTGACGTGACTGATTAGAGACTCCTTGGTATTTGGTCGCATTGGCAGTGGAGAGTCACAGAGTTTCTTTGTGTTTCTGGTGTCTCCTTCAATGAACTTGGAATCAACTGTAGCAGCAAATTAGTGACCAGCTCTAATTACGCTAAAAAGAATAATGTTGAGAGGATCAAGCCAGGCCAGGGAGCAGCTGATAAGTGCAAGGGCACAAGGCAAGCTGGAGCTGGCCAGGGCAGCACAGACAGGGCTCGGGGTGGCATCAGCCTCCAGGGGCAAGGGAGGGGTAAGGCTGGAAGTCAGGGGGTGTCCTGGGGGCTGCCCTTGGGCTGAGGGGAGGGAGCATCGGACACGGACCCACCGGCTGTGGCTGCAGAGGAGGGGCTGGGAGAGGCTGAGGGGCAGCGATGGCCCTGAGGTGGCTGGAGGGGAACCTGCTGTGCTCCTTGGGATGAGCCTGGCTCACAGCCCAGAGCCCTGCCTGCACAGGGCAAACCTTCAGCCCCCCGTGTGCCAGGTCCTGCTCACACCCCGCTGTGCCTTCCTGCTCCTCCTCCAGCTGGAGCTGCCTTTCCCTGGTGCTCGGAGGGGAGGGTGTCCCCTGGCTGGGCAGAGCCCCCCCTCCTGCCCCTGCTCTGTCCCAGCCCTGGCACAGCAGACTGCGCCGTGCGCGTGGAAAAGGAGCAAAGGAACCGATCCAATGTGCCCCCAGTATAAATTCATGAGCGAGGCAGTGGAATAAGACCATTCCAACACGAGGATTGTTTTCTATTTGCCTTTTTAATTTGAAATATTCGGAAGAGTTTGAGAGTTTTGACGTGTAGTGAAATCCTGATCTGTTTTCTGCCAAATTGCAGTTGTACAGCCTTGGCTTAGCAATACATTGCCAGCTGGAACTGGGGCAAAGTAAATCCACATACATTATATAACTTGAATTGGTTTATACAAGGAGAAGGGGATATAATATCTTAAGCCTTTTAAATAAGGGATAAGTGCAATACTGGGAATTTGTTAATATTATCCCATGCTAAATTTTAAAATGCATTTACAGGTGCAGCATTTAAAGGTGGGGCAGTTTATCTGATAGATTCACTTGCTTCCCTGGGTCTGGGAGGTGTCATTGGTAGGGATGCCCACAATTGTTGATCTGTGGTTGGATATTACTGATGCTCTTGTGAGGAGCTCAGTGGATATACCTGGGTGGATGGGGAGAGCTCCTCCTTCCAGCCAGAAAAGGCAGGAAAGAAGTGATTTGCCAGAATGAATAGAAATAGTTGTGGTTTACAGCCCAAGCTCTTTTGTTCATGAAAGCCAGTCAAGAGCTCCAAAAACAGCTGCTTCTGTCAGTGTCATTGACTAGCCTGGAAAGAACCATCCAAACCTTCATATTTTAGTAGAAGAAAATTCATCTATTGACATTTTTAAGCAGATTGACTGCCTTGGGGTGGCTGGAGGGTAATATCTTTAGGTGCCTAGGTGTCTCAGTTGTGATGGTTTTATGTCATCACTTCAGTTTCAGAGTCCAGGACAGAGCACAAAGAGACCAAGGCTGTGAGCTTAGAGACTCTTCCATACATATATACAATAAATATATAACTTGTTGCTCTTGGAGTGCTGGGTGTGAGGAGGCAATGGGCAGTGCAGCCTGGGGATTCTGCAGCAGGAAGTGTAATTAAAAATAAATCAACCAAAAATAGACAGACTGTCCCCAGGTGTTGTGTGTGAGCCTGGGCCCCACCAGTGCCAGTCAGGAGCCCCCTGGGCAGCAGGGACAGGGGCAGGGACACTCTGCTCCTGCTGCCCCCCAGCCACAGGGCTCTGCCTTGTTGCCACAGGGGCTGCATTAGCAAGAGCTAATGCTGCCAGGTGGACAGTTGTCAGGCACAGGACAAAGGCCAAGAAACAGGTTTTTAAGACTATTTTACTCTATTTGAAGTAGTTTTTCCCTGCTGTCACTGCCATACCTGTTGGCACGTTTGAGGTCCTGATGTGATTTGGCTGAATGTGAATGTCAGGGTTTGTGCTGCCCCCAAGGAGATGTTGCAGCTGCAGCACGGGGGTGTTTGGGGCACAATTGGCATGGAATCATTGGAGGGTTTGGGTTGGAAGGACCTCAAAGCCCACCCAGTGCCACCCCTGCCTTGGGCAGGGACACCTCCCACCAGCCCAGGGGGCTCCAAGCCCCGTCCAACCTGGCCTGGGACACTCCCAGGGATCCAGGGGCAGCCACAGCTGCTCTGCCCACCCTGTGCCAGGGCTGCCCACCCTCCCCATTGCTGTGGGGTGGGGACAGGAGTTGCACAGAGAGAGATCAAGGAGATGATCAGAATATTACAGATCCTTGGTTTGATAACTGTATGCTATTAAGAATTCTATTAACATAGAATTAATACAGAAAGACATGATACTGAATATTAATTGTCTCCATTTGAATGTCACATAATACATCCAGAATTTAAAGTCAATGTAATTACCTTTGCTACTAATTTAATTAGCATTCATTTAGAAGAAAACATTCTTTGGCATTTGACAGCATTTAAACTTTATGTTGCTTGTTCAGAAATAACTCCTGGGGGAAAAATCACTTGGGCAATGTCTGAAAAATTCAAAAGTATTTGGAAATTAAGCTGTTTTCTCGGTTTCCTTCCCAGGTGAATGCTCATAGAAAAATAACCCTTGGGATTTTTGAATTCTCATTTTGCATGAAGGAACATATTAGTCAATAATAGTAGTAATGTCCACAGAATATACTCAGGTCAGTTAGCAGCAGCAGCAGTGTCTCTGCAGAGGATAAGTGAGTCTGTGCTTCCTTTGGGCTTTCAGTAAGTTCCAAACCTTTGTTGGAGTTTGTAGCTGTTCATGTAACATGTGCAGTGCTTTGATTTCAGTATTGGTGGTGATTTTGGAACTTGGAAAACTCCATGGCAGTTCAGAGCTGCTGCTGAACGAGCAGATGTTGGTCTCGGGTAAAAATGAAGGAGCAATTCTGAGCACCCTCAGCAAACATGAAGTTCTTGCTGTCTCCAGTGCCACAGTCCAGCTCAGACTGGCACCCCAGCACGGGGACACTTCTCCACACCCTCAGCCCAGCCCATCTGCAGGCTCTCCCTGGGTTTTGCTTTAAATTCAAACTTCAAGAGAGCTTATTAGAAGACCATTTTTAGAGACTAGATCCCTATAAAAATCTTCAAAAGTATCTTTTTTCCCCCAGCCTTCAGGCTTTTCTGCCTTCTTTGTTACTGCAGCACCATCTTAAAGCACTTAAGCCCTTACAAAAGATAACATGCTCTTTATGGGGTTTAAAGATAGCTTATTTCAGCTTAATTTCAATGAGCCAAGAATAGACTGAAGATGAGGGAAGCCTTTTACTCGTCCAATAATTTCTGCATTTTGCAGCAATTACCTTAAAAACGGTGTAATTAAAGTGCTGAGTTTCTGTATGCAAGGAAGGGCTTGCAAAAAGGACCATTGGCCTTTTATATTTTGGGTGAGGATTTTATAAACCCATCAGCCTTCAAAAATAACACCAGCTTTGGGGATTTGTCACTTGTGACCTCCTTTGTCATTTGGGGTGTGTTGCTCTGATCCTTTGAGGAGATGCGGGTGAGTTCAGTCATTTATTCTCTGCCCCCTGAAAACAAGGGAAGTGGAGTGGTGGGGGTGGGCCATGGGAGGGTTTTCCAGGGCAGGGCTTTTCCCAGTGTGGTCTGTTATGGCAGGGTGATTATTGTCAATTATTTTCTGGTGTCTGTGATGAGGGAATATCACTGAGGTGGGAACGAGAGGAAGGGAGGGCTGGCTCTGTTTGCTCTCTGTAGGCTGAGTATCCCAAGAGGAGAGGTTTGCATCCAGAAATCCAGGACAAAATAATATTTCTCCTCTTTAACTGTTATGCCATATAACTATTTGTAGAAATATTTAATTTTTTCACTTTTCCTTATCATTCAGATGACTTTTTCGCAGGCACTGAGTCAGCCCTGGCCTGGCTGCCCAGGACTGTGGGAAGGGATTGCCCTCTGCTGGCAGCCCCTCTGCCCAGAGCAGGAGGGCTCACACGGAGCTTCCTTTGTGGCAAAATACATTCTCAGGGAAGAACCTGCAGAAATGAGAAAGGGAGAATTAATGTCAAACAAACAGCAAAATCCACGTTCCTGCCTGTAAGCATTTCACCTTGTTACCCAAGTGGTCTGAGCAGCTGCCAGACTGCCCATGTGTGGTCATTTTGGAGCATCCTTGGCAGTGCCCAGGGGTTCCAGCGGCTGAGGAAGGTGAGGTTCAGGTGCTTCAATTCCTGTGTCTGCTGGAGGATTCATGTGAGAAGGGGCAAAGACACCCCCAAGTGAGAGAAAAGCTTTTTCAGAGCCCCAGAACATGAAATCTCTTCCCTGTGGAATGTTTTAAGTACAGGGCACTGAGTTTCTTTGGAAAAACACCTTTGTTTTGTTTGTTTAGGAGCACAGAGATGCAGTGTCCTCGCTGCCTGATGCAGCAGAGCATCCTGTGAAGCATCCTGGTTCCCTGGGGGGAGGAATTTGCTGGAGCTGTCACCAGAGGGAACTGCAGCACCAGTGGAGGAGCTGTTCTCCTTCCCTCACCTTTCCTGAGGACTCAGTGGTTGCAGCCCTATCTTCCTCCTAAAGCTGCCTCTATTCTTACAAATAAGATTTGTTTTTTAAATCTGTGCATGAAAATGTCCATTTTTAATGCTTCTGAGAACTTTATCTCTGGTCAGATAAAACTTGCTAATATCTTAATGGCATTTCAAGGCTTGCAAAGCTTTTTTGAATGAAGTGATTTGTCACGGTAATTTTAAAAATGCATTTTGCCCCAGCTCAGAGGGTTGATTTTAAAAAGGAATATATAAGCTATAGAAAAGGAAAGGAGCAAAGATCCCTCTCATGTTCTTCCTCAGGTGGCTGGACTGCAAAAGGAGGGATCATCCCCATGGAGGAGCAGAAGCAGAGAAGCTGACAGCAGAGTCCCCCTGGGAGAGCAGGGAGCTGGCTTGGCTGGGGCAGGTGGCACTTGGAGGGGTGAGTCTGCAGAGTGCAGAGCTCTGTGCCCCTAGAAATGTGTGTGCACACAGCTGGGTCCCTCAGGGACACCCTGGGGTATCTCTGCTGACCTGAGGAGGGCTTGGATTTATCAGAAGTTGTTTTCTTCTGTTCCTGAATTTTGTCCCAGCCTTGCTTTTCCCAGTTTTTAAGAAGAGGGAGTCCTGATGTGGGCAGGTAAGAGCAGGATATCTGGGGGTATTTCTGCTGGGCAAGGTACACTTTGGAGTGGAGACTGCAGGGCACAAATTCCAGGCCTGAGCTGTAGTTTTCTAACACAAGGTGGTGCTGGGCTGATGGTCAGACTTGATGATCTTAAAGGCCTTTTCCAAGCTTAACCATTCCATGAATCTAAAGGATTTTTAGGAAATCCTTCCTTCTGTTCATAAGAGGACATTGAAAACATCTTGCTCCATTTTATCCAGAGTTTGTGGTCAGCTGCAATGGCCAGATCAAGAAATAAATGAGTTAAATCTTAGTTAAACATGGCATTTTAGAAAGTATTTTGCAACTTATGGTAATGAACATCTTTTTTCTTTAGCCAGTTTGTGTTTTGCCATTGTGTTCCTTCCTGGCACAAGTTGATGTTCTTTCAGAGGACACCATAAGGTCAGATGAAGATGTTTTCTGCCCATGGCTGACTTTGTCCAGCACATGAGCTGAAATCACAAAGGCCAGTGGTTGTTTGGGAATGCAGCATCTTCACTTGTGAGTTGTTTTCAACAGGAAATCTAGGGCTGGACCAAGAACTGGGACACACATCCCGGCTAAGTGATTCAGTCCCTTGTTTTTCAGGAACTGGAACAAAGAAACAACCGAAAGTGTGATCCAATATCCAACTGTTCCCATCTCTGTATCTGGGGATGGCCAGGGCATCCTGCTAAAGCCCTGGTTGGAGTGCCCCATGTGGCTGCTGCCTCCCCACCTCAGCCACCCTCTGAAGGAAGCTTTTCCTGCTCGTTTGTGTCTGAAATGGTAAAATGTTATCCTGGGCACTAAACTGAACTTTCCCTGCAAGAACAGTCCCTTTGCAAGCCAGGGAAGAGGGGAGCTGGGCAAAGGGAGGAGCTGGCAGTTGTTCATCCCATTGCTTTTGTTCCCTGTCCACCCTCCTGCCACAGGAATGCCAGGGATGGGCTGCCAGGGATGCCCTCTGGGTGCCCCGTCTGCCCCTGTGCCCTCAGGCTGCTCCAGGCAGCTCCTGGTCCTCTCTTTGCACCATCCATTGCTGGTCTGGAGCACAAGAACTGGGGGAAATTTCCAAATCCAGTGCAAGTTGCATCATGTGCCCTGATCTCTTTCTGCCTGGTGCCCCTGCAGCAGCTCCGGAGCCAGAGGAGGCTGCCCAGGCTGGAGGCTGGAGGGTCTTGAACAGCTGGCAGCAACACGGGTCTGTGGGTCTGTCCTCCTCCCAGGGATGCCCTGGGGCTCTGCCAGCTTTGTGCCAGAGCTGCTGACTCCCCACACCAGCACCTGGGCCTCTTCCTTAAAGGTTTTGCTGCATACAGAGTGCACTGCAGGTTAACTTTCCTCATTCAGAGAAAGAGAGTGGAATTATTAGTAATTTCATGGTTTAGTCACAACAGAAACACAGCAGGGTAAGACTTAACTGATCCAGAAGTTGGGATTCAGTGGAAATCCAAGTGACACATTAAGTGAAGGAATTGCCAATTTTCCTTCAGCTGTAGACAGTAAAGGCCACACCAATGGGTTGCAGTAATGTGTAAATCATAACACACATCCTCCAGAAAGCTGCCACTTCTCAAACCATAAATCCCCGGAGGATTTATGGGGTGTGAAGGGCTGCGTTTCCTTCCAGAATAATCATCACTGGAGAGGAAGCAATGGGTGCAGTTTTTATATGACATATCTGCAGCTTGTCCTGTGGCTGACCCCGAGCTGGGCAGCTCTGGTGGCTGAGCTGTTCCTGGTCCAGTGTCAGCCCAGCCTGGGTTTGGTGAGCAGTGCTGGCTCAGACACGGCTCTGGAGCTGCTCTGCCTCCAAAACTCTGCAGTTCCCACCCCTTGGCTGCCTGTGCTGCCACCCCAGGGCTGGGCTGTGGGCTCCCAGGCTGCTGCTGCAGTCACCTTCCAGTCACCTCCAGCTCCGTGCCCAGAGATCCTGCTGAGACACTGCTCATCAATTCTGATGCAGCCGCACCATCAGCCCTGTGCCAGCCAGGGAGGGATTTGCCAACACTCAGCTGCTGTGCAATGAGGCTCTACAGAGGCAAACCCCACCTTGTTATCCTTATTTTTAGACACCAGTGGGGAACTGATCCAGACATTCCATGGCACACATAGATGTCGACATGATAGAGCTCTTTCTCCATCATATTTGCAGCTATTTTTTAGCAGGTATCTCAGCACTCTGTGATACTTCTCTCTGCCAAGGGAAATGACAGGCAGAGCCCAAGCCCTAGGAAACAGCCTGTGGAATTAAATATTTAGTAGCTTGATACATGGATTTTTTCAGGTCTTCAGCTGCATAGTGATCAAATAAATCAGCCTTTATTTTCATGATGTAAATGTGAGTAGAAGTAATGCTTGGCAGTTTCCAAGGGACCTTTCAAGTGCTAAGATTGGTGTGACTAATAAAATGCATTTTAGACAAGTTGTCCACACATAAACCTTTTTCTTGAAAGCAAAAATTACGTTCTTACATGTTAGTCTGTATGTCACAGGAGCATATGGCAGTCATAAAACAATTCAAGGAGTGTGGCTTTTGATTTGCTAGTAAATCAGAGGGGTTTTCTTAAAGGAAAAGCTCAACTGAAAGAAAAAAATGTGATTTAAAAATTAATACCAATATTACAAAGCTGTAAAGATTTTATTACTTGGAGTGTTCCTTTTGTGAAGATGAGTTGGTCTGCCCCTGTAATCTCCTCTAAAGCAGTTTAGTCTGCAGCTATTTATATGGGTCATACACAGTCTGTAAAACAAAGCACTCCTTTGCCAGCCTGCTGCTCGTGGCTGCAGATTTCCAGGGGTTACAAGTACAGGAACAAAGACAGAAATCCAACATTCCAATATTAGATGTCCAGGTATCGGTGAAAAGAAGAAGTCTGAGTTGTGTTCTCAACATATTGGCTGTTTTAACACTAAAAATGGCCAACTTGCTTTGCCAGGTGGGTGGTGTGTCAGTGAGGGTCTGACAGTTCCTTCCCAAACATCGGGCACTGAATCACTGGGATCCAGCAGAAGGAGCACAGGAGGTGCATCCATGTGGTTGTTTCCAAGCACTGGGGATTTGCTTTCTCAGTTGTGCTCCCAGCACTGCACGTGGAACGTGCTGAGGAGGAGCCCTGTCTGGGAGAGAAGGGGAAGGTTTGCCCTTGTGAGGGGCTGTGTGATTGTTTACAGCTAAAGCTTTCCTTAATACTGTCCAAGAAAGAGGCACCGGCCCGGGGAGGGGAAACCTGGAGCTCCTGACTCAGAGATGTTTGTTGGTTCCACACGCTCTGACCCTTCCCAGCTGGAGTTTGTGCTGCCCAACAGCCCCAGGGTGTGGGCACAGGGCAGGGGGAGGCAGAGGGACTGGGGGATGCTGAGGTCTCCTATGCTCACTCATGTGAGATCCATGCCCGTTGCTGTCACAGCAGAACCCATTCCCAACCCCACGGGCCGGTGTCCCCGTCGGCCACGTGGCCCAGGGTTGGACTGTCCCACTGCAGAGCTCCTGCACAGCCACCTTGCCTGTTCAGGGGCTGTGCCTCTCATTCCTGCCACTGTTGGCTGGATTGTTCTTGTCTTCTTTGAGGCTGGACTCTGGCTTTAATCACGCCACTGCTCGTTAACTTCCAGTGCCAGCTGGACTTGATGACCCCAGAGGTCACTTCCAGCCTCAGCAATTCCACGAGCACTCAGCTGCTGGTTCCCTCTCTGCTCCAGGGCACACACTGGGGGTTCAGCAGCACTGACAGCTCCCCTGGTCCTCCCTCCCTGGCACGTTTGGGGCAGGAGCCATTCAAGGGCTGGGCTGGGCTGGCTCAGCCTCCCAAGGATGAAGGGCTGGGCTGGGCTGGCTCAGCCTGCCAAGGCTGAACAGCTCCAAAGGAGGGCTGTCCCCCAAGGGAAGGCTCCGAGCTCACACAGTTCCTTTGTGGACTGAGGGAACAGCCAAAGAGGGCGATGGGTGCAGTGAAGCACATTGGAGTCAGAGGTGGGATGCTTTGAAGGCAGTAGGGATGGAGCTCCTTCCAGCCCTTCCCCAAAGCTTTGGCGCAAACTCAAACACCTGCGAAGGGTTTTTGTGCTCCCCGGGGATGGTGCTGTGTGTGGCTTTGCTGGGCAGAGAGCAGTTTGTGAATGCTGACATTCAAACCTGTCAGCCAAGGAATCCAACTTCTGCATTTACTTTTCCTTCTGGCAGAGCCCACATGGTTCTGGAGAAGAGAACCTGGTATTTTTTAAACCATCAGTTCTGTTTTTTCCCCTTAAACTCAGCTCTCTTCCAGAAAGCCTCACAGCCCTGCTGCCTCACTCAGTTCCTCCTCCTCCTTTTGGCCCTAAATCACTTAAAGCACTGAAGACATTTAGAGCATTTGAAGTGATTCCCAGCTTGGAGCAGTTAATGGGAATGAAGTCACAAAGACTGCTCCAAAGGTTGCCCTAAGTAAGAGCCATCTGTTTGAGCACCTCAGTGAGCTGGAGGCTGAAAAAGAGATCTAATTCCTAAACCCCCCTCCCCATCAGAGTCCAGCTCTGGATATGGAGCATCTCAGTGTCTCAGCACAAACACAGAGGGAAAACACACAGAAATTATCACGTAATTAGAAACACAAATAAAAATGAGGGAATTGTTTTGTTTATGTATTGTTGTTCAGCAGCAAAGCAGATGATGTGTTTTGACACCGATCATTCTGAGTTTTTGTGCCCTATCCTTGTTATTTTATACTTTGAAACTGTCCCCCTGCTTTTTTTTGTTGTTGTTTCTTTAGGCTGTTGGACTGAGCTGTATTGTAGAATTGATGTCTGCAGTTCATTCCTCAGTCCCAAATAGATGTGTTGTTTAAAATAATGTCCATATTGTTACTCCCCTCTTTGCTGCAGTTACAACTTCCATCTCCTTTACCTCCTGCTTTGTCCGTGCAGGACAACACTCTGTGTGCAGCTGACCTGGGGGAGCAGCAATGACTCTCTGTCCTTGCTTGTGGCAACAGGGCCTGGAAAGGTCCCAGTCCATGAAGGTCAGATGGTCTTGCCAGGAATACATGGTTCCTGGTGGAAATTATTTCCATGAGATCAGATGGATATATATATATATGTAATTAGCAGAACCAAACCAGATAGGATTCTTCTGGGAACAGCTGTGCAGCCAAGAAAGTCATGCTATCAGAGATGGTTTTCTCAACAAATATATTACACAGAGTCATATTTCTTTTTACAACAAATTGGATCTTATCCCAAAAAAAGTGTTTGATAGCAAAGCTGGCCCAAGACAGCAAAGCTCACAGTTCATTCTCGAGTCTCAAAATACTGTGCATGGCAATAAATTGCTTTATATCCCTGAGTTTTATTTTGAGATTACACCTGTTTTGGGTGAGCAGTAACGAAGTTACAAAGGTCACCTTCCCTATGTGGTCTTTGGGGAAAGACAAGCAGTTTTTAAGGAGGACTGTCGTGCTCAAGAATGCAGAGATGTGGCAGAAACCAGCAGTCAGACATCAAGGCCGGGTTGGACAGGGCTTGGAACAGCCTGGGCTTGTGGAAGGTGTCCCTGTCCATGGCAGAGGGTGGGACTGGATGGGCTTTAAGGTCCTTTCCAACCCAAACCAGCCTGTGATTGTGTGCCATTGATGAACACTTCCTTAGGTGACATGACTTGGCTTCAGTTACTGTTCTGGAATCATCATCTTAGAATTCATGCCAGACTCCAAAGCACAGGGACTGTTTATAGTGTGCAATAAACCATCTTACAGAGCTGAATTTGTCTCTGATGTAAAACAACTGCTCAGTGCAGTGTGGCCAGAGCTCAGTGCTGTGGATGTCAGTGTGTTCCTAAGATACTCATCACACCAATGCACATAATTGTATTTAAAACATTCCCCTGCCATTCTTTGTTCTGTGATATTCCAGGTGAAAGGACTCTGCAGATGGACACAACTCCTGTGAGCCTGGGGCCCAGTTTCCATTCTGCATCTTGGACAAAAATAACACTCCTGTAAAAATAGCCAGGTACTGAGTTGCATTTCCTATGCATGTTTGAAGGCTGTTCCTCCCTGTCTTCTGGGTGTAGGGTTGGGCAAGTACCTGCACCCTCCTGCTCTGCCCCTCTGTCCCAGAGTGGGCAGGGAAGTGCCAAGGGATCCCTGGAAAGCAGCTCCTGTGTTCAGGAACAGCCCTTTCCTTGGGAGGGACTGGGATTGAATTCCATTATGACCAGCTCTAGTCCTCTGAAAATCAAATACTTGGGTTACAAACTTGCTTTAAGATAAATTAGACTATGTTGGTATGAAAAGCCAGGACTTCTTCCACCTGGTGCTCTAGAATGTGGCTTTGGCTCAGTTCCTGTTCTGCAGGCAGGCTGTGAAGGCTCCAGGGAAGGTATGACCCCACAGCCACTGTGAAAGGGATCATCTATTTTAGATCTGCATAATGTGTGTCTGATCACTGTCCTGACTTCTGAGAGCCCACAAGAAATTCCTGTCAATTTTATGAACATCCAGATTAGATCTCTCCAAAACATCCTGTGCACCTGTCACCTGGAATGGCTTTGGAACAGCCATTTCTGTCCTTTTCCAGTTCAGAAACACAGGCGGAATCCCCATTTCATTTCATCTTCAGGAACAGCTCTGAGATGGGATTATGTATAAACTTACAGAATGTTAGAGAAAATCTTCCATTCCTGAAGGAAAATCTTTGGATTGGGGCTTGTTGTTACTGTGTGATGTTCCTCTGAGTGCTCTGCACAGGATTTCGTTTCCCCAGAACACCTGCAGTGGGTTTTTCTGCTTATTGGTTAAACGCAGGATCACTCTGAGGGATCTTCACTCGCAGCTCCCCTTTGATGTGACATGAGCTGCTGTGCTCTTGGTGCTTTTGGCTCCAATCTGGCACTTGTCTCCATGGCTTTTCTTCTCTGGATTAGAGTTGGCAATGATTTATCCTGGTTAGGACAAAATAATTTTCAGACTGTTTTAGGAATGTTCCTTCCTTTAACTTTGTTACCCAGTACCCACAGGAGTGATGAAAGCCCTTGGCTGTCCTGTTCCCATTCAGAGGGAAGGAGCTAAATGCCCCCCTGTGCTTGTGGACACTGAGAAAGGATTAGCAAAGAACTAATAACTACAGAAATACCAAATAAGGCTTGGGTTTGATAGGAGAGGGATGAGAGATGTGGGGGATTAAGAACAAAGTGGATCCTGTCACTCTCTAAATATATGGGTGGTCATAAATATTTTCTGAACTTACCCTGTGGTGTTCCATGGCTATAAAGGGACCATAAGGGAATTTTCACCTTTGTTTCTCTCCTTCTTTATCCACTTTGCTCTGGAACAGATGTGCAGCTGGAGAACCAGGCTGAGATAGTCTTGAATCCCCTGAATTCCTGCCTTTTTAGACAATTGAATGCATATAGCCAAAACCTGGCACCAGTGAGCCAGGCAGCTGCAGCACGTGCCAAATACTTCTCTATTTAAAGCATCCAGGGCTCCCAGAACAAGGGCAGAGGCAAACCTTAAACCTGCCATTAAACCAGCAGAGGGGGAATGGCAGAACCAGGTAAGATGCAGTTAAATGTGGATGTAACAATATATTAAAATTAATAAATCTGAGCAATGTAATGTGAAAATAATCAGCTACTTGTATTCTTATTGGTACACTTTATATTTTACTTTTCAGTAACAGTTATCAGTTTAAAAGGTAATTCTATTAACAGCAATGAATTAAAAGTAGCTTGTATTCCTCCTGTATTTCTGTGTGCCAGTTTTTTCTTTGGTGTTTTGTAGTTGTAATTTCAAGTTAGTAAAACACAATAGAACAAGAAGTGTGTGAAATGAGATGTTTGACAGCGTATCTGTGTGTAGCTGAACTCTGAGTGCAATTCTTGGTGAACATAGAATAATTTAGATTTTAACCCCACAAAGCTCGAGTGACAGAGCAAAAAGAAATTTTAATAATGAGTTTTCCATTGTCAGGACACTTCACTGTCTCCAAGGAGAAAAGGCAGCTTATAAAAATGCATTTAATGTCTATTATAATTTTTTATTTGCTTCACTTAAGCTTGCAGCTGTAATTGTGGTGTTGGCTGTGCACAGGCACTCAGGTAACACTTGTCCTTGTAAAAGGCACTTTTTAATACATCTTCATGGCTATGTTAAAAGTTTCTAGAGACCTTTCTCCTCGTTTTTGCACCGTTTACCCTGGTATATAAGGAGGAGAGTGAATTTCTGCTAAGGTACAACAGGATTCTGAATGCTGTGTCTTTATTTCAGTTTTCATTGATATCCACAGAAATTGCACTGGTCTTGGTTTAAATTGGGGCTCACATAACAAACCCCCATGGTCCGTAGACACAGCAGCATAAGGAGAGCTCTGACAAACCTCTGTGCCCCCCAGCAGGATCCAGCCCTGGACTTGTAATTACACCTTTAGAAAAATGGCAAGTAAAGGGAAATGATTCCCAGAGAAGCAGCTTTACCTTACACAGTGCCAAAGCAATAACACTCTTTAAATTAAACAGGTAGACTCCTCTGTGGCAAAAGGACTCCCAGTTTCAGAGGAGAATTTTATCTTTGCTGTAGGGTTGTTTATCTGTTTAATATTTTCATGACAGCACATGCAGCTTTTCTCTCTCTGTGCTTTCTCTTTCCCTCTGGCAGACACACTGTGCAGTGTCATGGGGAGAGATTTCTTATGCACAGCTTTAAAAGACCAATGTGGCAATCCTTAAATTATTAAGAATCCCTCTGAGTCTGCCTACTTGATGCAAACTGTGCAAGGTGTTGTGAGTAGTTTTACATAATTTATTAATCCATTCAAAACCTGGAAATCTATTAACTGCAGAAAGATGTGCTCTAAGAGGTTGTAATGTATTGGTAAGTAATAGGATCTCAGAGGTTGTTATTCAGCTTTCTGGCAGGTGTCTGCTGTTTGCAGGAAACTGATAGAAGGGTCTTTAAAACTCTGATGTTGTACAAAAAAGTATTTATATAAAGCCAGCCCTGCTTTCCACATGCTCCTTGGAGAATCATCACCTGTACTGGGCTCCACCTCCCCATGTCATTTTGGAGCTTGTTTTAGGACTAGAGGGTAACTCGTCCCGTGTTTGTGGCTGGCCCAGCTGTAAGAGTTTCCACATTGGCCACTCCTGTGTTATTTTCCTACTGGGAAGCAGGAAGCAGCCTTGCAGTGGATAATTACCTCAGCCTGAGCTCCCTGTGTGGCTGTGGTGACAGGACAGGAGAGGGATGCAGCGGGCAGGGAGATGAGCTGTGCATCCCTGATGTGCAGCCACTGTCCTTTGGCGGTGGGAGCTCCCAGTGCCCCCTCCCTGCAGCTCCAGGCACACACACACGTCTGCACTGGCTGCATCGGTAACTAATCCCTGTAGTTTTGGTTTACTGTTGCCAACCTCCTGGGGCTCCTGGGAGGTGCTGTCTGAGCCCAGATCCTGGCAGTCAGTGAGTGCAGATGTTCTGTGGAGCCCAGGGACAGCTCTGTGCTCAGCTCCTCCCTGTCCCTGCTGCTTTGGGCAGGCCAAGCCTTGCACTGCTCTGATGGGAAAGACCAGAGCATGGGAATCCCGTTGCTCTGGATTGCCACTTCAAGGCCCTGCCCAGATGTGGTGACTGTGCTAGAAGCAGTGGCCACAGGCTGACCGAGAGCTCACTGGTGTGTGTCTGCTCGGGGGTAACGCTGCTCTGATGTGTTAGGGTAACTCAGTGTCACAGCCCCTCTCTGCCCTCGCAGCCCCAGCCCCGCTGTCCCGCCTGGTGGTCCCTGTGCTCCTGGCAGTTGGATGGATCCTGGGATGTGCCCTCATGGTTTACATTGTCTTCTCCTGATGGCAGTAAGTGACTGGCAGTGTCACGCACCACCCCTGCTTCCCTTGCTTGGCACTGCCGCCTCTTAAATAGAATTTGCTTTGTCTTACAGGGTGGAAGAATTTACAGTGATGTTGATTAGAAGAACCTGGAAGGTCAATTGAGATTTCTAATGACTGAAAAAAGTATAAAATGAGTTATTTTTAATATCAACACTGTACACGTGGTGTGCGCTTTTTATCCACAACGTTTCAAATGCTAATTAGAGCATTAAGAAGAGTCACCAAACCAATTTCCCAGTTTTCAAACAGTTTGTAATGGAGTGCGTGGCTTTTGGAGTCCTTTCTGTGTCTGATACCTGCCTGCTTGCTGAATAGGGAACTTTTAAAATAGCTAAGGAACTTCAGACTTGTTAGAAACAGGCAAGGGTTAATTTCTCATGGGGCCTGGGGAAGTATTTTTAGCCTTATTATGGGGAAGATCTCTTGGAATCTATTGTTATGAAATAGAAACTTGTATGTCCTTCAAACAGAAAACCTCAGGCTTATTTAGGGCTGGGAGGGCTGTTGTGAAGCTGAGCATGCCTAGAATCGTGGCTCAGGCTCACTGTGGCCCCTTGATTGTCTTGTGCATGGGGGGTTTGTCTTTTTTTAATTATAATTGGAGATAATTACATTCCCCTGATGGATAGTGTGCCTTGAGAACTTCCAGTGACTTTGCCATTTAAATCAGAAATAATCGTCAGATGATCTGAGCTGCTGCATCTTCACAGACAGCCCTGAGCTTTTGAGCATGAAGGCTTTTATACTGAAGAGTTGCAGTTCTCAGGAGACAAAATCATTAATAATTCAATCCTCAGTTAAAGCAGAGAACTGTCTCTGTGAGGCATGTCTGGAAGATCCCAGCAAGATGTATATTTAAGGGAATGTGAAAAAAATCTTAGTGCCCCTGATAGGGTTAAACTGAGACAGAAAGTATTTTTTGAGTCCTGCTTACACAATTTGTGTAATTTTGAGAATGTGAGGAAGGCACATCAGTCAGACATCCTGTCTCCATCTGTGGGCACTGTCTGTTGTCCTTTAGGAGTGGAAACACAAACATATTTGACTGTAGCGTGGCCATGAACATTCCTTGGCCACTCCTGCAGCCTCAGCAGCAGCACTCAAGTGTGACGTTGAGTTTGGGAATTGTCTCAACACCAAGTTACTTCACCTGTGACTGAACTGAGGGCAGAAGGGGGATCTTGTTTCATCAGGTGTCCTGAAAGAGAGGGGATAAACCCTGCAGTCTCTTGGAGAGGTGGAGCTTCCCAGTCCCTGCAGCAGGTGTGAACCTCCAGCATCACTGCCAGGTGAGAACATGCCCCCAGCTCACCTGTGCAGGTGGGCTGTGTGAGCAGACACCTCCTCGGCTCACTTTTGGGACCAGTTGCTCGGGTTTTAAGACTGAGCCCCTCCAGACTGATCCCAGCTCTGACTGACACAGGGCCAGCAGAGACTCCATAGAAACCATGGCTGTGTTTTCACATCTCAGTTCATTTACCAGGCACAGAGAGAAATAGTTCTGAAAGACCCCCTTGGCCCAAGTGGCTCTTTGGGTGTCCTACAACACTGGAAATCAAATGTTTCCAATTACAGTGTTACAGAGCTAAAGTATAAACACTAGAGTCTGTTTTAACTTTACCTGATTTTTGAGAGCAGGAAGATCTGATTTGGCAGAATGAAACAAAATAACTTTCTAGACTGGCTTCAATATTGTCAAGCTGACTTGCTGTATACAAAGGGAAAGTTCCTGCCAGTTCTGTGGAGCAATAAAAAGAGGATTATTCCAAGAAATGATGCATCCCTCACACTGTTGGAAGCCCACTGAGTGCTCTGCAAAGTGACCTTTGGTAACCACCTTTGGACAGCCCACTGGGGTGGCTGTTCGTGGGGAAGCTGGACAGTGTGAAGCTCCCCACATGTGCAGGGGTCAGGGAGCAACAAAAGATTTGGGGTTTTTAATTCTTGAAAAGCAAAATGAGTGTTTGGGCACTGGTGATGGACGAGAAGAAAACCATGCACACTCA
Organism: Formicarius rufipectus; assembly: GCA_013399695.1. Classification (NCBI taxonomy): domain Eukaryota; kingdom Metazoa; phylum Chordata; class Aves; order Passeriformes; family Formicariidae; genus Formicarius; species Formicarius rufipectus. The sequence goes on along the minus strand of VXAU01003691.1, from coordinate 917,368 downwards.
CATTTCTTGCAGAGCTGCGGCGCTGCACTGTTGGAGTGAGGCTGTAGCTGCAGTTTTTGCCACCGTGCCAGGCCGTGGGACATCACAGTATTGTTACAGTAGGGTGGCACTGGGGAATTACAAGTGTCCCTAATGAGCCCTATCCCGTCCCTGAGACCTCCCTGAGCAAAGGGCCCTGCACGCCTTTAGGGTGGGCACATTGCCCAAGCCTTTTCCAACCTATTTCTATTCTTGCCTGCCAGCAGGATGATGTTTTCTGTGATCTAAGATGATCTTTACTGTCCAATTTACTACTCCTCATTTTCCATACAGAAACCAGGTGGGAATGTCAGAGGTCGGGCTGCTGCAGAGCCGGGTGCCAGGACTGCCCCGTGGGCTCTGCCTGGTGGTCCCTGTGCCCCCGAGCAGCTCTCCAGAGATCCCTCAGTGCCAGGCCCTGTCCATCTGTCCCGGGATGCTGCGGGAGGGAATCCCGGGATGCTACGGATGACACCCTGGGATGCTGCGGGTGGGAATCCCGGGATGCTGTGGGTGGGAATCCCGGGATGCTGTGGGTGGGAATCCTGGGATGCTGCGGGTGACACCCTGGGATGCTGCAGGTGACATCTCAGCAACTGCTGCTGGCTCCTTCTGTCCCTCCAATGCCTATCATCCATTCTAAGGGTGTTTGCAGGGAGCGGGGCTGACGGCACAAACCTGCCTGTAGCGCGGGGGTTCTGCAGGGCACTCCCAACCCACGGCCCTGCCCGTCCCTGCCTGTCCCTGCCTGTCCCTGCCTGTCCCTGCCTATCTGGCAGCAGCGCAGGGACCGGCAGGACCTGCCCCTCAGAGCCCCCGCAACTCCTGGGGCAGGGAACGTTCTGGAGGGTCAGGGAACGTTCTGGAGGGTCAGGGAACGTTCTGGAGGGGCGGTCGGGGGGGGTCTCTGGCAGGAGCTCCCCACAGCCCCAGAGCCGGCCCCGCCGCGCTCCAGCACGGGCTGGGCACTGTGAGCCAGGGATCACCTGGATCCATGGATCACCTGAGGCCCGGGATCACCTGAGGCCTGGGATCACCTGGAGCCCAGGATCACCTGGATCCATGGATCACCTGAGGCCCGGGATCACCTGGAGCCGTGGGATCACCCGGGACGGCAGCGGAGCCGCCTCAGGTAGGAGCCCCGGGTCGGTGTTGTTGATGGCGGGTGTGTCAGCGACCCCTTCACCCTGCCCTGCAGAGGGACAGGAGCCCTCGGGGCAGGGGGAGCTGAGCCAGCTCGGCCCCGCAGGGAGGTGAGGGCGTCCCCTCAGGTGTGCTGGGGCCAGCTGGGCTCAGGCACTGCTCACTGAGCCTTGGGATGGATCCCTGGCCTGGCCCGGCCCTCCCCATGTCCCCAGCTCCACTCTCCCCTCAGTGGCCCTGCTCCCTCACCAGGGCCACTGTCACAGGATTCCCTACATTTGCCTTTCAGAGCCACTGGTGTTGTAGGAAGCTGTGGGAATGCTGTTCCTGTGTGACAGTGGAGCAGCTCCAGGGTTTGCCTGGGTGCTGGCACCTGCACTGCCCCTGCACTGCCCTGAACTGCCCCTGCACTGCCCCTGCACTGCCCTGCACTGCCCTGAACNGCCCCTGCACTGCCCCTGAACTGCCCTGAACTGCCCTGCACTGCCCTGCACTGCCCTGCACTGCCCCTGCACTGCCCCTGAACTGCCCTGCACTGCCCTGCACTGCCCCTGCACTGCCTGCGGGGCTCAGAGTGAGCCGACTCTGTTTTGTCTTGTCTGCTCTTTCCTGTGAAGAACACACACTGCATTTGGCTCATAATTTCAGTTTATTATCAAAATGTTTTGATCAGATGACAAACTCAGAAAGCTAAAAGGACATAGGTTGTTAAATAGACCTATTGTAGCAGTCATCTGAGGTATCTGGTACTTGGTTTGGAAAGGTGTTTGCTTTGATATACAAAGCAGTAAGTTCCTTTGCAATCTGCATGAGGATGTTTAATACATATATTGCAGATTTAAAGCCTTTTACCTTCTTAGTTAAAGCTCCTTCTGACTCTTGCAATCAGTTGTGCAGCTCTCCTGATGTGAGGACTGACATCGACCAGAACACATACAAGTTACGTGCAGAATCAGACCCTAAACACTGAGAAACTCCAATTTCTCTGCACTCCCTTGGAGAACTCAGTTGTGTAGGCTTTATCTTATTGCCCAATACCATGCTTTACTCAAATTTCCCAGTTCTATGCAGCCACTGATAAAATATATTACAATACTTTGAGTCAAAGTGTAGCTCAGATTTAAATATAAAAGTTATGATTTATACATTACTAGAAACTTTAAAAAAGAGCAACTTCAGAGAAAGCAAGAAAAAGCTTAGAAAACTGTTAAAGGGTCTTTGATCACAATCTTACGGATTACAGGTTGAAAATTAATAAATTACCTACAATTTCAGTTGGGACGGAAAGCAGTAAATAAATTGTTGTAAATAGTGACTTCAGGTAGTACACGCTGGAGTAATTAGTGAGAAGATATTTAAGTACAGCAGGTCTTTGGACTCCTTTTGAATCAACAGTTTCAAGTAAAAATGAAAACATCTGGTAGCGCAGATTTCCTGTAACAGCCGAGGGTACAAAGGCTGACACTGGGATAGGAACTGTCATTTCTCTGTGATGTTATCATGGCTAAAACTGTGTTCCTGAGCATTTCCTTCCTCCCCTGATCAGAAATGTGCATTTGCTGACCGCTGGGAGATGACATGCTATACTTTTGACATCTTAGAATGCCTCCAACCAGCGCCTGGCCCCGGGGCTCAGGATTGCACTGCCGGGAGCTGCTGCAGGTGGGCACTGAGTTCCACCCTACAGGGCCGGGGGAGAAGCAGCGGCTCAGCTGCAGCAGCTCAGCGCTGCCTCAGTCCTTCTCTGCTGCTCTGATGGGTGATCACTTGGGGTTTGCGTGTTTACCGGCAATTACAGTGACTACTCTAGCGTAATCCACTCAGTTTTCTTCCCTCCTCCCCTTCTCAAAATTAGGTGAAAATAGGCGTCTCTCTTCCTGGAAATCTTGAGATGTGAGGTTTGCAATCTGTCACCAAACGCGGCACTTCTTAGCAGGATCCATGTTGTCTTTCGTGGTGCAGGAAAAGGCTTCAGAAAACTCTGGAGAGTTCTGCAGTGACCCGAGAACCCTTTAAAACACAACAGCTTGTCATTGCTCCTTGCCTTTGTTTGAAACAAACAAGACAACCCCTATTCTGTAACTTGTTTTTTGAGCATCGTTTTGCATCACCTCACACTCGCAGGGAACACCCATGTTGCTGAGCTCTGACTGTTGCTTCGTTTCCCCTCAAGGAGTGTTTTCTCTTTCCAGTTTGTATGGCCCTTATTGCAACCCCCAACAAACAGGCCCTGTCCCTTCCTCACTGCTGGCTCTCTCAGCCCGTTTATTTCACCTGGAATAGGCTTCTTGCTTATCTATAGTTTTCACTGAGGATTTTCTCAGCTATGTTTTGCTGACAAGTTTGTTGGTGATGGGAGAACAAGACCCTGAGGTCAAGGGCTGTGGTGTAACTTGCCAGTGAATGATCATTTACATTTTGACACCAACCAAGTTTTAGCTGAGATCATACTGATTCTCTGGGCATTCTCCACAAATGTTCCAGTGAATGAGTTTCCTGGCAAAAAGACTTGTACAAACAATGGTTTTCAAGTGCATACGAGGCCCTTCTGGCTAAGGCTGACTTTGTATGTGTAATTGTGAACATGTGTGGGTAGATCTGCTGAGAGCTGCTCATCCCTTCAGGAATGGGAATACAGCAGCACATACCTGTGGAGGAAAACAATTTCAACTTCAGTGTCATATGCAGATACTGATGGGCATTGACTGTGGACTGGGAGTTCTTTAAAGAATTGTTGGAGTAATTTGTGGTTAGTCTGTTAACAATCTTAACCATTAGATTGAACAGAACCAGGATGTGCCCACACAAGCTGAGGTGAAGTTCAGCACTTGACAACCGCAAGAGTTTGTCTCTACAAGGCCAAAACCACTCTTCCTCACTGATCTTGGGAGCCAGCAGTGAACAGGGGATGGCACAGAAACAGGATTGTCAAAAAAGTCATGCATTTTGGTGAAGCTGTGCTTCATTGCTCAGAAGGACTAGAACTGCTAAAATGGGATTTTGCCAGAAACAGCAAAAAGTATTTCAGGTGTACTAAAATAATGTTTACATAAAACAGCAGTGGGATAAGAATCCTGCTTTATATACTGATATCCCCAGAACTGCAGGGATTTGGTACCTGATCAGATGCAAGTCAAGGGCTCCTATTGGACTTGCTGTGTTTTAATTTTGTATGTTAACACTCAAGTACATTGTCTTTCACCTGCTTTTGATGATTACCTGATCTAAGGCATCTTTCTGTTAACTTCTGATTTTCCTAGTAGACACAAGATTCTTCCTGTCCAGTTGTGAGACTATTAACTAAAACTGTACCATGCAATTAACAATTTCTATCAAGAGCTGCCTGTCCTATTTGGAAGGAGAAAGAGCTTGCAGTGTAGCAGGTCCTATCCCACCTCCAAATAATAATTAAAAATACACATTGGGAGCCTTGGTGACACTTCAGTAGTATGTCATTAGGCATTAATTTTTTGGGTAGGTCTTGTGTACTGAAACACTTCTGTTTTAGAGCTCTTGTGAGGCCTCATCCTGAAAATAACTTCACATTCTGAAAGTGTTGCGTGGTTTCTCATTAACACTTGTGTCATTCCAAATCAAGTTTATAGCCTTTCCTACCCAGGGACAGACAGACCAACACAATGTCGTATATCCAAGGTACACACAAATATAGTTACACAGAGATGCTGAACTAGTGAACTTCAAAGGCCTTGTGCCTCTTTCAGATCCGATCTGCAGGGAGTTCTGAAGAGCCCCGGGAGCCTCATTAGCACTGTGACCAGATGGGAATGATTGTAGGGTCTGATGCACAAACTGCCCCCGGGAGAGATCCCAGATAGCACAAACCACCTACACTGAGAGCCAGGCAAGGAGCACTGAAGGAACAGTCACTGCTTTCACTACATGTTTGAGTATGTGAGATAAACAAGATAATTCTTTGGTGAAAAGCTGCTGAAAGAAAGATACTGGAGTTAATGCAGTGGATTGTATCGGGAGAGAACTCGCTGTTGAAGTCTGGAGCTGACTCAGCCTTTCAGAGCAAGCCAGTGCCGTGCTGGCTGCACGGTTCCTGCACTCATGGCATTGGACCAAACAGGTTTGTCAGAGCACAAACCCTGTTACACGGCTGATGAATGGGCTGCTCTGACCGAAGATAAAGAGAAGATCCTCATCTGGCCTAAAGTACTTTGGCTTTACTGAGCTGAGCTCACCCCATCCTGAGCTGGCTGGCTGAGCACACCAGGCACAACATACTTGTTTGCTATTGCACCACAGCACACGGGTTTGTGACTGAGCGAGGGGCAGTTTGTTCCTGGGGCTTCAGTGGAGGACAAAAGTCCATCCATAGCCTTTTATCTAAGAGAACCCTGTTGGGAGCTATTGAGGGAGCCAGAGGACTTTTGGAAGAGCCCTGGATTCCAGACCCAGGCACTGAGACTCCACTGTAACACTCATGCTTGTCTGATGACAGCCAGGTGATGGTGTTTGTGTCCTGTGATGAAAACTGTTCAAAGCTGTTCCATGGTGTGGACAGAAGTAAGTTGTATCATCTCAAGTGTGAGGACAACTCTCCATCCTTTCTCTGCCCGTGGAGCTTCCTGGGAATGGCTGTGCCTGTCTGCAGCACCAGGCTGGGCTGGGTGGGAGAGGTCCTGTCTGTGTGTCCCCTCCTAACCTTGTGCAGCGTGCCCTGCCTCTGGCTGTGGGTGTGAAACCTGCGTGGGAGGGGCAGCCCTGCAGGCAGGGGGGGATCTGCTCACCTGAACTGGCCTGGGCTGTGCACGTCTGTCTTGATGGAGTTGACGGCATACTCTGGTCTGTACGTCCCACACCACACCTGCACAGTAACAGGGGGAGGCACTGTTAGCCCCAAGACTGGCCAGCAAGAGACCTGCTGTCATTTAACTATGAAACACATCATGAGAATAAATGTCCCATGAGAACATAGAGAAAAAATAGTGTATTTTGTTAAAAAAGTATAGTGTTGTCCTCCGACAAAGGCACTTGGGCACAAGAAACTTTCTACCAGACTTAGGAGTGGCTGGATTAATTTCTTTACAGGAAATTAATTTATCTTTACAGGAAGATAATAATCACCCAACAAGACTTAATTTTCACTGCTTTGCAGTGAACACTGTCTAGTCCTGCAGCTCTTCCAGTTGTGGAAGTCAACCTGCTCTGTCTGACTTACTGATAATGTAACTAAGGTGATTTTTCAAAGCAAGAAGTAAGGAATACCTGTGCAAAGTTCAGGAAAAACAGCTGTTTGTGGTTCATGTCGAGACCAGGAAGAAGTTTTTCTTTTCCATGCTTTCTCACATAGTTTTCATAGGCCTGTAGAAAAAGGTGAATAGAAATGTTAAAACTTCCAGCCCAGAAAATCAAAACAAAATGATGACTAGGAGGAGCATGGATTCCATGACGTAATTAATCATGGACTCCTTGACCATCCATCCTACAGGTGCCACCGTAAAGCATAGGATGACAGGGCCATTTCTTAGACCTGTGATATCAATTATCCAATGCTGCATTATGAAAAGGAGAATTTTTCCACTGTGGTTTTGTTGGTGTTTTTTGTTTTTGTTTTGTTTGTTTGTTTTTTAGTGAGTTGCAGACTTTAAAGCCTTTCCACAGTAAGAACAGCTGCTTTCATGTTTCTTATGGAGTTGTGTGTCAAATGGTGTGTTGTTAGTGGATCACTGCTGATGAAAGATGGTGGGGAACTCTTCTGCGTGAAGGCAGGGCCAAGATACTGCCTGAGTAAAGCCAATCAACTGCCCCAGTGCAGCTGAGCAATGAGTGAATAGCAGGTCCATGGAGAAGGCTCGGGAGGTTTCAGTGGACACCAGCTGAACAAGAGCCAGCAGTACCAGCACACTGCAAAAAAGGCAAGTGTCCTACTAGGATGTATAAACAGGAGGGGCTTAGATCAGATCCATGAAATAATCCTTCTACTCCACTTGGCACTGGGCAGGGCTCAGCTGGAGTGCTCTGTCCACTTTTGGGCACTGCCCTTCAAGAAAGATGTGGACCAACTGGAGAGAGTCCAGAAGAAAGCAGCAAGAATGAGCAGAGGTCTAGCAAACATGACCTATGAGGAAAGATTGAAAGAATTGGGTTTGTTTAGTCTAAAGAAGAGAAGTCTGGGCCTTGAAGTGTGTAAGTCTTCAAATATGTGAAAGGTCCCAGGAAAGAAAGGAGCAGATTGCTCTGGTGTGCACGAGGAGGGAGTGGGACGGCTCCTGGGGGTGGCTGAAGGACACAGAAATGGCTCATCCTACCTGCTGGAGAGTGGGGTCAACTGGAGACCTCTCAAGATTCATTTTGGACTTTTTTTACTATTTATATGATATAATAATAATTTTTAGTACTTCTGACCTGACTCTGGCTACTCCCATTCCTTTCAGAAAAAATATCCCCTTTCACAGCTTTGTATTTTGCACAAATGGTCCAGTTACTGAACTAATCTAGTAAGTCCGATGCCTCTTTTAGGCTTCCAAGTAATGCTTTAAACTCTCATTAATAATTGTCTTTGTCCTCAAACCTATTCATTTCCAGTGAAGAGAGTTGCTGAGGGCTTTCTCGCAGAAGTTGTGAAGGTAACTTGGAGAAGTGTGAGCTGGGCCGTGCATGCAGCCAGCTCTTTGATGAGCAATGACAGCATTCCGTTGTGAAGTGTTGAATACTTTGCCATAGAACAAGGTGTTCAGGGAAGTAGAGGGACAATCATGTTGTTAGGCTTGCAACCATCAGATTTGTGAATAACAAGTTGATAGAGAAGCTGACTTAGTATTCTTCCAAACCACATTCACAAAAAAACTCCCTCTACCTCTTCAAGTGTCATTCTCAAAGGTGGCCGGACTATGGAGTCCAGCATCTGTTTCAAGAAGGGAATGAAAGGAAAACCAAAAAACATGCAAGCTCTCATGGAAGGCTTAGCACAAGGAGGCCAGATATCACTGACACCTTTGGATACCTGTACAGGGAGCCCAGGTCACCTGTACAAGATGAACAGCAAAGTGTCTCATGTTTATGGGGCAGAAGAAAGCAATTCTGTCCCTCCTTCCTGGCATAAAAAAAGCTGATGAAAAAGATAGCCAGGGGCAAACACTGCTGGGTATCAGCACTTCAGTCAGGTGATGGGCCAGGTGGGATTCAATGAATGTTTTCATTCTACACGCTCTTTATTCATGAAGGAGAAATAAAAAATGGAAGTCAGCTGAAAAAAACCACACTAGAACAGGTAATATGTAGCCTGACAGGATTAACAGGATGAAAGAAATACAACTGGCCAGTAGTTTCAATCATTGCCTCAATAGCACAGTAGGTCTGGTCCTGTCCCTCACACAGAAATTGTGTCTCTTCTGCAAAGACTCTGCAGCCAATTTTCTTAATCTCTGACAGTTTAGCTGAAATAGAAAAATGGATACTTCTTACCTTGTATGCTTGTCTCACACCCCCATTATCAGCAATGTTTTCTCCTAGTGTGTTGATTCCACTGAGCTGTAAAATAGAAAGGAAAAGTACAGTTTTCTGAAGGAAGGAGCTCGTTCAGGACCTGTTAACACCAAACTTTAGCAGATTATGTTAACATCTCTGAAAAGTCTTGTCTCCCTCATCTCAAAATCCATATAGATAACATTGTTTTCCCTAATTCTCTTCCTTGCCCTACAGGCAACTGTGTAGGCTCTGTATCTCTTTTACCCAGATTCTCTGCTGCTCAGTCGTTGGTCCCCTGTTCTTTCTTTTCTCCATGTCTTCACCCCTCAGTTTCTTACCACAGTTCCAGTCAGAGGAAGGGGACAGTCTGTATAGTCTACAGAATAAGTTAAAATCAAAATTCCAAATGGCTGACATTATCTGTTGACAGACATCAACAAACCTGTTAGAAGGTATTTTCCTGGGTATTAGGCAAGTTAGGTAGCTTTTTGGTAGCCAGACACGCAGATGATCTCTGTTTAGCTGGTATTCCTAAGTCAGTCAAGTAGCACTACAGACTATGAAGCTTTGGTAATGGGGAATCTCTGATTTTATGTTTTAAAAATTGTATTTTCAACCTTTAGCCCAATGTACTGGGTTATGATAGTCAAAGCCACAAAATCTGGAATCATACTTAGGTTGAACTTAATGTATGGAAGAATGTCAGAAAAATACATTGAAATTTTCTTTTCCATTTTTACTGGCCTCTCTCCGAGTCCCAACACTTTAACACATGGACTAGGAAAACCTCAGGGCTGGGAGTTTTCCCTTTTCCCTAATCTGTATGACAGAATATATTGTCAGGCACTAAAAAACCAGGCAGTAGGATTGAGAGAAATTGCTTCTTGTGGCTTCCATTTCCCACTTAAAGCAGCACGGGGAGTTTCACATAAACATGACGTACATTCTGTCCCCCTGCCAGGTCCCAGGAGAAGTTCCCATATTGGTACACCATGCACTGGGAGAGCTCCTTGAAATTGCGTGCTGACTCTTCAGTCCACCAGTCCACAAGGTCTCCATTCTCATTAAAATTTCTGCCTGTAATAACACATTAAACATAATTATGGGTATGGGAAAAAAGGGGTTGATACAGCGAGGGGAGCGAGTCTGTGAGACTGTGGTTTTGGGAGGACAGTACTGTAATGCCTCAGAAATGCAGATCTGCTGTTGCACAAGGACGTTCCTCTGTCTTCCCTGTGCTGCCTGCACGGCTCAGGCCCTAGAGCATGAAACCCTGTGTGCCCTGAGTGCTGTGCCAGCCACCCGAGCCCTCACCCCCTTACCGTTGTCGTCGAAGCCGTGGGTGATCTCGTGCCCGATGACCATCCCGATGCCGCCGTAGTTGAGAGACTTGGGCTGGGAGGCACTGAAGAAAGGGGGCTGCAGGATGCCCGCAGGGAACACTGCAAAACACCCACACACCGTCAGGGCACTGCCTCTGAGATGGGCAGGAGGGGAGCTGGCACGGGGGGATGGCTGCAGGGCAGCAGGGGCAGAGCAGCAGCACCGCTCCCCTCTCAGACACGCCAGAATCACCATCGGCTTTGGCTTTGTTACTGTTTTACTTTGCAAAGAAAGCAGCTTGCTCCAATTTACATCACTTGGCATTGTCACAGTCCTGTCTTGTCATTAAATAAACCTCACAACATCATGAGAAGTGGGAGGGTGTTCCCCTAGAAGAATAAATTATTTGATCATTGCATCCATTACAAATCAATCTCAGAGACAGGAATTTATTCTTCCACTGAAAATACCAGTAACTCCCACTGGAGTCAATAAAAATAGGCCAAGCTGGCAATGAAAGAACTGGAACAAAGCAGTTCTTCTCACCCGCTTCTGTGCTCGTTTTTCTAGGCTTTTAAGAAACAATTCAGTAAAGAAGTCATGTTGCAATTCTGATCTTTTTATAAATGAAGAATAGTAAAATACTATAACATATTCCATTCAGTCTGTATCTTGTGCAGGCAGGCCTCCTGCCTTCACCTCTGCCCACTGCAGCAATAATGCTCACTACAAAACTTGAACAGAAAGTAGGAATTAGGTGACAGTTTTCACATAACAAGAGAAAGAGCACAGATACTTCTTGCCTTTCAGCATAAATCCAGTTCAGTTCTAGGGGTTTCTTGCAAGAGGAGAAAGAACCATGAGAAAGTTGGGAAATAACAAACAGGTTAGAAAAGCCCCAGTTGCACTGTGCAAACTGCTGCCACAGCAATTCTGCTACACTGCTGGTTTGATTGGAACTAAACCTCCAAATGTTTTGGTGTTGTTATCAGAAAGCATTGACAGTAACAGGAGTGGAAGTGCCATGGTGTGTGATGGGCTGACTGGGAAAGGAGGGCTCTGGAGCACAGGAGCAGGAGGTGCTGGCTTGGGAAGCACTGCCAGGGGATGGGCACTGGGAAGGATGAGAAGGCTCAGAGCCAGGTGGTACCTGAGGGAACACGCTGAGGTTTGTCTGACCAGCAGCACCTCAGCTGGAATTCTGGAATCTTCCTTATGGTCCGAGTGCTGATGGAACAGCAGAGATCAGACCGTATTCAAATGTAGTAATAGAGCTCTAAATTTCCTACACATCATGCACAGAACTGCTCTTAGAGAGTTTTCTTAAGCCTAACACTAAGCTAATTCAGACATCACTCTAAAGATCAGACTGCTTTAATTATCCTGTGCATGCCATAGTTAAAGGATGAGGTAAGATTTTATGGCTCACATTAACTGCCAGTCACAGTTTCAGTCTTCCTGACTACTTTCCTACAAATTACTGAACAGAGCTATTTTAAACCAAGCCTCCTGAGCAGTTTTTGTGCTAAATGTTCAATAAAGAGCTAAATGCTCACATAAAGAAATAATATTGTTTCCTTTCTGTGCAGGGCCCTGCAGGAGAAGGTTTCTCCATTTTTGTAGACTTGTTTTCAGGAGTTACACATGGCTCATAGTACCTCACTCATGGCTTAGAAAGCATCCTGCAGTCTGCTGCAGAATGGATATGACAGAAATATGGAGGGGCATAATTAATGTTGTGAAATGCTTTGTGACTCTTGCAAGACTTGCAGCACTGTGTAGGGAGCCACGATGGTTCACAAGAGGAGAAACCTCAGGACCTTCACATGGTTCTAATCTGTAGCTAGAATGGATATTTTATTTATTTCTTTAACAGTGTTTAATGCTCTGTCTTCTATGCTGAGTTATTTTTAACCATGGGTGGTTTTGGGTAGGCTGACATTAGAAATCTTTAGACTCAAATTTGTAATACCAAGATTGCTTCAGTTCTTGATTTGAAAAATACACACACACATACATACATATAAAAATAATTATGCTGTTTAAATCTGCAATGCATTAATAAGTTGGTAAACCTTACCTATCTGATTTCTGCTTGCTGAGTAAAAAGCATTGACAACAGCAGCTCCACTTATCCACCTGGTAACACCGGAAGAACAAATGTTAGAATTTCAGTTCTTAATGGCAGAGTTAATGATTACTAGAATAAACCTAGAAACTGTGTAACAGAATTGCAGAATAACTGAGGTTGGAAGGTACCTTCTCCTGTAGAAACTGGATAAAAGATTGGACACAGTATTATTAAATACTTACTCCTCTTTGTCCACCTTTTCTCTAAGCTTTTTCAATCTTTTCTTCTGGGTAAATACTAAATTTTGAATAATGTTTTCAAAGTATTCTTCTTCTTTGTAGTTCAACTAAAAAGAAAGGGGGAGGAGTTAGTGGTGGTGTTGCTATTTAGAATAAAAGCCACACGGATCAGGGAAACGCAGCCTTGAGCATGACGAACTAAGGAACATATTCCTAAGGGTATTTTTTATTTAGAGTTAGACCTTGGTTTGCAGTGCTCTGCCACGTCACAGGGTTGATGCTTTAGCTGGATATATGGCACAGCTGAATATTTTCCCCAGAGTTCTTTATTCCCTCTTTATGTCCATATTTTGGGTGGAGTTCAGTAATTGTTGGTGTTGACCTTAACCTGTGGGAGTTGCCTGCCTAGATCCAGTAGCTAGTTTGGTGAGCTGGAGTTCCACTCTGGAAGGAGCCCACGAGTGAGCTGTGTGTGTGTGCAGCCCCTGCAGTCAGTGCTGGGCTCTGGGGACCCCTTCCCAATTCTCTCTTACCTCCTGGTACTCACTGTTGAGCTTGTTGTCGTCTGTCACGATCTCGTCGGGATAACCAATCCTCTCTCGAATGGCTCGTGCCTGGGGACAGGAGATTTGGTACCCACAGCAAACCCAGCCATGTCTTTAAATCAGTCATAAATTAGATAATACAGGCAATATGGGAGCTACTGCAGAAATCACAGCATGTTAATGAGATAGAGGTTTCCTTTGCATTTTTATTCATTGAACACACTAGTTTATGGTTGCTTCTAAGAGCTGGTCAAGTCACCAGAAATCATTCCTTCCCATTTTCAGTGTTTCTTTCCTGTACATATTCATTATCTCACCCCTGAACTACTGACTTGCCTGAAAGGTCTTAATCTTGTCTACAGATTCCTCCTATTTGTGAGCCTAACTCCATGGAATCTGTAAGCTGCTGTGCCTATATAAATACAAATATATATGTGCATTTGAATGTATAAAATAGTGATAGAAGTTACTGCTTATTTTTATCAGGACAAACAACTGAAATACTGATTTTTATAGAAATACACATTACCAATATTTAAGACAGAGCTTACTTTTTGTTCTGCTCTCTTTTTGGTCTCTGCATCCATCCAGGGAAGTTCATCTAAGGTTTTTATGAAAACATCACGTATATCTGCAATCATTTCCTCCACCTGGGAGAAACCACCAGCATGTTACAAACACACAGAGAACGATGTTACTTCTGCACAGCCACAGTTTGTTCCGTGCAGACCCTTTTGTGTGGGCTCACACGTAACACCTGTGGCTCCATCCAGGGCCAGAGCACAGTCAGCCTGTTCCGTGGGACGGCAGGGAAGGGGCATGAGCTCACAAGGCTATGCAGTTGTCATTCAGGTCACCAAAACCTGGCAGACACCCCCCATAGAATTGTTGTGCATATGAGAACCCCAAAATGGGCTATTTTACACCAGGATTCCGGGGGGGATCAGAGTCTTCAGGCTCATTTTCAGCATTCTCTGTGTGACTGAAGGCAGAGACAGCCAGTTGTGCCTGTGGCCCATGCTGGCAGGATGAGAACAGGTTTCAGTCTCAAGGAGCAGCAGTGCCTGCTGGTGTCAGTGACTGCTGCTCCTGGGCCACCGTGGTGTGCCACTGATGGACCTGCCCAGAGCAAGGGGAGCAGGTTGGTGCCTCTCTCCCTCCAGGGCACATGCAAGCCTCACATTTCACATGTTACTTTAATGAAACTTCAATTTTGAAAACTTTGCAATACCTGCTAGTCATACTTCAATAACAAACTGAGAAATCAAACCACTTTGATTACACTGTAACAGAAGGGGTAATCAAAGCAGTGTAAAGAATTGCCACTTTGATGGCACTTGAGCCGAGTTTGCTCAGAGCTTTACCACATGTTTGCTGTCTCCAGCAAAAGCCTCCTCCACATAGAGCCGTCCCACGGCGTTCTCCATGTTCCCGTTGACATAGTTGGCACAGCGACGCCAAACAGCTGTCTCTGAGGTTGTGCCATAAAGTGCCTGTGCAACACAAACAACAGGTCAGGCAGGGACAGCTGGGCCCTCAGGTGGAGCAGAACAGTGACTGACTGCCAGGTGTGTGCTTCAGAGGAGCCTCCTCAACCTTAAAAACACACTTTGAACTCATACTTGTGTTTAGGGCATTTAGGTGGACTCCCTCTGTAATGGGAACACCAGTCACGGGGTGGGAAAGGATGAGGATCATCAGCAAAACCCTTTAACCTTTTGAAACAGGAAAGGTAGAAGAAAACTGCTCTAAAAACTAAAATGGGAGAGGTTGAAGGGGAATACCCTGACACACCACTTTCACTGGTACAGGGATCTGTGTTGCAGTTCCAGCTCTGACAGGGCCATTGTGATCAAGCAGCAAATTCATTCCTGCAGTGCTAAGATTGTGTTTTCCACCCAAGCAGCAGCTTCGCTCAGAGCCTCCCACCTGTGGGAGCTCGTGAAGTAGAATCTCCTCTGCTTGATGTGATGTTGCTCCAAGGTGTGGGATGGTTTTGTCATCATACTGTAAATATGTGATTGTACATTACCATGATAGGTGATAATGCTGAGTGGGTAACACAGTGATATGGCACCTGAATGCAAGGAGTGAAATTACACCTGCTGATCTCCAGGGGAGATCATGGAATGCTATTTGAGAGCAAACTGAACAACATCACTGCCAATTTACTTCTACTGTATTTCGTGTGAGAAGCTCACCTATATTATATCATACATTATTAATGAATTAGTAGGAAATTGTGTGGGTTTATGCATGACTATGATGAAATCTTTTTCTGTTGTTCTTTCAAACTTTAACATTTTTCTTAATAAGACCTCCTCAGTGAAGCCCTGAGATGTAGTGGGGCATGTCTTTTGTTTATAGAGTGCAAACCACAACACTGATGATGCAGAAGAGCCAAACAACCACTGGCTAAGACAGCCTTGTTCAGTTATATAAAACTGAGCAAAACTATTTGGTCATTGACTTCCTCAGGTAATTACGATAATTTTCTATAATGATGTCCTTAAAAAGCTGCATATTTGTGTTAAATTATTTCTTATGTCACTAACCCATACAACAAGATAGTCTTAACTGTTTTTAATGAAGCTCAGCAAATGTACAGTGTAGGAAATTCTGCTGTGGAAACATAAAGAACTTACATGTCCAATCTCTGGAATTGCTCAGCATTTCCTTAAAAGCACTAAACTATCTGCAGGACCAAATGACTGAAAAACAAGGTTGGGCCCATAATGTTTGCCTTGGAAAGTATTGCTCTGGATGCTGAAGAGTTTGTAACAAGTCAATCAGAACTACAGTCCCCTGCTAATAAATGGAACTGTTTAGATATCAAAATGGGGATTCATTTAGATTCAGAAAAACATGGGCCCAAGTACCAGAGCAATGCTTTCAAATCCACTCAGCTATCAGGCATAAATCACATGAATTATGGATACACTCCAGCAGAGGCTCAGCAAACACATCTGGCTTTTGTGTGCAAAATCCAAAATCCATTAAATATTTATACACTACAGCTACAGAAAAAAAAAATCTTTTGAGGTTCACCAAAGTCATCTTAACACTTAGAGAGAGATGAATTTCTGCACCTTACGGAAAGCATTCCTTGTGTCCTTGTAGTCCTGGCTGAGGCTGTTGACAAGATCCATCACAAACCGCCAGGTCATGTAATTCTGGAGGTCTCTGTTTAACAAAAGAACAACAATAATAAGCTGGTAACATTTTGAGGCTTTTAAATGTTACTGTAAAGAAAATGCCAGTGCCAAGAATACCTCACACACCTACCTGGGGGTGTATTTACTGAGAATAGACCTGAGCTTCAGCAGGTAGTCAGGGTCATACACTATGATGTGTTCAGTGTCGGCAACGTTAATTTGGACAGTTGACATGATAGCATTTATGAATTCTGACCAGTTGAATGCCTGGAAAATGAATATGCTGCATTATGTGTTGCAATCATAAACAGTCAGTCTTTAGCTGTCTTTTCAAGTTCAAGTATGTTTGCATGACACAAATGCTCTACCTTTAGTTTCCCCAATAGCTACACTACTTGTAAATGGGGTCATCATTGTAATAATGGCCTGAGATCATTTATAGCTCTAAAATCATGTTAAAATAGGGTGGTATTCAGCAGAAAGGGTTGAAACTCTGCTTTGATTTCAAACTAACACAATTTTTTTGTTAGTTTCAAAAGTTTTTGTTCTGCCTGTTGCTTTGAATAATGTTGGTGATTTTTCCAAGTAAAAAACTTTGTCAAGTTTTACTGGAAGAGGTAAAATCTTCCACCAGGCAAACAAATGTAGCTGAGGAGAGCAGAAAAGCTTTCAAGTACAATCACAGCAGGTCTGAGAGAGGCACAGCAAACTTCAAGCTGATCTTGAAGTTATTGCTTCAGAATTATTGCTGTCCTGTCCTTAGACCATTACAGCAACAGTATTAACTCCTATCATGTGTCTTTTGAGCATCTTGGAACAAATTTAAATTACTGCTGATCTGCAGCACCCCCCAGAAACTAATAATAACCAGCGCAATGCCATTCTGTGACAGAAGCTGGTTTCTGACAGGATGACTGTAATGGTAACCAACTATACCTGCGGGAGAAGGTGAGTTATGGAACCAATTAAGCCAGGCAGGAGGAAACTGTCAGAGAATTAAAGGTGAAGAATTTAAAGTCAATAAAATCACAGCGATTATGAAAGTGTGGCACGAGTAACAGTGTTTTATAGCACTGTACTGGCCTCAGAAGCCTCAATAAGTCATTTAGGATCAAATATACCCATGTCTAGTAGGACAAGATGTTCCTGAGGAGACATACCTATGCTGGCAAACCTTGAGCTGTGAACCAAAGGCTACACTGCACAGACAGCACAGGGCTAGGGGTGAGAGCAAAGGCAGGGCTGATACGTCCACGGGGACTGTCCTGATCCATGTCTGGCTTCCTGGGCTCCTTTGTGCTTGCTTTGGGAGCCCATCTTAGAGAGAGGATGTTGGAAAATCAGGACTTGTTGTTCTGTCTGCAGCTCTGAATGAACACAGCGGGACTGGCTGTTCCACCAGCACATCCCTGAGCCAGCTGGTGGCTCCAGACTGGCCTTTGGTCCTGGGCCTTCGGGAGCTGCCGTGGGAATTGTGGGGGGGGGATTTACTGGTGCTCTGCAAAGGATGCAAGAGTATCCTGATGGCCAGCGAGAGCTGTGTGTGTGTCAGCTTGGCAAGAATGACCATCCTGAACCCATGAGGACGAGTCACAGAATCCCAGAATGGTTTGGGTTGGAAGGGACCTTAAAGATCATCTAGTTCTAACCCCATGCTGTGGGCAGGGACACCTTCCACTGTGTATTTTTTTTCTTTGTCCTTTTCCACTGCTTTATGTTGAGGCAGAGGGCAAAGTTTGCCTTTAGGTCAGGAGAGACAGTGAGTACAGAAGCACAGCCTTGTACATGCAGTTCAGTATCATCAGTTTAGGTAGGACAGCACATCAGGGGTCCTGTTCAATTGCAAATATAGCTCAGCTTAAGAAAGAAATGTCTTTAACTGAAAATAAAATCAGGCTTCCCTGTTTAATCTCATTAGTGATAAATTAGAGGTTAAAATATCAGATTATTATCACTCACCTTATTATTTATTTCCAATGAGAAGTTGTTTTGGAGCTGTGCCAAGGTCATTTTATTGTACAGCAGAAGTGGATCATTTCTGTCTTCAGATTTTGTTGTTGCCTATCAAAGTTAAAATAAGAAAATTACTGAGTGCATTGAGTCAGTTCACAGGAATTGTGGTTCCAGTCAGGAAGCACAGGATAACCTATCTGTTCTTTCTGGAGCCCCTGTTCAGCCAGAGAGCCCCTGGCCACCACTCTCACAGGCTCAGTGTTAGTCTGGGCAATGTGGGTTTGCACCAGGAGTTAAATATGTGCACCCAGAACAGCAGGTTTTACCCATCTCAAGGGTTTTGAAAAATCAATCATGCCAAGCCTCACTTTATCCCCATCCTTCTCTTATGCTTCCTCTTTCCTACTGTGCATTCAGTGTTTTTCTCTGTTTTAACAGATTCCAAGAGCACCATGCCAGCTCATGCTGAGTTTTGAGGGAAGGTTAAACCCGAGGCAGAGACAGCTTCCCCAGCACCTGCTGGACTGGCAGCAGCACCTGCTGCAGAGACATTGCATGTGTGGCTTCCTTTCATACTCCTCTTTAAAGTCTTTCTCCAATGAATTCCTTTTCTGATGATAATTCTCCATCTCTGATTGAGCCCAGAGGTGTGTTTTTCAGAAAAATGTGAGGAAGTAAAAATCAGATGGTTTCAGTTCGTGCAAATGGTTTTCCCAAACACGTGTCCTTACTATCAGTGTAACTTGAAAACCAGTGAAGCTACAAAGTGTGTATTTAACCAGTTTCACAGTCATCCCCAACTTCAGGCCCTGGTGGAGTAGTTAGTAATCATAAGGCATGCTTTGCTCTTGAATGCCTGAATTTCCATTTGGTTTTCTCCATGCAAGTTCACATTCTCACTGTTTCTCCAAAGTCAAACTCATGATGTTATTTTTCCTTTGTCCTTTTCTCTTAATGGAGAACAGTGTTTGATTAAAAATGCCCTTGGAACAATCAGCATTGTGGAGCAGCTTGTGCAGCACAAACATGACTTTGTGCTCAGGGCAGGCCAAGGGCTGGGAATCTGCTGCTCTGGATCCAAACAGCCCACGGGGAAACAGGACAAAGGGAGGAGAAGGCCCCAAAGCATCTCCCAAAACTCACACTCCAAATGACATTAAACAACCCAAGTCTGAGTCTCTCTCCTCCTTCAGGGCTTCTGTGAACAATCAGGATAAAACGTTTGGCTGCTTGGAAAACAGCTAACTCACATATTTTCCCTTGCTCCTTACAGGACATGTCTGTATTATTATGTGTTTGTCTTAGGTGTAACATTCATTTTTGATCCCACAAAATAAAATCAGCAAGTCACTTAACCACTTCGTTTACAGTTAACTTTGTTAGAAATTAAGAAAAAAGTCAGTTATGTAAAGGATACATTGAAAATGTTTTTCTTACATTGGCAACCTCTTTCTCCAGGTCCATAACTCTATTCATTTGCTGAGAAATCTCATCCTCACTGACAGAAATATTTCTCTCTTGTAGGATTAGTTTAGCTACAGAAACCATGAAATCAACATAAGCAGAACATGCCTGTTGGGAAAAATAGGAACATTTTAAAGATAAAACTCTTCGGAGTAGAGCACACCTTGATTATAGTTAAGATTTCAGTTTAATTTTTATGAATTACGGAACTTCCTCTCTTACTTAAACAGTTTAATTTTATTCTGAAATACTGTTAGACCACAACTGGAAATTAATACAGAAAATTCCCTCATGGAAAACTTGTATAATTGGAGCACTGTTCAAAGCTAAACATGCTCAACCACTGCACTATGTTTTCATTATTTCAGATGAAACATTTCTATGTCCATATTTAAACCATCATCTGTGTTTTTTCTAGCTCACTTTAATTACAACTTCCAAAAATACAGCTTCCAAAGAGCAGTGCTCTCTGGAACAGAAACCAAGGGAATTAGCATTGAGGGAAAAGCACTCCCAGAAGCAGTGACCCTCCTCTAGTATCCTGGAACAGTCAGAAATCATGGTGCTCTACCCAAAGTTAGGTATACTATAGACAAAATAGTGTATATCAAATTTAGCAGAAAGCAATTCACCAAGGATAAGAATGTAATTATGGCAGTAAATTCTCTGAAACATCACAATGTTAAATCACTACAGGAGTCATTATATTTTATGGAACTCATTCTAATTCCTCTTTGATAAGCTATACTTGCTTTTCTATCAACAGAAAGCAGTTTTCAATATTCTTTTTAAATGCAAATTTTAAAAAGTATACAATACTAGATTAGCTATGAAACAACAAATGTTTTGTGCAACATACTGCAATCTACCAAACCGGTGATTAAACCTAGAATTAATAAGGTGTGCGTGTCATCATCTTTATTAACAGCAGTATTTTGGAACATTCTGCTCCTCGGGCAGGAGGACACAGCCCTTACCCAATGTCCCCTGTGCAGCCATTCCTTAACTCCCTTCCTGGGCATCCCTCCCTCCCTGCAGCACTGCCAGGTTGTACCTGGCTGTGGGCACTAAGCAGCTCAGAAAGCACTGCCAGCACAGTCCAGAGACAGGACTGAACTCTCAGTGCCACTGGTAATCAAGATTATTTCAGCAGGAAGAGAAAAGCCCATGAAACCACCAACAGATGCAAGAAGTCACAACAGACAGTGCACAGCAAGCCTGGGACACCCACATTAAAATTCACTACAGATATTACCCAAAAGCAGTAAGTCAACAGAGATTTTTAGGTACCAATCAATGGACTTTGTTTTTGTCCTAAAATGCAGCTCTTAGGTCAGGTAACAAAGAACTCAGTCAGCTGATTTCAGATGGCCTGTGTGAATACTGTCAGCTGTTTCTGGGAATGTCTGAATCACTCCTGTGATTGCTGAGCCATCCTGTATCTTACAAGAGAAGAAGAGTTTTAAATGATCTTATTGACAGGTTGCACTGGTGTGTCTGGGTGGGAAGCCCTGGCAGAGGTCAAAGAGCAGGAGGCAGAGCCGGTGTTTGCTGTGAAGAGCCCCAGAGTGCAGTGACACAGCAGGAACCAGAGCCAGGAGCAGGGCATGGCAGGGAACGGCTCCCACTTGGAGCAGTCGTGGGAATGGGGAGGGCACTGAGAGCCTCCCTGACAGTCATAAAGTTGGTTTGCCAGAATACTGCTCCTCTGCTTTCCTGCTACTCAGGTAGGTCAGAGATTAGGCAGGGAATTGTCTCCCAGTGCTGCAGTGGACACAGCACAAAGAAGGAGCAGATTGTGCTCCATGAGGCAACTGCTAAGGGCCATCTCATGTGTGATAACCATGGAACTGAACAGTTCAGGTGGACGTGACTGTCTTTACAAGCATGTGACCTGTAATTAAATCTAACCACTGTTAACTAGTGGCAGGTCAGCAAAACAGCTACAAACCTGAAATGGTTTCTACACTTTCTTATTTGCAGGTAATTACGTAGAAGAAAAGGGGTTAACTAAAGGTCACTGTGGTAGCAGTTTCAGTTCTGTGACTTCAGCAAACACAGACACTTCAGCTCCCAAGGACTTAAAGCACATCCAAGATTAGCAACAGGGATACAGTATCAGTGCTAGCAGTTAATGAGAGCATGTACCAGTAATAAGTAAACAGGAATTAAAGGAGGCCATGTGAAGTTTCAGTTATCTGAGCAATTTCTATGGTGTCTCATACTTTTGCTACAGTTGATGTAGAAGACTGTGATCTTTCAAGCAGAACAGTGTGTCTTTGGTTATGAATGGTTCTGCTTCTCTCTCCAAGCCTGTTACTGATCAGAGTAGTTCACCTGCAGCACTTGCCAGTCAGTCCCAGTTCAGAAGTGACCTCCTTTTTGCAGCGACAGAACAGGGCTGATCCAGAACCATTCCTATGCTGTCTTACACAACTGACAGGGTAGAGCTCTTGATTCTGTGCTTAAGCCTGGCAGAAGCTGCTTAACAAAGCTAAAATGTTTCATGTTTATCTCCTTCCAAGAGGTCCTAAAAAGTCAAGTAGCTGTTCCCCCTCTGATTTGTATAATAATAGAGGAACTGGGTGGAAAAGCTACAACTTTTCTTCCACATGTGTGTTCAGTGATTAGAAGAGGAATGGAAGGGAAAGGAGGGGGACAGAGGAAGGAGACAGGTTGGGATGTCCAGTGTGTGGTGATGCCAGAGGAATGCAGGACTTGGTACACACTGGGAATTGGAGTCAAGACAAGCTCCCTGTGTCCTGGTACTGCCAGGCAGATAAATCCAGGTCACTAACACTTATGGCATAACAATAATAAACTGTTACACTCCCCCCTGTTCTTAGCCAGCTTACTTCTTCTTGCCCTTAATCTCATTCTTCCCTTTTGTCTCTCTCTCCTTCCTGCACACTTACCCATGTTAGAACTATGTCCAGTCTGTCCCACAGACTGTTCTCACCTGCAGACAAACTTTGGTTAAATGCTCATCATTATCACCTTTCCATTCCAGTTTCCCTAGTTCTCCCAGTGATGTTTTCCAGGGGCAGCACTGGAATCTCTTCCAGAAAGGACTGTTCTGCTCTTTGCCTGTCTCCAATCTTGAGGATGTGTCTGCCTTGAAAATACAGCCTAAACCATCTCAAATGTCCTGAGTGATCTGCCAGCTGCACCTCACCTCTTTGTATGCCCCAGTGCACTCGTAGTAGTCCCGGGAAGGCAGGCCCAGTCCAGGCTGGTCAATCTGCAAATGCAAAGAAAAATTGCAAAGTACTGCAGGACAAAATGGCAGAGCATTGTACTCTTCTTTTGTGTATTATAGGTGCTGATGCTTCACTCTGGCCAGAGGGTAGCTTTTCTCTCATCCTCACCTTTAATTCTTTTCCCTCTCCCTATACTTTTGTGTTTATTTTCCGTCCTTTCTTTCTGTTGCTGAACATTGTGAGCTAGTGGAAAACAGGTGAAGTCCAGGTGACAAAACACCCCCCAGACAAGCCAGGCAGTTCCTGCACCTCTGAAATTCATACACGTGAAGTGCTCATAGATCCATCTACCCACTGGAGGAGAGACTGGTCCTTTGCTCCTGTGACTGTGTATATGTATGTGCCTCTTTTATTCCCATCTCACTGCAAATAGCAGTGTATGAGTGCACAGAGCAGGGATGTCAACTTGGAGAACAGACAGGGCACTGTGAAACAGAGAACTGAAGGTGAAACTACATTGATTCACAGATTTGTCTACAACAACATGCTGTGGTAAAGTTCAAATCACTGATGTTTCTGTTGGTTACTATTTATGTCTGTGCCTCTAGTTCTTTGGTGCACTTTTATGATCAAGGCCATGGCACCCAGGGAGACTTACGTGGATGATGTGTGCTGTGGAATTCTTATCATCTGTGCCAACAAAAAAATTTATAAGGACCTTTTTCCCATATCTGGAGTTGAGCTGTGCAATAGCTGTCTCGGCTGTCCAAGCAGCACCTAAGCAAATCAAAGGTGTATTCAGTCTCGGTTTTCTGTAAGCAGTAAGAGCTGCAGGAATTAAGATATTCTAATTAAAAGAAAATAAGCACAGGTTATCTTACCATAGGAAGCCTCCCAGTTAGTTGTTGCTACAGGCCAGTCAGACACGTTTGGCAATAAGCTGATTAAAGGCCTTCCACCTCTGCTATCAACTGCAGCTTTTGGAAAAAATAAAATGGGTTATCAGAACATTTTAAGCCTCATGAATGTTATATATCATAATGACTTTGGAACAGTGAAGCTGAGAACTGTGTTTTCCCCATCACTAGAGCAGCAGTTTGCTCTGATGTATGACTGTGCTTTAACATTTAATGTGAAAGCATTCCAGCCATGATGCAAACAGCATGTGCAGATCCTTGCAACCACAACACTGAACAACTGTTGTCTTTTCTCTCTGCAGAGAGCTTGAAATAATAATTTTGAAAAGTATTAGTAACATCATAGAAACTGTATAAATGTGATTTAGGAAGCTCTGCAAACTCTTTTACTGTTCTTTGTTCCAGTGGCAGAGCCCAGCTCAGATTCTGGAATGAAGTGATCTCCCTGTCTCTCTAGAGTCTGGTATGCCAGGGAGCTTTCCCTCAGCCCTGGTAATTTCTATGGAAGAATTAACTCATATTTAACTAAAAGGATTTGAGTTTAAGTATCTGCAGCAAACTAGTAGCTCAAGAGTAATGTAATCTCACCTAAGATACCATAGCTAGTAAAGCAGGAGATACAGTACAGATTTTACAATTAACATTCTTATTTGACTCTCTAGAATTGATGCATTGTAGTTTTCACAAAGAATGTCTGAAAAATTATGCACAGGATGGGGTACAGGTATAGCTGTATGATGAAGTGGGATTCTTTGGATGATATTTAGATATTCTATAATGCAATAAATTCAGGAGACACTTACTTTCATTTATGCATGACCTGTACAGAGTTTTTGCCTTCTGCACTGCAGGGATGTCATTGGTGCTGGGGGTGTCGAGCACATCTGGAACACAGACAGCAAACATATGGCAATGTCTGAGCTGGGGAGGCACTGAGGGAACCGAGGCCACACCAGCCCGAGGGGGGTGAGAAATACTCTGTGTCCATCTCTAAGACCAGGGAGCCTATGCCTTTCTAAAGCTGAGGGGGGAAAAGCCCTGGGGGTTAAGTAAGACTTCTATCAGTCTGTGTTAGTAAGCTGAACATAAAGAAGTCAGGAGATACTCTGTGGGTCACCCTTGGTGAAACACAAATGCTCTGACTTCTCAGGGACAGCTTTTAGGTGAACAGGCTCTGGTGTGAAGACACAGCTGGCAAAACTAGGAGTTAAGTGAAGTAGAAAAAGGGTATTCAGTCTGGAGAGAGACGTTTGGAGAGTGTTTCCTGAGTACAAACTGACTTCTTTGACTCTGTTATTTTTGTCTGAAAAGGGGGAATATGTATGATTTGACACTGTTACATTTTGTGGAAAAAGGAATATTTGTAAGTTTATGATGTGACTAGTGTGGAAATGGCTTGCCTGCTCTTTGGGATTTCTGATGGAATATGGCTATACAGGACACAGGGCTGCCAGGGAGCAGCTTCCAGCATTCCAGCTGGCTTGGACAAAGGCAGACCTCCCCCTTCACCTGCCCGGCCGCTGTCTCAGCGCACGAGGGTCAGGACAGGCATCTCAATGGTTATAATAAGCAGATACCAGAAAGGGCAGGTCTGGTCAGCTCTGCCCGTGTGAGACACAGCACCACAACTCCCACAGCCCTCCCCAGGCAAACAGTTTGGGGTACCGAGCACAAACCCCAGAATTACCCGTGGTTGTATTTTCAGCTTTGCTAGAAAACCACAACTTTGTAGGATAACAAGTAAGGCAAAGAGGAAACTTTATATAGTCCTCAAAGAAACGCCACTGACCTTTTAAAACAACTTCGAGCTCATCCCTGAGAATGTCAAAGTTGCTGTAACGGGAGCTGGTCTCAGGGATGACATTGCGCCGCAGCCACCCCCCGCACGCAAACTGGTAGAAGTCCCTGCAGGGCTGCGCTCCGGGGTCCATGTTCTGCAGGATCCGCGCGGCTGTGGGGGACACACAGCACCCAGAACCATGAGAGCATGGAGGGGATGTGTCCTGGGACAGCAGAGTCACAAACACACAGCACCCAGAACCATGAGAGCATGGAGGGGGTGTCCCCTCGGACAGGGGGGCCACAAACACGGGTGGTTTACAGTAGGGTCAAGCCTACTTGACTCGTTGAGACCAAAGTACTTGCCAGTGAGCAAGGAATTACTGCTCCTGTACTGACCACAACTTCAATACTTTCCAGTTGCCTGTGTTTACTGATGGGTAAATGGGCTGATGGTCCTGCTCCCTGAGAGTGGCCACTCAGTTCTAAATAAAATCTAAATGTTTCATTTGCTGACTTGCCCTTCTTTGTACTGAAATGTGGTGAAAAGAGACATTAAAAGCACAAGACATAGCAGAGGCGAAGTATCCACTGGAACTGTTTAAGTATGATGAGGGCTCAACAGAATCCAATCTATTTCAATAAAATACTGACTTTTTGAGACATACACACATCTTGTCAGGAAAGTTTTCCTGTCGATGCTTTCCTGAAACTACACTCACTTTTTTAACTCCATGTTTTATTCTAGAATGGGTAGTGCCTTTTGCTATCCCTGTTGACCCTCTTGAAGTGGCTCGTCCAAGACTACCCAGTCACCGACCCATGGTGACATGGGATTCTCCAGTGAAACCTGATTCCTTGATGGGAGTTTCCCAGCTGCTGTCCATAAACCTTCTGGGCTTTTTCTCTTTCCTACTCTTCTTCCACCCAGACTGCTTCCACCACCAGTGTGCCAGCACAGTATCTCACAGAAAGGAGATCCTAGGAGCCAGACAAGAGCTAGGGATGCCTCTCAATTTCCCAGGATACTGAATATTCTTCCCATTTTTCTGACATTATTTTTAGTAAACGGTGAGGCTTGTGATTTAAAGTGTTCATTCCTTCCGCATAGGCAAGTCAAATATTTATAGTTATTTCTTCAGTACTTTCAATGTTTTCCAAGTGTCTTGTGCTGGTGGAAATGAAAGGTGGAGAGACAGTCTGTGGTGGTTATGTTGACTTGCCTCCCCCCCATTTTTCAGCTGGCTTAAGAGTGCTCTATTCTAGGCCAACATCAGAAGGTTTTACAATGCTGCGGTGCCCGCAAGATGGAAAAAGCCATGAAACACACGCTTTTTCAATTTCAGACTGTTTAAGTATCATAAAAACCCCTGTGGAAATAGGTACAATACCTAACACCTGATGGTTTTCCTTGTGAAGTCAATGGCTTCAAGGGTGACTTCAATTCGAAGGGGTTCGGAATCATGCCAGCAGCCAGAGACTGGGAAATTCAGTCATGTTTTTACTAAGTGTGACACTTGGCTCCAGAAGTCACTTCCAGTCCCAACTGCTCTGGGATTGTGGAAGCTCTGGTATGGTTTCTATCTCATTTGCCCTTTTTCTTTCAGGAGAAGGGGAATGTTTCAAATGCTGCACTTCATTCCCAGCTCCTTATATCTGTCGTAAAAGGAAGGTTGTAACTATTCCTACCATCTCCTGATTTAAGGGTATCCCTCTGAGTGTCTCTCCTAGGCTGGGGCAGCGTCTGAAGGGCAACACTGTCCTTGGATTATCTTGGCATGTGTCACTCCAGCAGCAAGGACTTCAATAGCCAGGACTGGACATCCCAGCTGGCTCGTTCCAGCAGTGTGCCAGCCCTGCCAAAAAGTAACAGCAGGACAGAGGGATCTTCTGACACCAAGGAAAGATGGCCCTTGTCCGCTGTCTTGTCACTTTGGGAAAAAACCCCACATCAAACCCCAGGAGAAATCCACATGTTGCTTAAATCAGAAATAATTGACAGCCTGTGTAATATCAAACCTGGCTTGAACTGTGGAATTGTGTTGCTCTACTTGGAGTCAGCACCTGGTTAATTCTCCATCCCTGCTACTGTCACACGAAAATAACCATCTGTCATAACTTTTCTGATGGAAGGTCCAGGCCAGCCAGTATTGGCTAATGACTTTTATCAAAACTTGAAGTTTAAATACTGCAAAAGTATCAGAAAGAGCTCAGTTATGGGAACCATAGTCCTTTACTTAGGACTGCATGTGAAATATATACAATAACTATGAAAAATATTCTACTCGAGTGTAATTGGCACACGTGAACCCCAAGGTAACTGTCCATTATTTGGCTGATACCACAGCTATAATACAACCAAGGAAATGTGCTTATGTTATGAATATTTTGTTATTAAATCCAGGTCAGTTGTTACATATACAAACACAGGAAATACCCAGTGTGCTTCTCCTTAGTGCTCAGTATTGCTTCAAGGAACTAGAGCTTGGGTTTGTTCCTGCAGTCCCTGGTTTACTCAGTTTCCTGCTTGTAACTGAAAATGTAGAGCCTTATCTCAATTACTTCGAATGATTAATTTTATTGTAGTACTTCTGATGGCCAGTTGTCACTTTAATAGCTTACAAATAAAGTAATATAAGCTGTCAAAACAACCAGTGACCTGGGGAGGATACAGGAGCAACACAATGTGCTTACATAGGTGGAACAGAGGAGAGATCAAAATCCCCTGATCTCATCAGGCTGTACTGTCTGAGCTCAGGGAAATGAACAGGGTATCAGCTGACCCCAAAACCACTCAAATGTACCATTACATGGTACCTGTCTGTGCCACACTGCAATGGATCTCACACATCCATGGATAACATCTCCAGGCAGTTCCTGATATTTTACCATAGGTATGACCGGTTGACTTCTCATTACATTTTTTGTTCTGGTCCTTAATGGAAGTCCTTCTCTCAAATGTTCTATCAGCATCTTCCCTTCATTATTTTCCAGGCGTTAAATGCTATTAAAGCTTTTAACAGAAGCAAAAAAGAGTGAAACTATTCTGCCTAATTCATTTAGGCACTTCTTGCTAGATCTTCATTTTACATTGTGCCTCTTTTCTCCAAACTTTTACTGCTTTTCCTTTGGAGTTGGATCATCATCACACAGTCTGTCTGAATCCCTTTTTAGCAGATGTGTATATTTAGCTGAAAATGAGCATTGTCAGAGATGAAAAAAATCCAGCAGGTAACTAAGTTGACCATACTCCAAACCATAGCATGAGCTTCCATTGTGGGAGGAAAGCACCTTGGAAGTACAATGAAAAAATGGTGACTTGAAACAAATCCTGTGTTTAGACCATGCTGGTTACAATATGCAGTTATTGAGATCCTGGAGTGCCTTGGGTCTGCACTAACAAGTGACTCCAGCAGGACTGAGGTGTGGGACAACTACCAGAGCTGCTCTGGCTACTGCCTAAAATGAGACTGAAGTCCCATGGAAGGAAAGAATCTAGGGCTGAACTTCCTTAGGTTCCAGAAGGGCCAGTCACGGTGTAGAGAACCTGCGTAAGAGTTCCACATGACCCAAGATGACACAGAGCCATTAGGATGTTTATGGTGCTTCTCCATGGAAGGTTACTAAGGCTGAATAGCAGGCAAAGTTTTGCTTAGGAAGGTGAGGGTTCACAGTGTGGTACTGGGAAATGAGCTATGGGATGAGCTTCTGGTTTAGATCCCCTGGCAACCTCTGTGCCTGGGTCATGGCCCTTGTGAACCTGGTGGCCAAGTTACTCTACAGGGGTGAAGAAAAATAAAGGAATGAATGACTGCCCCACAGTCACACCATGAGAGTGTTTTCAGGGGTCACATCTTCAGAAGCTTCCAGAGAAACAACAAAAATAGCCCTGTTACAGATACAGCAGGTGATTCTGCAGTGGCAGAGGAGGGCTTTCCTCCTGCCTTGGAGAAAACTCTGCCAGGGCATGATGGGAAATGGCATGAAAGGAGAAAGCAGAGCTGGCACTGAGCCCCTGTGAAATACAGGTTGGCACAGACAGATAAACGCTCCTTTCTTTGGAGAAATGAGAGAGAGGGGCTTCTCCTGAGCCTAGGGATGAGGGGGAGGGAGTGTTATAAGAAGAACAGGGACATTTAATGGCTTTAAGCTGAAAGAGGGTAGATTGCCCAGAGAGGCTGTGACTGCCCCAGCCCTGGGAGTGTCCAAGGGCAGGCTGGATGGGCCTTGGAGCACCCTGGGCCAGTGGAAGGTGACCCTGCCCAGGGCAGGGTGTGGGGCTGCATGAGCTTTAAATTCCCTGCCAACCCAAAACACTTTGTGATTCTATCATTCTATGATCTAGAAGTAGGTAAATAAAATAAACCCAGCATGAATCGATCTGGAGGAGAAAACAGAAGGGCCAAGACAACTAAAGGTGAGGGGAAGGGGAGAGCATGGATACCTATCCCTTCACCTCCTACAAGAGGATACACAGCATGGAACTCTGCATCCCCCTCGTGCATTGTAGGAGTTCTCTGGCAGAGTTAGACCAGGATGTAAATGAAGGATTTTTTTATAGTTGTTATTGAAGGATGAAGTCAGCTTGTCAGACTATAAAATCTGGAATTTTTGGACACAAAGGATGACTTTGTAAGATCTGAGAAGGATTTTACATTTGTAGAACTGTGCTAAGACAATCATGTGAGGTGGCAGATGCCATGCCTGCATGTCTGCAGTGAAATGGAGCATTCCACAGTAGTGATTTTCCTTAAAAAAACATAAATGAAAAAATATATATTTTCATTCTTACCTGATTTTATGCAGTCTGCTGTCTTGCAAACCCCATCTAAAAGAGAAGACAATCATATTCTTAACTCTTTACTGAACGTCAATATAATAAAACCTACTGTAAATATTTTCATTGAAGGTTTAATTGCAGTGTACAGCAACATAAATATGAATGGACACCTTACACTCAGTAAGGGAATATTTATAGGATCAGGATCTAAAAATACCATCATCTTCATCCCTTTAGGGTCATTCAGTGCTAGTCACTCATCATGTGGAATTTTTGTGGTCATCAGAGGAAAATGTCCTATCAATCAGCTGGAGGTGGGCAAAATGCTATTTTTATACAAAAAAGAAATTTAGAGAAAAATAGCACACAGACTGAGGACAGTTGCAAAGTCAGTTTGAATGTAGCAATACCTTACAATGACAGGAGGATTTGGGGGGAATTACACAAAAATTATGAGACATTCACTCTGAAGTCCTCTGAACAAAACACAGGGCTCAGGAACATGAAAATGTTTCCTTTTGAGACTTTAGAAATAAAAATTTTTTATTTTTCATTTCAGAATAGCTTTTTTCCATTCCATAATTTAACTAGACTTCAGTAAAAAGCTTAAACAAAATTATTTAGTAACTGAAAAAGAAACAGTCTGCTTAATTCACTATATAAGGAAACATTCTAGTTTGACCCCAAATGGAAATTTTAGCTTCCCTGCATTGTCTTTTCCAAAAATTGTCAGGGTATTTGCCCCTGAATGGAAGTCCTTTCCAGTGTTTTGCTCTGGCTGCTGAAGCACAAAACCTCTCAGGATGACTATGCTCACTCACTGAGAGTCCCTGCTGCAACAGCCTGCAAAAGAAAAACAGGATTTTCATACATCTCCAGGACCATGAAGGAAGCCCTGGAGTTTGTTTTCTTCAGCAGTGTTGTAATTTGTAGGAGTTTTGCTTACTGAAGCATTAATTACAAACAGAAATACTCCTTAGAACAAGCAGATGGTTTGTGTTTACCACAACTTTGCACGAACAAATGAATTTACCAAGTCCTGGTTGGAAAGAAGCAGTTTTGTGTCATGTCCAGCAATGAGATTTGTGAATGCAGTTTTACATTTCAGATAACATCTTAAAATCCTCCCCTGTTGCTGAGTACTTATACATTGAGGGAGATTCCATGTACTCACCATCGTAGGTGGCGTACAGGACGATCATGGTGATGGCCACGATGGCCAGCAGCACCACCACCACAGCCAGCCCGATTTCCAGGCCACTCCATCGTGCTTTCTTCTTTGGTTTTGGAGTATTCATTTCAGTTATATCCATCTGGCTTTCTGACTTGCCCATAACCCAGTCTGCAAAGGAAAAGGGAATATTCATGGAGCACCTACACTGAGTCACAGGGTTGAAACCGGCTCCTCAACTACACAGCAACAAAGATGTTTTCTAGGTGAGTTTTCAAATTATTTGTAACACTAGTGGATAGTCAGTCATGTGAATAAGTCTGCCCTCCTGACAGGCCGTGCACACACACACACACACACACACACACACACACACACACACACACACACACACACACACTCTCATACGTACGTACCAGGCACCCTGTGTCATTGATGGAGAGCAGGAGAGTGGTGTTCCTTCACGTGGAGGAGCTTCCTTCCCACTAAAGAGAAAAGGAAGGCCAACAAACCAAAACCTATGTTGAAAATGTACCCGTGAGGTTTAATCTGGTGTGAAGGTACAGGAGTTCACAAGCAAGTAAAAAGCAAGTCTCTCTGCTTGAATAAAAATTAACTTAATCTGCCAATTACTTATCTAATGCCAAAGGTCAAAATATGCCATTGTGCTTGGCTGTCATTTCTTAAAATATTATGTAAGCAGTTCTTGACTACAGCTTTACAGCTGGCTCTAAAAATAAATAAAAAAAAAACCAACTCAGGCTCTGCTGGGAGCCTGTCAAATTCACACTGAAGATAGTGAGTCTTCACAGCAATTTTTAAAGAACTGCAAGCAGGCCTGTCTGTTGAGGTTAGAGCTGTGTGAAACAGGAGTCACGCAACACTGCTGACAGTGCGAACGGGCTCACGCTCACTCACAACACAAGCAGGAGATTTGAAGGTTGCATTTCAGTTGCTCTTTAGAGGTAACTGGGCCACCTTTGCAGTGCTGCTGGTGGCAGGTCTGTGCTTTCCCTTCACCTGCTCCCAGGGCCAGATTTACCAGCACCGACAGAGATTCCAATCCCTACAGGTACAGCAACGTGTTTCTCAGTATTTCACAATGGAAACTCGACACTTTCTACTCACAGCATTTCCCGGGGCTCTTTACATCCAAAACAGAGTACACACCCTTTCCATTCAACAGGGAGGAATATTAGAGTTCCACTGGGGTCAATAAGGTGAACACCTATGTTCACCAGACCCCTCAGACAAAGGTCAACCTACATTACATCCCTTTCCCTTCCCTCTCTAAGTCAGCAAGGCACCCTTCTCAGTCTCTGCATCCATTCCAGTCCAAGACTTGAACTTCATTATTTTAAAATATTGCTGACTTGTGTTCATCTTAGTCTCCTCAAAGTGCTGCAGTCTGTCAGATGTCCAGTCTGCACTTTTCCTCCAGACCTCCTGTTTCCCTGACACTGTTTCTCTAAATGAACAAGAGAACATTTTACTTCCCTGGGTCTCATCTCCCCTTCTGACACTACCCCTGCGACATGAAGATGCAGGTGGTGAGTGGCAGTGCCTGAATCTCAGCCCTTCCGTGGCTCAGGAGGCTGGAATCCTGCAAGGTTTGCTCAGCCTCCGTGTTTCAGCACCTACAGGGACCAATGCTGCTTTCACGTGCCTCGTGAGTTGTTTGTTGACTAGTTTTTTTGCTCAAATGAGACAGTGGTTTCTAAGGACAGAGGACTGAAATCCCACAGAAGAAGGAAAAGGAGTGAGAAATCTGCCCTGCATCAACTTCAAGATAAAAGTTTATAGATAATAAAAAAGCAAATTAACTGTTATCCTCTTCTCACTTCCAGTCATTCTAAGCACCAAAAAAATGTTATTTTTATGAATACTGACCAGTCTTCAGGATCCTCTGAATACTTGGAGCCTCATTTAAGCAGTGATGCTTATCTCCTGACTGGTGGTGACTTTGAGCACTGAAAACACAGTTCAGTGGAGCAGCAGGAAACACTGCACCTTTCATGTGCAAATACGTCCCATGCAGTCAACTAACTTTTTCCAAGTGAGCTAATCTTTCTGTTCCTGCAGGACTCTTCCTCGTGTCTAAAGGCATCTGACTAATTTTTACTTGCAGTTACTTAAAGAGTTGATCCCATCTGCATTAATGACCACCAGGTAAAAGCTTCTTTATGTGCTAACTGCAAGCACAGCAAAAGTGGAGGAGTCATTTCAGCAGACAAAAAGCCTCAGTACTGTGCTTTCCTTACACTTCTCTTAGTGCTTCTGTGATCCCTTCTGCTCTGCCTAGTACCACTGCAGACGATATTTTGATTGATCCTGATCTAGAGGGCACAGGCGTTCATTAATGCATTAGCATGCGTTTTTGGGATGGGCATGCTAAAAATCGGCTTATGGCTTGCTTGGTTCCCAGCGTCGCTTCTACAGAAAATGTAGCGAAAAAAGAAAGTATTCTCGTGACGTGCTAACTTGTGCCGCCTGTCCCGTGCCGACGGGCTACTGCGGGGCAGCCCCCGGGGGATGCAGCTCTGCGGGCACAGCCCGGGAGAGCCCCGCACAGCCCCGGAGAGCCCCGCACAGCCCCGGAGAGCCCCGCACAACCCCGGAGAGCCCCGCGGGGAGGTGCCTGGGGCCGGGCCGGGCCGCCCCGGGCGGGGAGGGCTCAGCTCCCTCTGCAGCCGCTGTCCGGTCCGTCCCCGCCGCGGGTCCCGATGCCGCGTACGCCTTAGGGAGCCGCCGCGGACCCGTCCGT